>JALIGW010000004.1:73642190-74017190 GCA_023053685.1 Diadophis punctatus similis | reverse complement strand
AAAAATAACCCGAATGATTGTGTTCAGCCGGGCCGGGAAAGCGGGCGGGAGAAGCTCCGTGCCGCGACCGCCGCCAGTTCCATCAGCTATACGCCGAAGGACTGGCCCGGGTGAACCGGGAGGATTTCACCCCTGGACTGGAGGCTAAAACATATGAAGAACGGTTGCAGGAATTGAATATGTCTAGTTTAATGAAAAGATGGACGAGGGGTGACATGATAGTGGTCTTCCAATATTTGAGGGGCTGCCACAAAAAAGAGGAAGGTCAACCTATTCTCCAAAGCATCTGAGGGCAGGACAAGAAGCAATGGATGGAAACTAATCAAGGAGAGAAGCAACCTAGAACTAAGGAGAAATTTCCTGATAGTTAGAACAATTAATCAGTGGAACAACTTGCCTCCAAAAGTTGTGAGTGTGTTCCAGCACTGGGGATTTTTTAAAAGAGATTGGACAGCCAAGTTGTGAGCGCTCCAACACTGGAGGTTTTTAAAAGGAGATTGGGCAACTATTTGCCTGAAATAATATAGGGTTTCCTGCTTGAGCAGGAAGTTGGACTAGAAGATCTCCCAGATCCCTTCCAACTGTTATTCTGTTTTTCTGTTACCTGCAAATAGAAATAGAATGACTGTGACAAAAGAAAGCAAATGTAGCACCAGTAGTAATCCCAAAACAACTGGAGCATCACTTGAACACTATTGGCATTGACAAAATCATTGTCAGCTTTGCTCAGAGCAGCTTATATCCTGCGACAATACCTCTAACACCACCAAACATTCACATCTGTCTATTTTAGGTCCGTGGGACCGACTCAATAGGTGGAGTCTCCCATGCGAAATCCAGACTGAACATCTGGCAGACTGTGCGACAAACCATTATAATATATATTAATATAACACTATAATAATAGGATGAACTGTAATTAATAGCCACCGCTATTCGGGTTGACAAATATCTACCTTTAACACGGTGTTTCTCAACCATGGGAATTTTAGGATGTGCGGACTTCAACTGCCAGAATTCCCCAGCCAACACTTGCTGGGGAATTCTAGGAATTGAAGTCCACACATCTTAATATTGCCAAGTTTGAAAAACACTACTTTAACATGTTGGCTCCAACTTAAGAAGAAGTCAGAGGATGAGAAAACCCTTAATAGGCAATTGAAGCCTCTCAGCTTTCTCTAACATTTGTCACAATAACACATTGCTTAAATATTTCCGAACCGATGCATTTATAATTTCTGACATCGCACTTCCAGTTCTGAAAGATGGTCAAAATGTGTCATAAGCAACAGATTCATTGCATTTATTTTATCAGAAGCCAAGAGGCATTGTGTCTGGTTATTGCTACAAACTCCGAAAGGGCATTCTAAGGAAGTCTCTATCGAAGATTCTGTGTTTGACAGGGTAATACTATGCTCTTTAATTAACTGAACACCTTCAGAATGGGATAACTCGATGAAAACAAGTAAACACAACAACAAAAGGGAGGAATGGAGAGTGGCGTAGAAGGATAAGAAGGGAGAGGAGGGGAGAAGAGAGGAAAGGAGAGGGGGGGGAGAAGAAAGGGAAAAGGAGAGGAAGAAAGGGAGGGGAAATAAGAGTAGGAGAGAGGGTTGGAAGGGAGGTAGAGGGGTGGGGAGGGGGAAGGGAAGGGGAAGGAGAGGAGGAGAAGGAGAGGAGGAAAGAAGAAAGTGGAAAAGGAGAGAAGAAGGGAGAGAAGGGGAAAGAGGGGAGAAGGAGGGGAAGGGTTGTTGTGGAATAAGGTAAGGATATGGAATGGTAAAAGAGTAACGTCGATCATATATTTTATGTATCAATATTAGGAAAGATAAGGTAAATGTTTATTAATGATTAAGAGATTGTATATTTGTGTATTTGTATGAGAAACAAAAAATAAACACACACACACACACACACACACACACACACACACACACACACACATATATATATATATATATATATTTCTGTCGTGTTATCCTGGTGTACCCAAATATGGGAGAGAAAGCATCACAGCTTCCTTTTTGCCTTTCAGCCCCTCACTGGGACCATCCAGGCTGTTTTTTATATAGCCGACACACTAATCTATATGTGTAGGATTTTTTGCTGATAAATGAAAATAAAGGAAGACTATTATAGATCTATTTCGAGCTTATTTTGCTCTCATCAGATAGCCATACCCCTTACTGGGATTACAGGGCAGCAACTTAACCACTAGGCCATAGGCTCTGTTCCCAATCAGCTCTTTCACCAGGAAAGGGTTATATATGTTTTTCTGTCTTGTTATCCTGGTGTACCCAAATATGGGAGAGAAAGCATCACAGCTTCCTTTTTGCCTTTCAGCCCCTCACTGGGACCATCCAGGCTGTTTTTTATATAGCCAACACACTAATCTATATCTGTAGGATATATGTGTAGGATATATGAATGGGACAACTCACCACAACCCAAACACCTTACTGTGCAAATGGGAGGGAGGGGGGGAGGATGGGGGGGCAACATACTTCCTTTTTTTTCCTTCAATGAAAGGAAATAGCAAATAGCAAAACTAACGAAGAACAAAGTTGGCAGAATCTTTCTCTCTTTCTGTTTTCCCTAACAACAACAACATGTTGGATAGTATCATCATTAGAAACAGTGGATATAAATAGGATACACATCAGAAATGTAGAATGCTTGGAGCATCATCTAGATCACGGGGTCCCTAAACTTTTGGACCTCAGGGACCACTAAATTAATCATTTTAAATCCCACGGACCACTAATATGAATGTTTTAAAAAGATAAATAGCATTTAGTGCAATATAAAAAATGCAAATAATTTTTCTGCGGACCACCAAAATTTTCTCACGGACCACCAGTGGTTCACGGACTAGGTGGCCCATTTCAGAGGATGCTCAAATGTGAAAATAAACATTTTTTTTTATTTTTTTTTTGTCAAGCATATATAAGATTACAGTAAAAGTATAAACATGCATACATGAGACGGTTATGAGTACATGGGAACATTAGGACAGGAACGGTAGGCACGTTGGTGCGCTTATGCACGCCCCTTATTTATTTATTTATTTATTTATTATTTGGTTCTTCTATGCCGTCCTACTTCCGAGGGACTCAGGGCGGCGTACAACATTGTGCAAGAACACTGAACAATACACAACGATTAAAAACAATATTAAAAGATTTAAAAAGTTAAAAGAAATATTTACCAACATACATACCGGGGGAGAGCTCAGATGGAACTAGTCTCAACCCCCTGCCTGCAGGAAGAGCCATGTCTTGACGGCTGTTCGGAAGGCCAGCAGGGTGGGGATAATTCGGATATCTGGGGGAAGTTGGTTCCAGAGCACGGGGGCCCCCACAGAGAAGGCCCTCCCCTTAGGGCCCGCCAGCCGGCATTGTTTGGCTGACGGGACCCGGAGGAGACCCACTCTGTGGGCCCTAACCGGTTGGAGGGAAGTGTGAGGCAGAATGCGGTCCCGAAGGTAACCTGGTCCTAAGCCATGTAGGGCTTTAAAGATGATAATCAACACCTTGAATTGTATCCGGAGACCGATGGAGAGCCAATGCAGCTGGCGGAGTATAGGTGTAACGTGGGTGTATCTTGACACACCCACCACAGCACACGCAGCCGCATTTTGCACCAACTGAAGTCTCCGAATACTCTTCGAGGGTAGCTCCATGTAGAGCAGACCTCTTAGGAATGGGGAGAGGTCGACTGTAGACAGTCTTAAGGTTAAAGTTTTGGGGGTTTGGGGAAGAAACCACAGAGTCTGGTAGTGCATTCCAGGCATTGACCACTCTGTATATGTGTCTATATATTGACACATATAACTAGTCTAGTTATAGCTGTCCACAAGGCTTAAACACCATGTCACCCTTCAGATTTTAGAAGCCCAAAGAGCTATTACAACAGGGAAGGGAAGGGAAGGGAAGGGAAGGGAAGGGAAGGGAAGGGAAGGGAAGGGAAGGGAAGGGGGTTGTCTCTCCCAATTAGATCCTCATCAGAGTTTAAATGCAAATGGTGACATGTCAATTTCTTTCAACGGAATGCGCTGTCACAACCAAAGGCAGAATTGGATGCAGATCAAAATGTAAACATTGTCCATTAAGAAGATAAAAGAAGGCAAGCTCAATTACATCGAGCCCCATTATTCTGCTTTTCGCAGTTGCCGGCCAGGAGGCTTCTAGGAAAGAGTTCATGGAAGAAAAGAATCAACCTCCCTGTTGCTTCCCAACAGATGTTATTTGGAAATACAGCCCTTCTCGTCCAAACATTCCATGCCGCCTTCTCATTTCATAAATATTTTAAACCTTTAATAGTGATGGATGTAACTATTCTCCTTAAATTAAGCCAATTCTCCATTAAAGGCTGCTTAGCTAGTGGGGCTGAATCAGTTTCTAATTTCACAATTAACATCAGATGGTTTTAATGGCCTAGCTTATGTTGATAAATTTACAGTTTCAAGGTACATTGATGATGCCCACTCTATGGAAGATAAGGCTGTGTGCTTTGCTGGCCATTTTCGTTTGCTCTTTTAAATACACGAGTAAACGTTTAGTTCTGTCCATTTTTACGGCCATTTCATTCGTTCTATATATTCTACGAGGGTGAGTCAAAAGGTAATGCCATTTTCTTTAGGACAGGTATAATTACCAACACAGGAACATGTAGCATACATCAAAATGAAGCTGGTCCTCTGTGGATCACATCCCTACTTCTCAACATAGTCACCGTTTCTCTCAATAGCAATGTTCCACCTTCGACTGAGAGCGTGTATCCCTGCCTCGTAAAATTTCGTTGACTGTTCTTTGAGCCACTTCTTCACTGCAGTTTTCACTTCCCCGTCACTGGAATAATGTTTGCCTCTCAAACCCTCTTTCATGGGGCCGAAGAGATGATAGTCTGAAGGCGCTAAATCTGGTGAGTATGGAGGATTATTATTCCAGTGACGAGGAAGTGAAAACTGCAGTGAAGAAGTGGCTCAAAGAACAGTCAACGAAATTTTACGAGGCAGGGATACATGCTCTCATTCGAAGGTGGAACATTGCTATTGAGAGAAACGGTGGCTATGTTGAGAAGTAGGGATGTGATCCACAGAGGACCAGCTTCATTTTGATGTATGCTACATGTTCCTGTGTTGGTAATTATACCTGTCCTAAAGAAAATGGCACCCTCGTACATTCTAATTCTATGCCAATTGGAAGACTTTTTGTGGTCAGCGATCTGGTGTTTATTTTTGTTCCTGAAAAAGTTCTGGATCATAATGCAAAGTTTAAACGAATGCAAGAGAACATGCATGCCTATTGTCAGTGTCGCTAGCCAGGAGTCTATGGCAGGGGTGGGTTCCACTTACCTTCCATGCCAGTTTGCATCATGACGGAAATGACACTCTGCACATACCCAAAAGTCTTTGCACATGCGCAGAGGGTTGATTTTTTTTGAAAGCTGCGGTGACCGGAGGACCGGTTCGGGAGCGTGGACTACTGGTCATCGCTGCCGGTTCGGCGAGCAGTGGTAAATTTCCGCTACCGGTTCTAAAGAACCAGTCCGAACCGGCAGCAGCCCACCACTGGTCTACGGTACATGGTCAAAAGTCAAGATGTCTGCCATAATGCTGCAATCAAAGTTTTGCCTGGGTTTTTTTTTTTACGTGTGCGGTAGACATCCTGATTGTTAACTTAACTCTTCCTGAGCAATTCAGTTCCACAGTTAGTTCCTCCAAACCCTTATCTCATATTTGATTCAAGGTGCAATGGGTCAGTGCCCATGAAGCTGTAGTTCGGGCAAGGTCAATCACTCTAATGCTGTATATCACTTTTTAAGCAGTAGTACAGGTGATTTGTACTGGAATGAAGTCTGCCCATTATGGTTGTAAAGATTACAGATTACAGATTGTTAGAGTTGGAAGGGACCTTATAGGTCATCTAGCCCAACCCCCCACTCAAGCAGGAGTCCCTACACCATTTCGGATAAATGGCAGTCTAGTCTCCCTTTGAAAGTCTCAAGTGTTGGAGCTCTCACAATCTCCGCAGGCAAGCTGTTCCACTGGTTGATCGCTCTCACCGTCAGAAAGTTTCTCCTTATTTCCAGGTTGAATCTCTCCTTGGTCAGCTTCCATCCATTATTCCTTGTCTGGCCGTCTGGTGCCTTGGAAAATAGCTTGACCCCCTCCTCTCTGTGGCAGCCTCTCAAATATTGGAACACTGCCATCATGTCTCCTCTGGTCCTTCTCTTCGCTAGACTGGCCATGCCGTAAGATGTAAGATTGTAAGATGTCCCTATTTTCGAACAATAAAATAATATACTATAACCCTTTATTTCTTGAGTGAACTATAGATCACTCGATTCTTTGAAATGGATTGACTCCTGGGCCCAAGTCTCCCTTACTATAGATAGGCAGGCCCACCAATAGCTTTCAGTAGAAGACACCCCTGCTCCCAAGCCTCCTGCAACCCTCTGCCAGCAAAAACGGAGTTCAGGGGGCCACGTGCAGCCCTCCCGAGCTCCATTTTTGGCTGGGACAGCCTCCTGCAACCCTCTGCCAGTGAAAACAGAGCTCGCAAGGGCCACACGTGGCCCTCCTGAGCTCCATTCTTGCTGGCAGAGGCACCGTGGGCCGGTCCTTTGCTATTTCCAGGGTAGCCCCATGGGCCAGATCTTAGCACTCCTTGGGCCAGATCCGGCCCCCGGGCCTTGAGTTTGACACCCCTGCCTTAGCTGATCTTCATACAATTTAGCCTCCAGGTCTTTATCATGTTTGAACTGTGATTTGTTGAAGGAGAGGATGCAATCATTGGAAGAGACAAGTTTTATGAGTTTTGCTGTATTTTTCAACTTTATTTATTGATTAGCCCTTGGGCCATATCAGAGTGCAAAGTTCCAGAAACAAGTTATTACAAACATTTGATAAAAGCAATTTAAAGCAGAATTGGATAAAATGCGCTTTAAAATGAAATTGGAATAAAATACAATTTAAAATGAAATTGGAATAAATTGCAGTCTAAAATGATTTATTTTAATTTCATCCTTAATAAACCAAAGCAGGTTTAGAGTGCAAGTGTATTTTTTAAAAAGTCGCGTAAATTAAATAGTTGTAAGTGCACATCTATGATTGTTTATTCAAAAGCAAATGTTATTGCTCTATGTGATTATCTGCCCTACAGCCTCAGCCAGTTCAAAGGGTATATAATGGTAATCAGGACAAGAAAGGCAGTTTCCTAAACAGCTACCTGCAAAATTCTCCACCAAAATCAGTCTCTTCGCTGACTCATAGGGAAGCCATTAAAATAAACTAAATATCGTATTTTTCGGAGTATAAGACACACCGGAGTATAAGACGCACCTTGGTTTTTGGGGAGGAAAATAGGGGAAAACAATCTGCCTACCAGGTATTCATCTGGCTTGCATCCTTAGTCTGGTCAGCTTCAGCACATTATTTTATCCCCTGGTTAGGACTTAAAAAAACCTTCTTCTGAGAGAGTAACAATGAAAGAGCATGCAAGCCAGTAAGAGCTGGGAAGATCATTAGCACCTGGTTAGGGCTAGAAAAAAACTTATTCAGAGCAAGTAGAGCAATGAAAAAAAAACCTGCAAAGACTTAGGGCTGGAAAAACATTCTTCTGAGAGAGTAACAATGAAAGAGCCTGCAAGCCGATAAGAGCTGGGAAGATAGTTAGCACCTGGTTAGGGCTAGATAAAAACTTATTCGGAGCAGCTTCAGCACATTATTTTATCCCTGGTTAGGACATAAAAAACCTTCTTCTGAGAGAATAACAATGAAAGCGCCTGCAAGCCAGTAAGAGCTGGGAAGATAGTTAGCACCTGGTTAGGGCTAGAAAAAACCATATTCGGAGCAAGTAGAGCAATGAAAAAAAATTCTGCAAAGACTTAGGGCTGGAAAAACATTCTTCAGAGAGAGTAACAATGAAAAAGCCTGCAAGGTAAGAGCTGGGAAGATCGTTAGCACCTAGTTAGGGCTGGAAAGAAAGCTTTGAAAAAGCTACATTCAGCGTATAAGACGCACCCAAATTTTCAGCCACTTTTAGGGAGGAAAAAGGTGCGTCTTATACTCCGAAAAATACGGTAATCTCTTTACTAGTCCATTAGAAGATAGTTTGGAAACTGTCCATTTGCTGAAGTTCTTGTAACTTATCATTTTCATATAGTAACTTTTGCTTAGAAAGATTCTGGGAGAATATTGCTCTGAACATTCAACTTCTACCTGAAGCAAATTGCAAAGTCTTAGAAATGGGAAAGATACGAAAATTGCAGAGTGGAGTGAAAAAAAGGGGGAACCCCGGAGTGTGCAGTTTACTCTCTCTAAGTTGTGCTCCGATCCCATCTGAATAACTGATTTCATTTGATTTGGGCTATTTGAATCAATTCAGAAAACCAGTTGGATTCCACACTCCAGTTAAAGCAGTGTTTCTCAACCTTGGTAGCTTTAAGACATATGGATTTCAACTCCCACAATCCCCCATCCGGCATCAGGAATTCTGGGAGTTGAAGTTCCGATCTTTCAGTTGCCACGGTTGAGAAACACTGAGTTAAAGAACCCTGCAGGGGTGAAATCCAGCAGGTTCTGACAGGTTCTGGAGAACCGGTAGCGGAAATTTTGAGTCATTCGGAGAACCGGCAAATACCACCTCTGGCTGGCCCCAGAGTGGGGTGGGAATGGAGATTTTGCAATATCCTTCCCCCAGGAGTGGGGAGGGAATGGGGATTTTGCAGTATCCTTCCCCCAGGAGTGGGGAAGGAATGGGGATTTTGCAGTATCCTTCCCCCAGGAGTGGGGAGGGAATGGGGATTTTGCAGTATCCTTCCCCAAGGAGTGAGGAAGGAATGGGGATTTTGCAATATCCTTCCCCCAGGAGTGGGGAGGGAATGGGGATTTTGCAGGTGCTTGAGAAAATGATGGACTGTTCCCATAACAAAAGAATGTCTCATAATTGGAAAATGTGATCATCCAGGGATGGGGAGAAGGAGAAAGTATTGTTTAACTGGGAAAGCAATTGTGCAGGAAAACCAGAGCTGGTTTTGTTTCTTCAGTACCAACATGGTGTAACAATAAAGTTTTACTTTTGGGAATTGAATTCTCCCGAGAGTGTTTCCTTGCTTTGGGTTCACTAATTGGGCAGTTGAAGTCCACACATCTTAATGTTGCCAAGGTTGAGAAAGAAATGTTATAGAAGATAAAACCTTCCAAAGCTTATGAGTCTTGGTGTCTACTTGGTGTCTACTTGTGTCTTCCACTGTTAAGACTCATCATGAAGGAGGAATGTGTATTTTGCACTCACATTCTCATTCTAGGTTTCCCTTCGGCCTTGTGGGAATGATGGCTGAAATAGATAGGCCTTTGATCGGATCCATCTTTTTTATGTTTTTATATTCACAAGGGAATTGCGTCAGTCTCATACATTCATTATTTGGTTATTGCGCATAACATCCTATCACAAGGAAAAAAATTCTCTGGGGATGAAACATTTGTGGGAAATCTGTTTACTTGGCTCTTCCTCCTCTTTTTCTTCCTCCTCCTCCTCCTCCTTTGTGTAGATGAGATCCATAGAAACAGAACAAACATGAGGAAGGACTGATCTTGCTGGAAACTTTGGTTCAAAAAGCATTTGACCTGGCTTAGCGAAGTTTATTGCTCCACCACACAAAAATATTTCAGTCACAGTTTTTTTTCTTCTTTTTTTTTTCCTTTTTGCATATTTCTTCTATAGAAAGCTGTTTCTTCTCAGGCATCAGCTGCGAAGAGTCCTTCCAATTAATTTTAAGGGGAAAAGAAACATTTCTCTTTATTAGAATGAAGCCATCTACAGATGAAAATATTGTGGCATTTTAACTGGACGAGAATTTTGATTTGTTCAACCCTCTCCTTTCATCTCTCTCCTTTTTCTCATTTCCCTTTCATCTCCTCACATACCCCCAGCCAACCTCAATAAAAGGGATTAGAGTGATATCTGGAGAGATTATTTGAATGAATTACACACCGGATTAAGAAAGATCCCGTTTGCAGTAGCATTAAAATAAAACCTGTGATTAAGAAGGGAGCCTCATGTTTCTTTTTTTTTTTAATAATAAAATTGATGCTTGGTTCTGCACAATGGCATCTGTTGGGGTGGGTGGGTGAGCAATCTCTTTTATCTCTTTTATTTCATCTCCCATATTGTAAGTTTGTTTTTTGACAAACATCCACACTCATTGTGAACTCTAACAGTTCTGTATCAGCCATCCCTTCTATCCCTGCCTATCAGTGGTGGGTTGCTGTCGGTTCGGACCGGTTCTTTAGAACCGGTAGTGGAAATTTACTGCCGCTTGCCGAACCAGCAGCAATGACTGGTGGTCCATTCGCCTGAACCGGTCCTCCAGTCACTGCGGCTTGCAAAAAAAAAAACCTCTACGCATGCGCAAAGGCTTCTGAGCATGCACAGAGGGTCATTTCCAGGACTTCTGAGCATTGTAATGGGGGCACGCGCGCTTGCTTAGCTTGCTCGCTCGCGCACGCACACAAAACGCGCACTTCCGTTGCGATCAGAACTGGTAGGGAAGGTAAGTGGGACCCACCCCTGCTGCCTATGTTGTTGTGGAATTTGTGTCATGACATCTTCACAACTGTTCCATCATTTTAGCATTCTTGTGGTTAGAACCAGATGGCCATGCACCTGCCTGCCATGGTGAGAATCTGGCATCACAGCTACTAATCAATTCTCCTTCTTGTTGAACTTAATTCCTGTTGCAAAGAACACAGTCATACTATTTTCTTGCAATAGGACGGAAGCTGCTTGTCACTGCCTCGCTGTGAAGTTTAAAGAAAATATTTAAAATGCCAGTTTGTTCTACAGCCCTGGAATTTCCTGATGCCTTCTAAGCACTATTAAGTCCGACCTTGCTTAGGGAAGTTCTACCTGCTCCCTGAAGTTTCTCTGTCTGATGTTGCTGCTGATGCAGGTTAGAGAAAACCAGCTTCAGAAATTGTCAGACCTCCCCCAGCTAAGTCCCTAGGAAAGAAAGACTCTCGACTCCATCTGTTTGAAGTGATAGGTTCTTTTACTAAGGATTAATGGTTGCAGCAAAACCAAGGCTAGATCTGAGTTATTCCCACACAAGTTACTAATTTTTTCCTTTCCCTGCCCCTCCCCTCTTGACTAGATTGGCAGTGTCCAATGGCATTCCAGTTTGATTTTGGAAACTGCTTGGATATCAGGTGCATCTTGAAATAGTTTCACATTCTTTTCCCATGCCAGGCGTCCTTGGGGCAGCTGGATTATGCCAATTTGACACCTCTGGTTTCTGCCAGCACATTTCCCTCCTCCCTTATATCCTTCTTTCTTCATCCTGCTCAACTTCCCCAAATTCCTGTGCCCCCTTCCCTGTGTTTATGGCACAATGCCAGCGAAGCATAGCGAAGCAGCTGAAGATAGCAGAGCTGTCAGAAATCTCTCTTCAGATCTGGACACTCTGGCAGTGGCTTGGCAGGGGTTCAGTCTGGACCACATCATCCTGGGAGATGATTCTTTGCTGTCCCACTCACTTATTCATGCACACACACACACATACATCATGGGTGTAAGGAGTCTTTATTAAGGCTTCTGAGCCTGAATTGGTATTCTCCAGTAACTCCCTGTGACCGTACTAGCTCAGCCCCAATTACCATATTTTTCGGAGTATAAGACGCACCTTTTTCCTCCCTAAAAGAGGCTGAAAATTTGGGTGCGTCTTACAATGTAGCTTTTTCAAAGCTTTTTTTTTTCAGCCCTAACTAGGTGCTAACGATCTTCCCCGGCTCTTACTGGCTTGCAGGCTTTTTCATTGTTACTCTATCCGAATAAGGTTTTTTTAAGCCCTAACCAGGGGATAAAATAATGTGCTGAAGCTGACCAGAATAAGGACGCTAGCCAGATGAATACCTGGTAGTCAGATTTTTTTTCCTTATTTTCCTCCCCAAAAACTAAGGTGTGTCTTATACTCCGGTGCGTCTTATACTCCGAAAAATATGGTAGTTCTACTCAAATGAAGCCAACAGTAGTCCTCAAGGCAAAGGCAAGGCCAGTCCACTAGGCAAAGGCAAGTTCCCAAGGCAAAGTCAAGTTCCAACACAAAAGGCAACTCCACATGCAAAGGCAAGGCAAAGGAAACAGCTGAAGAGACATGATCCAATGTTCAAGGCAAGAACACATAGCAAGAAAACAAACACATTGTTCCCAGCCCATCAAGAAGGGTGAGGTTGCCTCCTCGTGAGTGATCTGGCTGACCTTCACTGTTCCTGCCTTTTCTCTACCCTATGTGTTCTTGGATCAGGTGCAGAAGGAAGTTCCTCTTCCTCATCGTTTTCCCCACCTGAAGCCTCAGGGCTGTCCTGCTGCAGCTGTGCTTCAGCCAAATCCCTTCAACAAGGAGCCTTCAACGAAGAGAGGCGGAGGCTTTAACTCTTGCCTCCCCAGGCGGGCTCCGCTGCTAGGGAGAGGAGAGCGAGATCAAAGGCTGCTGCCCACCAGCTTACTCTTTATCCAGGGAGGCCAGTTCGGTCCTTCCAGAAAAGAAAACGCCGTGCAGCAGTTTCCAACTGCAGCGCAGTGATTTTCAATGTTAGAGGGAACATTGATCTCAACCCATTTGCCTTAGCAGTAGAAAGTAAAGTACAGAGTGCAAAATATAATTTGGGGGATCCAGACTGATGTTTTGAAAGCAGAGTCAGGTAAAAAAAAAATCAAGATGGCAGTTGTAGCTGCACAATTGAAATCCTGTGTGTAAAGGGGGATCGGGCTTTTGATCACCAATTACAGCTTCTGTCTTTGACCTCCTGGTTCTACAAATTCATGAAGCTGTTCTTGGAAGCACTGTAGGAGATTATGAAATGAAGAGGCAACCAAAGGTAAAACATGAAGATGTGTGATTCTACTTCTGTGCTGGTTTTGGATAGAGATATTCAGTAGGGATATTATTGGAATTCATTGTTGGAATGTATTTCTATGCAACAACTACACTAGTATTCAGCCAGTAGATGGCAGTATTTACAAGTTTGGATCTATGGTATATACTCTACGGTCTTTTGTTCTAAGTAGAGTTTCCGTTTTCCTGTTACAGTTAAACAGTTGAGCAGTAAAGCACATGGTGACTGTACTCTTTGTTTGCTCTGTGGTGCTATATATAAACAGAATTTCTAATAGATACTTTTCTGGAACTACCAGAATCTATGGGCAAAGTAGCCTTAGAGCATTGCTTCATTTCATTCTCCATGCTCCCAAATCTGTGCCAGGACATTCTCACCACCTGCTTGCTGCAAAGATCCACACAATTATCGGATAGCAAAGTGATTCAGAAAGCTACTTTTCTCCTTTCAAACCATGATCATCCAGTTTTTCCCAGCTCAGCTATAGCAAGCCTAATTCCAGGTCAATATCACATTCCAGACCTCCCATAATTTGAAACACTGATCAGCACTTGGGTAGACCATGCATAGGGATGGGATGCAGATTCTATTTGGGAAGATTGGGGCGGGGACTATGAAACTTGCATGATCTTATAAAAATGCTCTAAGCTTCCTGTTGTGGCCTGTTGGCTGCTGGCCCCTCCAGCAGCCGAATCAGAGGAGGAGAAGGCATGGGTCAGGGTAAGCATCAAGACAACCTAAAAGCTCTGAGGGGGAAGAGGGAATGGAGTTGGGGGGAGAGAGAGAGAGAGAGAGAGAGAGGGAGGGAGGGAGGGAGGGAGGGAGGGAAGGAGAGAGAGAGAGAGAGAGGTGGAGACTGGGCCATTCGTCAGCCCTCAGATGGAGAGTCAACAGCCCCCAGGTCTGGAGGTGGGTGATGAGGAAGAGGAGGAACAGCTGGGTCCAGTGCCTGACGTATGGATGCGCAGAAGGCAGAGGAGAGGAGAGCAGTGGAAATCTATGGGCCGGTCCTTGTGACAGAAGAGCCACCGCTGCTGGTGAAGCCCTACCCTAGCTCTGGGGATAAAAGGCAGGGGCAGAGATGAATAAATGTGGCAGACAACTATTCATCTCCCTGCCAGACAGACTTGTTAGCCTGAGGTGAGAGAGAAACTTTTTGCCGGGGCTGCTGCTCCTAATAAAGGAATCATTAACTTCAGAGGATTTCTCGTGTTTGGGGAGCTGAGTCAGAACACTTCCACTAGAAGTAATTCAAAATAAATGTGATGAATGTATAAATTACAACTGTCTCCAAGTCATGAAGACAGTGAAGGTATTCTCTATTAAGGGCAACTACAAAATTTTGCACAAAATTAAACCTTCACAGTTTCAGCAGCCATCTTTCTTGGACCCAGTTAAGCAGAGTGGGACCTGGTTAGCAGACAGGACACAACCAGGGCTGCAGGCTAGACTGAGAAGTACAGAAAGTCCTCAACTTACAACAGTTCATGTAGTGACAGTTCAAACTTACAACGGCACTGAAAAAAAGTGACTTATGACCATTTTTCACACCGATGACCGTTGCAGCATCCCCATGGTCACATGATTTACATTCGGATACTTGGCAACTGGTTCATATTTATGACGGTGGCAATGTCTCAGGGTCATGTGATCCCCTTTTGCGACCTTCTGAGAAGCAAAGTCAATGGGGAAGCCAGATTCACTTAACAACCGTGCTACTAATTTAGCAACTGCAGTGATTCACTTAACAAAGGTGGCAAGAAAAGTCGTAGAATGCAGCAAAACTCACTTAACAAATTTCTCACTTAACAACATAAATTCTGGGCTCAGTTGTGGGTGTAAATTGAGGGCTACCTGTAAAACAAAACAAAGCAATCCCCCCTCCCCTGTCTTATCATTGCCAGGAAAATAACAGATTTGCCCATGTAGTTCAAGGATTGAGCTCAACCTGACATAGTTGGGTAACCTAACGGATCTTGGCTGATTTCCTATAGCAGTGATGGCGAACCTATGCCACGCGTGCCACAGGTGGCACGCGGAGCCATATCAGAGGCCACGCAAGGCGTTGCCCTGTCAGCTTCACGGGCAAACCGGAAGTTCGGAAAAACGCACTTCCGGTTTGCCGTTGTGCTGTTTTTTGCACTCCGGAGGGTTCAGGGAAGCTTCCTGAAGCCCCAGAATGCAAAAAACTACGAAACGGGCAAACCGGAAGTTCGGAAAACGCACTTCCGGTTTTCCATTGGGCTGTTTTTAGCACTCTGGAGGGTTCAGGGAAGCTTCCTGAAGCCCTGGAGTGCAAAAAACACCCCAACGGACAAACCAGAAGTGCGTTTTCCGAACTTCCGGTTTGCCCGTTTCGTCGTTTTTTACCGTCCCAGGCTTCGGTAAGGCCTTTGCGTGTGTGTGTGTGTGTGTGTGCACATGCGCAGGGGGCAGCATGGGGGGGTTGTGCGCATGCATGGGGGGGAGGGAATGGGTGTGGGCATGTGTGCACGCGCTAGCGCGCGCACCCCCCCTTTTAGTACGCGAACCAAAAAAGGTTCGCCATCACTGTCCTATAGCTAAACAGAATGTAACCAGATTAGCACTTTTAGAGGAGACTAGAAGGATTATAGGCTAGATTGGGAAATTGGGGGGGGGGAAATATCCTGGAAAAGAGCCATGGCATACCACTTACAAAAACCCCAACATTGACATATCCAGGTAGGCACCAGGAGTGGGACTGAACTCAAAGGAAAGAAATCTAAACCTTTGCTTTCCATAATATGCAACTCCTGGGGTTTGTGTGGGTGTGAGTTTTGTTGGAAGGAAAATCCATCTGGTTCAGTTCCAAGCCGGGAGAAAGATGCTGGAAACAAAATGGAGGCTGGAGGCTGATTGGAAAGAAGGTCCATTTATTGGTGAACAGAACCATGTGGTTCTGGGCACGTGACCAAATGGAGTTTAGAGTGGGTGGATCTTTATAGGTTTCTGTGACTTTGAAGTTTGGACTGTTCTGGGAGTGGTGCAATGAAGGGGCTCGTGTTCTGAAAGGGTGTTGGGCAATTCCTATTGTGGCTAATGGCTTTCATCCTGTGTTGGATCTTGGGTGAGGGGCTGCTTGTTCTAATCCTACCATTCTGCTTTTGTTAACTGTCAAACTTTCCTGCAAGGAGTTTCAAAATGTCCCGTCTTGAATGGATTTCTGCCTGCAATATTTGCTTTGCTTATGAATAGAGCGATCTAGATACTTGTCTTCCTCTTTCAATAAGCTCTTTATCTCTTAAGTGCTGGCATCTGTTGTGGGATATTAAGAAAGACTTGGGGGCTGCTTTTTGCCTCTAAAACATGTTTCTCCATTTCTCCCTTTGGGGGAAATATAATATTCTGCCTTTTTGATATTTCCCAAAATATTTCATTCTTCTGGAGTGGAGGTGTGTGGGGGCTTCCCACAGTCTGTGTGTACCCACAGACAGCAACCTTTGTGGTAAGAACAGAGAAATCATGAACACAGACCACCGCACCATAATCTTTTAAAATAAAACAAAACACCATTTGTTGGTCTTTCTTATAACATATGACTTTCCCAGGAGAGAAAAGGTTATAGAAATAGATCAGGTTTCCTTAAGATGGGGTGGCTTCTGATTTTCCTCGATGCCAGTTCGCTTCCTGACGTGCTGCACATGCGCGTGCACATGTGCAGTGCAGCGGCGAGTTGCTCTCTTACCGGTGCCTGTGCGCTGCGCGTGCATCTCCATGCTTCGGGCGCGTGTGTGCTCGCTATGCGCACGCACCCCTTGCACGATTTTGCTTCTGCGCATGCACAAAAGCACAATCGCACCAAAATCTCTCTCTCGCGCGCATCCCCTCGTGAGATTTTGGTGCGATTTTTGTTTCTGCGCATGCGCAGAAGCAAAATCAGTCAAAAATTAACGGTAGAAATGGCGACATGTGCGGTGGACCGGCAGAGAGGGCTCCGGAGCGGTCACGTGCAAATTGCGCAATCGGCCGTTCCCTACCGGAGCTGTGCACCGGGCAACTCCGGCAGGAACCCACCTCTGGCGCAGTGCTAAAAACCCAGCTTCTGCGCATGCGCAGAAGCAAAAAAACCAAGAGGGTGGTGCCTACGGTGCCACCGAGAGAGCCAGTTCAGGGTCGTGGCAGGCCTGGGTCACTGCTGGTTCCAGCGACCCAGGCCGCCAAGTTACTACCGGTTCCATAGAACCGGTCCGAACGGGGAGGAACCCACCTCTACCTTAAGAGTAGCTGACCTAATCACTTTGCATACCCACAAAATGTTCCTGCTTTTCTCCCCCCCCCCCAAATTCACTGTGCTGAAATATACCTTTACTCCAGCTCCACTGCAGACCCCCTTCCTTAGCTCGCCCACCACCAACACTCATGGCCTGGAGTAATTCCTGTTTTTCAGAAGTTGCCGTTTTGCCTAAGGTCTGCAGCGATGGATGCTGCTAACGTCACTGGGTCAATGGCCATTTTCAGATATTCATCTAGCAAAAGCAGCTGTTTCTTTTTGAAAACAATCTGTGCAGTCTGGTTTTCCCAGTACAAGGCTGAGCCTGGGAGTCATTTCCTGGACATTGGGAAAGCTGGTTAATTTTCTGGAAGACCTTCACCTGCATCTGGACTTCCTGTCAGACAGAGTCAGCCATTTGCTCCTTAATTCAGTGCAGGCGGTGATTATAATAAAAATTATAAAAAAACATGACATCTTTTGTATGTCTTGCCTAGTTAAAAATATATGTTTTGAAAGCAGGATCAGATCAAAAAAGTCAAGTGGGCAGTTGCAGCCGCACAATTGAAACCCTGTGTGTAAAATTTGGACACTTGACAGTCAACTTTCTCTCCAGTCTTTTTCAACCAAAGATGCAACTATATACATTTGTGTATAAGACCACAATGACACTTTATTGAGTGAGACCAAGGCCCATCTTAGTCTAATATTTTGTTTCTCAGCAAAAGCCAAGCCAGCTGTGTGTAAAGTGCTCACATGTTGTGTTCCCCCACAACTGCAAACTGAGATCCATACAAAGTTATGCAGCAAAAATAGTAGTAATAAAATTGGCTAATCTTTAAAGAGACTTCTTTGTGGATAGTAATTTTCTTCCCAAAGATATTAACACAATTCTCTGCAAATATACAAGATTGTTCAGTATAGATATTAAGAGTCCTGCTGGCAGTAGCTGTTCCAGCTCAGGGAAGTACCGGTAGTTATAGAATTTGGAAACCAGCAGTTAACCAAGGAAATTGTTTTAGGACTGGTAAGATGATTGCATTTTTTTTTATTCTTGAAAATAATAATTGGTTTACAGAAGTTGATACCACTTGAATTTTCCATTCTATACCCAAGGATACCATCTATTCGAAGAATTGTAGTAAGGTTATGACATGAATCGCTTTGGGGGGAAAATAGTCCAATCAATGAACAATTATTACAGATTAAACCTTAAGAATCGTGATAGGACATTAATCTGATTAAACATGCACATCCTTATAATCGTTAATAATCCACCGCAATGTCAGACAAGAATATCTCACTTGGCATTTGAATTTACTCCAAGTTATTTTATTATATCAAACCTCTCCTTACGTATTGGCAACATCTTTAACAAAGGATCATTAACACCTAGACCTTTTTTTGTTTAGTTTTATTTTGTAGACAAAAAGAGAACTCTACAGTATAAACATTCTGAGAGCCTGCATGACGAGTCACACTATTAGAAGATAGAATGTAGAATAATAGAGTTGGAAGGGACATTGGAGATCTTCTAGTCCAGGGGTCTCAAACATAAGGCCCGCGGTCCGCATCTGGTCCGCGATGTGGTCAGATCCGGCCCGCAGGGCTGTCCTGCAAAATGTAAGGGGCCGGCCCGTGTCGTTTCGGCCCGGTCAACCCAATGCAAAGAGGAAACATTGGGCCAGCGTCACTTTGGCCTGGTCCACCCAATCTGAAGAGGGAACATCGGGCCAGTGTGGCTTTGGCCCGGTCCATTCAGTGCAAAGAGGAAATATCGGGCCAGCGTGGCTTCAGCCCGGTCTACCCAATGCAAAGAGGAAACATGCCAACAGTTTGGGGAGTGGCGTCAAGGTGGCCATGCCCACTCAGTTGGCCACGCCTACCCAGTTGGCCACACCCACCCAGTTGGCCACACCCCATGCCCCCGAGGTCAACCACAGCCCTGATGCAGCCCTCAATATAATCGAGTTTGACACCCATGATGTAGAGCAAGTCAGGTAATTATGATTTCAGAGAAGTTCCCTGCAAATCATTCATGGCCCTGCCTTCTCCTCTTCACAGGCCTTTAGCTGAAAGTATTAGTTTAGTTTTACTTATTTCAGCACAGAAAATTACAACAATTGTACTGCGCTATATACTGCATCCTAGAGTATTAATTTGGGCTTTTGCTTCCAGAACACACTGAAACCAATGAATGAACATGAACCAGTAACTTCTTTTGGCAGAAGCTTTTGGAGGCTAAAACCCATTGTGTCAACTGCTGGCAGTGTTACTCTGTGCAACAAGGCAGCTATGAAAAAGGCAATGTCCACACAATTAGGAAAGCAACTGAGAATAGAACTGCCATCACTTTAATACAATGACTGGATTTCACAATCTATTTATTTATTTATTTTGGAATATTTATACAGCCGCCTACTCGCTCATGGCGACTCTAGGCAGCTGTCAACCGTCCGACTGCATTAAACAACAAGAATATAACTTTGCTGAAAAGCCATATGGGTACAGAAGTAAAAAAACCAGTTCTGATGTTTTCGTGCGCAAACAGTATAGGAAACCTTTTCCTGCCTCAGATGTTCCCAGTCCGTGATCTTGGGATTTGGGTCTCTCTCGTGCTTCCAGGTGGCACACTTGAGTTCCAGAATTCCTTCCCAAACCTTCCTTACATTCCAATGCCTTCCCTCCCCAATCCCAGTGCTGTTGTCTGGTTGCGAGAAAGGGCTGCGTAGCGAGTCAACCATGACAGTGGCTTACAGAAAATAAAAACACAATGTAGAAGAAATAACAACAATTAAAAAATAACAATAGTAAAATAATATTTAAATAATAATCCTCCCATCCCTACCCATCAGCGACAACGCACACTCAAATCAGACATTTAATGGGCTCCATCCCACTCTGGGTTCCCCAGGCCTGCTGAGAAAATCACATCTTCAGGGCCTTCCAAAAGAGTGTCAGAGTGGGAGCCAGTCCAATTTCTGCAGGGATGATGTTCCAAAGGGAAGGAGCCACCACAGAAAAGGCCCTACTTCTGGGTCCCACTAGATTAGTGGTTCTCAACCTTCCTAATGCCGCGACCCTTTAATACAGTTCCTCATGTTGTGGTGACCCCCAAATATAAAATAATAAAATTATTAGGAAACTCAGGGGTGGGTTCTAACTTACCTCGCTGCCGGTTCGCTTCCTCCTGCGCTGCATGGCCGCACGTGTTGATTTTTTTAAAAAAAAATGCAAAAAAAGCCGAAAACAAGATGGCGACACATGCACAGTGCCGGAAATTCAGCTTCTGCGCATGCTCAGAAGTTCCCATGCTACAGATTTTTTTTTTTTGCAGTAGTCTATTTGCATGTGGGTGGACCCGCCTGGAGACGGATAGAGGAGCGGTGTCTCGGTTCCTAAGACCATCAGAAACATGTGTTTTCTGATGGTCTTAGGTGACCCCTGTGAAAGGGTCGTTCGACCCCCAAAGGGGTCGCGACCCACAGGTTGAGAACCGCTGCACTAGATGTACCTTCTTAGAGGACAGGACCTGCAACATTGCTTGCCTCCCCACTCTAGTGGGTGGGGTAGATGTGACCAGCAAGGGACTTCAGATATCCTGTTCCCAAGCCATGAAGGGCTTTAAACGCGACAACCAGCACCTTGAATTGCATCCAGAAGCAAATTGGCAACCAATATACCTGGAATATAGGGTAGAGTTCCTCGGAAGAAGATAAACTGGGCTGGGAAAAGTGCAGAAGGGAACATGAGGAGCCTCAATGTCTTCTTAGAAGGACAAAACTATCTGGAAGATCTATTGCTTTTTCAAAATGATGCACTATCACATTAGTTCACCCCCTTTTGCATCTGCTGTATGTGCAATGTCACAACTCCACATACAAAGCAAGCAGAGCTTGCATTACACTGGTGTGATACTATTTTCCTTAGAAGAATCCTAACAATAATAATTGATTAAAGTTGTATGCCACCTAATTGCCAATGATGCTGGGGACTCATTAATCCAACCAAGAAATTAAATAAAATGAAGACAAGATAAAAAAAGATAAAGATAAAAGTTGGCAAGCACAATGACTTTATTTTAAAAGACTATTTCACTTAGGAAAAAATAGGACAGGGTGAAGACTTGACAAAGGCAAGTTCCTGATCTCCTTTGCCTATGGTTGGGGTCCTCCAATAAAGCTGATTGGAATATAGTTTAGGATACAAAAAAGAAAATATTTAAATCACACACAATTAAATCAGAGCACTATTTCTCAACTTTGATAGCTTTAAGATGTGTGGTGCAATTCCCAGAATTCCCAGAATTGAACTGGGGAATTCTGGGAGTTGAACTCCACACACCTCCACACACTGCGCCGCGGTGGCGCAGTGGTTAGAGTGCAGTACTGCAAGCTACTTCTGCTGATCACCCGCTGCCGGCAGTTTGGCAGATCAAATCTCACCAGGCTCAAGGTTGACTCAGCCTTCCATCCTTCCGAGGTCAGTAAAATGAGGGCCCAGATTGTTGAGGGGCAATAGGCTGACTCTGTAAACCGCTTAGAGAGGGCGGTAAAGCACTGTGAAGCGGTATATAAGTCTAAGTGCTATTGCTATTGCTAACTAGATACAGTAGGTAGTCCTTCCCTTGCAAACATCTAGCAACTCTTCAAAGTTACATCAGCAAAACAGTGACTTACAACCTTTTGTTGCAGAAAAATCAATTTCCAGAAGCACACACAGATAACTGATTCAGCTGGATTCATTAACTTCTTTATAAACATAGTAATATATATACAATACCACAAGTAGATTATTTCTTCAAGTAACCACAAGCAGGAGAGTTAGTTTCATTTCAGCAGAGCAAACAAGCACACAGTGGGCTGAGAGTACTGAGTAGACTGGGAGCAGAGTGGACTGAACCACGCCCAGCCTTAAGCTTAAGTTTTCAGTTTTGATTCTCTGCACAGACTCAGACGTGGTTAGCTCCCATTGGCTGACTTAGTTGCTATGCCTATTCATTGGCTGACCTTATTAACATGGCTCTCCCAGTTCATGAATTCCTTAACACCTTTCACTTACAACTGTTGCAGTATCCCCATCATCACGTGATCAGAATTTGGGTGCTTGTTCAACCAGCATGTATTTATGATGGTTGCAGCATCCTGGGGTCACTTGAAAGCCTACTGCCACCGTCCCAGCCAGCTTTGGAAAAGCAGTCAATGAGGTCAGGCAGATAGGCTTAAGGACTTCATGATACATGATACATAACAACTGCAATGGTTTTCTTAAAACCACGGCAAAAACGGGGCGTAAAATCAGGCACAACTCACTTAGCCTTGCTTAACAATGGAAAAACGTAGTTTCAACTGATCTCCTAAGTCAAGGACTACCTTTAGAGCAGGGGTCCCCAATCTCTGGGCTGCAGCCCACAAGTGGGCCATTAGCTGTTTGCAATTGGGCCGTGGCAACGGTGGGTGAGCGCGCCTGCATGCACATCCCCGCTTCTGCAAGCAGCTGGCAAGCATGTGCATGCGCACTCCATTTGGTGAGGAGCAGAGTCAAGGTTGAGGATGAGATTATTGACAAAGATGCTTTCCAGGTATTATTGTGGTTAAATGCTAGTAAATACAGGACCTGTGGCAGCTCCACATAATGCTGTGGAATATTTACTACTTCCAAAATACTCTTTGTATCTTTGCAAATCAAGGTTGTAAACAAGGTTGGCATTTATTGCCATCTGCCCCTATAGCTTTCTGTCTTAAAAATAGAACAGCAGGGTTTCTCTCTCTCTCCATCTCCCTCTCTCCATCTCTCCCCCTCTCCTCTCCCTCTCCTCTCTCCTCTCCTCTTTCTCCCTCTCCCTCTGTCTCTCTCCCTCTACCCCTCCCTCTCCCCTCTCTCTTTCCTCTCCCCCCTCTCTCTGTCTCTCTCCCTCCCCCTCCCCCTCCCTCTCCTCTCTCCCTCTCTCCCTGTCTCTCTCCTTCTGTCTCTCCCCCTCTCCCCCTCTCCTCTCTCTCTCCTCTCTCCCTATCCTCTTTCTCCCTCTCCCTCTCCCTCTGTCTCTCTCCCTCTCCCCCTCCCTCTCCCCTCTCTTTCCTCTCCCCCTCTCTCTCTGTCTCTCTCCCTCCCCCTCCCTCTCCATCTCCATCTCTCCCTCTCTCCCTGTCTCTCCTTTCTCCCTCTCTCCCTCTGTCTCTCTCCTTCTGTCTCTCTCCCTCTCCCCCTCTCTCCTCTCTCCTCTCTCCTCTCTCCCTCTCCTCTTTCTCCCTCTCCCTCTGTCTCTCTCTCCCCCTCCCTCCCCCCTCTCTTTCCTCTCCCTCTTTCCTCTCCCTCTCTCTCTCCCTCTCTCTCTCTCCACTCTCCCTCTCCCTCCATGTAGAATAAAGCTATTCTTTCTCACCCACCCTACCCACCCCTCAATGGCTTAGAGTAGCGTTCCGCATTTTCCTTCCATTTCATTTTAGATTAACCTCCCTCTAAGCCAAAGGTGCTGTTTGGCAGTGCTGATACCGGCAAACAACTGCTTGCGTCATTCTTTTCCTAGGAGATGCTATTCCGAGGAAGTGTTTTTAACATATTTTCAGCACAAATTGTATTTGCGCTTGCTAGGTTTGCCTATAGCACTAATTGAGGCCTGCCTGAATATACAGTAACACAAAACAAGAAAATCAGAAATGGGGTTGTTTTTTATAGACAAGTCAATGCATGCTGTTGCTTGTGTAAAGTGCTTTCCCCCACCCGCCATTAAAACTGTTCTTTTTCTAACTTCTAAAAGGAAGGCTAACAATCTTTCAGGAGCCTTTACTGCGTTCAGGAATAAAAGCTTTTCAGAATCCTGATTTTCCATTCCCTGCCATTTTTAACCCAAATGCAGAGAATCCTGGATACAGTATATTCTCAATTTATGCTGCTTTATGGTGAGGCTCCATAGATAAGGTGACCAGACGTCCCGCTTTTGGCGGGACAGTCCCACTTTTTAATAATTTGTCCCGCGTCCCGCGTCGTTTCAAAAAAGTCCCGCTTTTTAAATTTGAATTTGCCCTGCACACCCCTCTGCCTCCTGCCTCCTGCCTCGCCTGCCTCCTCCTGCCAGGCGGGGAGGGAGGGCAGTAAGAGGGGCAGCGGCGGTCTTGCCTGTTCGTCGCCGCAGAGCCGAAGAAGCTGGTGGCGTTCGCTGCGCGGGGCTTCCCCCGCCCGCTTTCCTTGGCCGCCGGGATGCCGCCATTTGCGTTCTTTTGCCCTCTGTGCAAGCAGAATGCTTTGCGCATGTGCAGAGGGCAAAAGAACGCAAATGGCGGCGTCCCGGCAGCTGGGGAAAACGGGCGGGGGAAGCCCCACGCCGCGAAAGCCACCAGCTTCTTCGACTCTGCGGCGACGAACAGGTAAGCCTGCACCGGTAGGAACCCACCCCTGGCTGCGATGAAGGGGGGGTGTTTGGGGGGGTGCACAAAGCTGCAGGATAAGAGAGACGGACCCCTCCCATCTTGCTCCCCTAGAACGCCCCCCATCAATGGTGTCCCATTTTACAAAAAATAAAATCTGGTCACCTTATCCATAGACTGAGATGACGCTAAAGCCCCAATTAACTCCTTGGACATTAATTGTCCTCTGCAACATTGTAGATTCAGTGGCAGTTAATGGAGGCATCGATTAAAATCCAAAGTATGGGGAGTCCTCGACCACAATGGAGCCCAAAATTTATGCTGTTAAGTGAGAAATGTGTTAACTGAGTTTTATCCCATTTTACGACTTTTCTTGCCACATTTGTTAAGGGAATCATTGCAGTTGCTAAATCCGTAATATGATTGTTAAGTGAATCTGGTTTCCCCATTGAGTTCGTTTGTCAGAAGGTCGCAAAAAGGGGATCACGTGAACTCCAGGGACCTGTAACCGTCATAAATGTGAGTCAGTTGTCAAGCGTCTGAAGGTAAACCACATGACCACGGGGATGCTACAATGGTCATAAGTGTGAAAAACGGCCATAAGTCACTTTTTTCAGTGCCATTGTAACTTCGAACGATCACTAAAAGAAGTGTTGTATGTCGAGGACTACCTGTATTGTCAAAAGTACAATTTACGTTAGGGTAAAAGTGATATGAGAGCACTTAAAAGCATTCTACTGATAGATGTGTGATTGCTGCTTGGTCTCCATTCCTCCATCTTACATTACTTTCTGCTTGAAAGAGCTCTGCGCCAGTGGTGGGATTCAATTTGTTTACTACTGGTTCTGTGGGCATGGCTTGGTGGGCGTGGTGTGGCTTGGTGGGCGTGGCAGGTGAAGGATACTGTAAAATCTCCATTCCCTCCCCACTCCAGGGGAAGGATACTACAAAATCCCCATTCCCTCCCCACTCCAGGGGAAGGTTACTGCAAAATCCCCATTTCCTCCCGATCAGCTGGGACTCGGGAGGCAGAGAATAGATGGGGGCGGGGCCAGTCAGAGGTGGTATTTACCAGTTCTCCAAACTACTCAAGATTTCTGCTACCAGTTCTCCAGAACTGGTCAGAACCTGCTGAATCCCACCTCTGCTCTGTGCCGTATTAATTTCTTGGTTTAGAAAACATATATGACTAACCATCTGAAACAAGTAATACTGGCAGCTTACAAACAACGTCACACCAGAAACCGTATTATAATAGCACTTAGACTTAGTATACCGCTTCATAGTGCTTTACAGCCCTCTCTAAGCGGTTTACAGAGTTCAGCATATTGCCCCCAACAATCTGGGTCCTCATTTTACCGACCTCGGAAGGATGGAAGGCTGAGTCAACCTTCAGCCGGTGAGATTTGAACAGCTGAACTGCTGAACTAGCAGTCAGCTGTAGGTTGCAGTGCTGCTTTTAACCACTGCGCCACCTCGCCTCCTATAAAAACCAATATAAAACTAAACCAAAAATTACAATTAAAAAGATACCCGAAGTACAGTAACAGAGGACCTTTGTAAATCAACTCACAATTCTCCTAATGCTTAGGGGGAAGCCAGGTCTTCATAGCCTTCCAGAAGGCTAAGAGGAATGGGACAGTTCCCATTTCAGGGGTAAAGATGTTCCAGGGCAGGTGCTATGACAGAGAAAGCCTGTTTCCTGGGTTCTACTAGAGGAAAATTGTTTTTACGGAAAGGATCTGGAGCAAGGGATTTTTTCCAGAACTGGTGGAAGAGGCAGAAATCATTGGAGGATTCTAAAGTGTAAGAAAGAAGAGCTTGAAAGTGTTACGCTAGGTCAACTACCAAGTTAGCAAGAGGAAATATATATTTTAAGTCCACAACAGAGAGATAATATTCGGAAACAGCTTGAATACTTCCCTAACTTACCGAACAGGAGGAGGAAGAGGAGGAGGAGGAGGTGGTGGTGGTGGTGGTGGTGGTGGTGGTGGTGGTGGTGGTGGTGGTGGTGGTGGTGGTGGTGGTGGAGGAGGAGGAGGAGGAGGAGGAGGAGGAGGAGGAGGGGAGGGGGAGGAGGAGGGGAGGAGGAGGAGGAGGGGAGGAGGAGAAGGAGGAGGAGGAGGAGGAGGAGGAGGAGAAGGAGAAGGAGAAGGAGAAGAAGGAGAAGGAGAAGGAGGAGGAGGAGAAGGAAGAGGAGGAGGAGGAGGAGGAGGAGGAGGAGAAGGAGAAGGAGAAGGAGAAGGAGGAGAAGGAGAAGGAGGAGGAGGAGAAGGAAGAGGAGGAGGAGGAGGAGGAGGAGGAGGAGGAGGAGGAGGAGGAGGAGGAGGAGGAGGAGGAGGAGGAGAAGGAGAAGGAGAAGGAGAAGGAGAAGGAGAAGGAGAAGGAGAAGGAGAAGGAGAAGGAGAAAGTACACCACAATTCCTTCCTGTGGAATAGATCTCCTGTTCTGGTCTACTTAGTGGGGATGATATGCATATGCAATAGCAATATCACATAAGCAAACCTTGCTGGTCACAATATCACATATGATGCTTCTTTCTGGCTGAAGCTTCTGTGTGCTTTTCAAGGGCAGCCCCACGTAGAGAGTCATGCAGTAATCCAACCAGGAAGTGATTTAGGTTGTGAGTAACTGTAAGCAGTCTCCTGATTCCGGAACAGGCACAATTGGTACCTGGGAGGTTTTATGCATCAGCTCCCCACCCAAGGAGGAGATGTGAATCCAGAAGGAACCCTGCACTGCACATCAACTCTGTTTGAAGTACCTAGGTAGAGGCAGTTGTAGGGTCTCCTGGTTGGGCAGGGGGTTGGACTAGATGACCTGCAAGGTCCCTTCCAACTCTGTTAATCTGTTAACTCCGTTACTTCCATCCAAGATGGAAAATGCCCAAATGGGTGTGGTGTGTGTGGCAAATCCATAGTCACTAAGTTGCCAGGTTGTAGCCTTTTCTTCTCCATCCACATCCTCAATGGTACTACTTGGAGGTCTCAAGCCACTTGTCTGAAATGATATAGGATCTCCTGTTGAGCAGAGAGTTGGGCTAGAAGACCTCCAAGGTGCCTTCCAGCTCTCTTCTGATTGATTGATTGATTGATTGATTGATTGATTGATTGATTGATTGATTGATTGTATTTTCAATGCTTTCACCAAAGCAAGAAGAGTTTGAATCAACAGACTAGGACTGTTCATCGTATCACTTTGCAGCATCCTCATTTCACATCAAATTACAAACTGAATTTACCAAAAATACTAAGCTCAAGTGGCTTACTATTGTGGCTAGTTTGTAATTCTGTATGTCTTGGGAATACAATCACTAGACCAGTGGTTCCCAACCTGTGGTACGTGTACCACTAGTGGTACGCGAGAGCCTTCCAGGTGGTACGCGAACACTTTCGGGGTCATGAACGATTTTTAGTTAGTTATTTTTTACTTCACAAAAATGTTTACTGTCTAACACAAGATAATCTGGCAACGATTTGCAACTGTTGCCACAAGTCACCCACCTGGTCCCAGCGGCCCAAGAATCCAGTTGCTGGATGCGCGGGGCCAAAAAAGGAACGGTGACTGTTCTGAACTCTCAGCAGTCGCGCAGTAGAACCCTTGCGAGAAGGTGCGCGTCGTAGTGAGCTCTCGAGCTAAGGTTAATCTCACTCTGTTATTGTTAGCACTGTGTTCTCTTGACTCAAGTTACCCTTTGATATTCATTACTGCATCTCAGTGTGTATGTTACTATTTTTATTATTATTTTGTATACTTATTTTGTATATTTATGCCCTCGCATTGAGTTGTTGTTTTCGTAGTTGGTTTGCGTGTTCTACTTGTACAATTATGGAAATAAAGTGATATCTGATCGAATTTAGTTTCTCTGGAACCAGGTGGTACGCGGCGACTGTACGGGACCTCCAAGTGGTACTCGATCACAAAAAGGTTGGGAACCACTGCACTAGACAATCAATAGCCCAGCATCCTTTCAGTCTAATCAGCTACCTGGCTGTGGGATTTGAGAAATGTAAACACCACTGTTTAACTACTACCAGGATCAGAGTTTTAATAAGCTCCGAGTCTGGTCCTTTCTTCTAAGCACCAAAGAGTCTTCATGTTTCATATGGATGAATATGGATAGACTCTTCACAGTTTACGATTTTTGATGTAGGGAACCCCAAATGGCAGATGTTCCACACAGCGCTGTCAAAGGTAGTGGGGGTTAGTGATGTCTAGTTGAAATCTGCAGGATGGAGAATGTGGTGTTGGGACCAAAGATCAGTGGTGGGTTCCTCCTAGAGCTGAAGTGGTGCAGTGGTTAAATGCAGCCATTGCAGGCTGACTGCTAGTTCAACAGTTCAGCTGTTCAAATCTCACTAGGCTCAAGGTTGACTCAGCCTTCCATCCTTCCGAGGTCGGTAAAATGAGGACCCAGATTGTTGGGGGCAATATGCTGAACTCTGTAAACCGCTTAGAGAGTGCTGTAAAGCACTATGAAGCGGTATATAAGAAAAGTGCTATTGCTATTACTGGTGCGGTCCACTCTATAGCACCGGTAGCGGCCCGCTGGTGACATCACAGTACCGGTGCGGTCGGTTGCCGGTGCCTGGGCACCACCATTTTTTTTTAAATAATTTTTTTGAAACATTTTCTTCTGCGCATGCCCAGAAGCTGAGCTTCCGGCACTGCGCATGCGCTGCCTTCCTACCCCACAGTGAGTCCAAGCAGGGGACGATGGCTGAGGGAGCGCGTGAGACGCTGAAAGAACGGACGGCAGGAGTTATCTCCAGTCCCCTCCCTTCAGCAGTCTGAGAAGCCACGAACACGTGGTGATGATCCCAGGCATTTTCGCACATTTGAGGCTTCTCAAGCTGCTGAGGGGAGGGGGAATGGGCGGCAGGACCTATCTCAGTTCCCCTCCATTCAGCAGTCCGAGAAGCCACACCCACCCAGTCACATGGCTGGCAAGCCACGCCCACCCAGTCACATGGCTGGCAAGCCACATCCACAAAATAAGCCACGCCCACAGAGTGGTAGTAAAAAAAATTAGGAACCTGCACCTGCCAAAGATCCATCTCTACATGCAGGTATAAAAGGGGTGGAGCTTTGACTGCAATGCTGTATGTGCCCACCTTGCAGATTTTGTCAGCGCTGCCTCCATAAACACCCAGTGTAAAAAGGACTGTACAGGCTGAGTAAGCACAGTGCCAGTGTACACCATTTCAAGGATGAAAGACAAAAGCACCTTTTGGCGATTCTTTAATTTCCTGCCCCTGAAAAGGCGAGGGGTGACCTAAACGGCCCATTCTAAGCATTTTAGCTTAGTTACAAGCACAGCCAAAGGCTTGTTGTGGAAATAAAATTAGGGTTCTAGGCTTCCTTGAGCCTCTCGCGGTGTAATAAATGAATGGAAAGAAAAGCAGCGAACTGGGTGTTTAGAAAGATAGTGACGTAAGAATTTCTCCATGGGATTTGCTTTTATAAAGCACCATCATCGCTTCTTAAAGATTCTTAAAACTTCTCCAAAGGAAGTCAAGTTGGAATGCTGGTTATTATTCTCCAAAGAGTCATTGTTTAAAAAAACAAAACAAGCAGTGACCATTTAGAAGGCAAAGGAGAAAGAGAATAATTATTTCTCACAACCATTTTTTAATTATTATTACATTTAGAAGTTGATATTTTACATGGAAGAATTTGAGCTGCCAGCCAGTTTTGGCAAGTATCATGTTGTTTCTTGGCCAAATGCAATCATAATGTAATCACTTATATTTTTACACACTCCAATATGGCATTTAATATACATGCAAAGAATAGGGTTGGATGGGCTGTGTGAGAGCAGGCACGTGTATATATGTATATATGTTGCTTGTATCCTTACAATTTATACTGACTGTTTCCTAATATGATTTGATTGCTTATTTGTACCAGGACTATCATTAAGTGTCGTACCATGATTCTTGACGAACGTATCTTGTCTTTTATGTATACTGAGAGCATATGCACCAATGACAAATTCTTTGTGTGTCCAATCACACTTGGCCAAAAAAATTCTGTTCTGTTCTGTTCTGTTCTGTTCTGTTCTGTTCTGTTCTGTTCTGTTCTGTTCTCTTCTCTTCTCTTCTCTTCTCTTCTCTTCTCTTCTCTTCTCTTCTCTTCTCTTCTCTTTCTCTTCTCTTCTCTTCTCTTCTCTTCTCTTCTCTTCTCTTCTATTCTATTCTATTCTATTCTATTCTATAGAATCCTAGCTGCTTCTAATTTAGAAGAATCTGGATGCAGCCTAACCCTAAAGGGCCTTGAAAAGAAATGCTCTGATAGAAAAGGCAAACTGGGAGGTCAGGAGCTCTTTCGGATCCTTTAATCCTCACCAAATCTTCCCCTCTAACGGATCTCAAGCTTTCAACAGAGCTTGCACAAAACTGTCACTAACTAAACTTGGACGGGCCACCGGGCACCCGAGTCTCAAGCGTGTCGGGGTTTTCAAAGCCGTGTCGAGACCACAATCCCGGGATTAGAGTCCCTGCAAACCGCATGGCCTCCTACAGAACGGATACGGGAGCCTGCATAGCGTCGAGCCGTCTCTTTCGGCCGCGGGATTGACCGGGCTGCTTTGGTGTTCAGACTAAAGCGGATCCGTCCCCGCGCCGGGAGCCACCGGCGAGAGGCCGGCGGGACTTCGCTTAGCAGGAAGCACACCTGGCACCGCATCTGGCACCCAGAGGAAGCCGGGCTTTTCCGCAGGCTAATCGCCAACCCACTCGGAAGTTCAAGAGGGTTTTCCTCTCCGACGCAGCCTTGCAAAATCGTCCGCTACCTGGGAGGACGGGCGCCGCTTCGGAAAGCAAGTCCCGCTGAGGTCCGATTCCCCAGAGCCGCTGGGAGGAGAATAACAGAACAACAGAGATGGAAGGGACCTTGAAGGTCATCTAGCCCAACCCCCCCTGCTCAAGCAGGGGGCCCTATACCATTTCTGACAAGTGGCCGTCGAAGTCTCTTCTGCAAAGCCTCCGGGGGTGATGGGGCACCCACAACTTGTGAAGGCAAGCCGTTCCACTGGGTCGATCGTTCTCGCTGTCAGAACATTTCTCCTTATTTTCTAGGCTGAATCTTCCCCCCCTCGATCAGTTTCCGTCCATTGTTCCTCGCAAGAGGGGCGGGAGGGGGGGAGCTGGACCGAGCGCCCCTCTCCGCCGCCGGCTTAACCTCTTTGGGGCGGCGGCGTAGACCGCACGCTTCCTCCGGCTGCCGCGCCGCTCCTCCTCCTCCTCCGGCTTCTCTCCACCCCTCCGGCTCGCTCGGGCGCGAAGGGAGGGGCAGGGGGTGTCGCTCTGCCCGCGCGGGGAGGCGCCCCCGATCCGCCCTCGGCAAAGAGCTGGCTGAAAAGCAGGCGGGCGAGGGGCGAAGTCAGTCGCGCTCCTTCGCCGGCGGTGATGTCGCTGCTCGCTGACTCCGGCGCTTCCCGCAGGGGGACCAGGTTGCCGTTCAGGTGGGTGAGCCTCCGCGGGTCCCCCTCCCTTTCCCCCCCCCCCCCCAGCCGCCGCCGCCGCCGCCGCCTCTCAGCTGCCCCTTCCTCCTCCTTTCCTCCGTCCCTCCTCCGGGCGGGGCTTTCTGGCGCGCGTTGAGTTAGGGAGGACGCCCCCCCCCCCCTTCCCGCCATCTCGCGGTTGGGGCTGCTTGCTTTCCGGGGAAGCTACGCTGTCTCCCGCTTTCGAGGGTGGGGAAAGACGGGCCTCTAGTCCGCCGTTCCCTCGGGCGAAGAAAGACGGCGGGGAAAGGGCGGCTTCCCAGAGCCACCCATGCACTCTCTCTCTCTCTCTCTCTCTCCATCCTACCTCACAGGGGTGTTGTGTGTCTATAGGGGGGAGGGAAATCACGCCGCGAGAGGGGGATGGAGGCACTCCTGAGAGAACCCCTAATGTAAAAAAAAAAAAAAACAAGGAGCGCCTTTCATTCGCGAAACGGAATAAAATCTTCAAAAGTCTTCACTGAACCGTCTTGGGCGCCCTCAGCGTTTGCCCCAAGAAGAAGCCGGGATGTCGCGCCTCAGTTTTGACGCTTCGGGCAACCAGTCGGACTCTTTCCCCGCTCTCCCCCCTCCCTTTGTCCTCCCCCCAATCTCCCTTCCCTCGAGAGGCGCTCCCCCACCTGGGAAGGTCTCGCGCTGCCCGGAGACGCCTCAGGAATCGGCGGGACCGGGCTGCGAGGGAGGGAGGGAGGGAGGGAGGGGGCGGCGCCGGGCGGGGGAGAGGTGTGTGTGTGTGGGGGGGGTTCTTCAAGGGCTCCCATGCTCTGCCTGCCTTCTCCTCTGCCCCGCCTCGATTCCGCGGTTCGCTCTCTCCGCGGCTCCAGCTCGGAAGAGGCTCCCCGGGCAGGCGGCTGCGGAGGGGAGCCGGCATGGAAACTCCCCCCCCCCTCTGGCCCGCCCCCAAAGCCAGTGGCTGCAGGCCGCGCCGTGGAAACCGGAGCCCCGGCGCCTCAAGAGACACGAGAGTTGGAAGTAGTTCCGCGGAGCCTCCCCTGGCTCTCCCGTTGCCTGCGGGGAAAGTTGGGGCGGGGGTCCCCCTAGCTTAGAGGCTGGCTAGAAGGTGAAGTGGGTGATGGGTGCCGCTTAGCTTCGACCCCTGCCGTTACGGGTAGTCCTCGAACTTACAACACTTCACTTAGGGAGCGTTCAAAGTTACAAGGGCGCTGAAAAAAAGTGACTTGGGACCGTGTTTCGCATTTACGACGGTTGGTCAGGTGATTTACATTCGGATGCTTGACAACTGACTCGCATTTATGACAGTTGGGGGCAATGTTCCCTGTAACATCCGAAAAACGGTGTGTGGCAGTTAGAAACTGCCGCGCGGCATTATCTTTTTATGTGTGCGGCCGCTCAGGCGCGCAGCTTCTGCCATTAGAAAATGCCGCGCAGAAGTTAGAAACTCCTGCGCGGCATTCTCTTGTTACATGTGCGGCCACGCGGCTGCGCAGCTTAGAGGGAACAGTGGTTGGGGGTGTCCTGGAGTCATGTGACCTCCTGACAAGCAAAGTCCATGGGGAAACCAGATTCACGTAACCATTGTGTCACTAATTTAAGATCATCAGTGGTTCGCTTAACAACGGTGGCAAGAAAAGTTGTAAAACGGAGCAAACACAGTTCACAGATTTCTCACTTTAACATAAATTTTGGGCTCAGTTGTGGTGGTAAGGTGAGGACTACCTGTATATGGAGATTTTCCAATGGGTGTTCCTGTTGCAAAACACCCTTGTGTCAGTGCCAGTTAGTGGCTCTGGGTGACTTTAAAAAAAAATTAGAACTTTGGTACAGGTAGTCCTCGAGCTATACGGCCACAATGGAGCCCGAAATTTATGTTTCTAAGTGAAACATTTGTTAAGTGAGTTTGCCCCATTTATCGACTTTTCTTGCCCCAGTTAAGTGAATCTTTGCATTTATCCAATTAGTAACATGGTTGTTAAGTGGATCTGGATTCCTCATTGACTTTGCTTGTCAGAATATCACAAAAAGGGATTCACCTGACTCCCAAGACACAGCAACCGTCATAAATATGAGTCGGTTGCCAAGCATCTGAATTTTGATCATGTGACCATAGGGAGACTACAATAGTCGTAAGTGTGAAAAACAGTCATAAGCAATGTTCCCTGTAACATCAGAAAATGGCGGCATTCTCTTTTCATGTGTACGGCCGCGCAGGCGTGCAGCCTCTGCCATTAGAAAATGCCGCGCGGAAGTTAGAAACTTCCATGCGGGGTTCTTATGTTACGTGCGCAGCCGCGCAGCCGCGCAACTTAGAGGGAACAGTGGTCATAACTCACTTTTTCAGTAACTGAATAGTCATTAAATGACCTGTTGTAAGTCAAGGACTACCCGTAGTTCACTTAAGCTCACACGATTTAGTCTGAAAAGGTGTGACCAGACAGCCGGTGACTATGGTACACAATAGAGCATTTCTACAACAGGCACCTTACGAAGTTGTGATCAACTTGAAAATAACAGTATAGCAAAGTAGCAGAGTTGGAAGGGACTTTGGAGATCTAGTCCAATCTCCTGCTCAAACAGGAGGCCTATACTATTCTGGATAAATGGCTGTCCAATCTCTTTTTGAAAACCTCCAGTGATGGAGCACCCAAAACTTCCAGAAGTAAGATGTTCCACTAATTAATTGTTGTCACAGTCAGGAAATTTTTCCTTAGTTCTAGATTGGATCTTTCCTGGATAAGTTTCCATCCCTTAACTTCTTGCCCTGCCCAACTTTTCTCAACCTTGGCAACTGCAAGATGGGTGGATTTCAACTCCCAGAATTCCCCAGCCAGGAATGGGGAAAAGAAATTGTAACCAGCACCCTCTATATTTGTGTATGTTTGTGTTGGAGTGAGTGAGTGAGAGAGAAAGAATGAATGAATATGTATATTACATAAGCGTAGGGGATTTTGGCAGCAGACTTTTCTGGAGGTTGACAAGTTTGCATGCTGTTGTTGACTGAAGTTCCAAGCAGGAGGGGTGGACTAGAAGTCCTCCAGAGTCCCTTCCAACTCTGTTATTCTGTTAATTCTGTTAAATTAGTGCAAGCATGCAGAGCCTGGTTCCTTTATTTTTCTTACAGCCCCTTTAGCAAAAGTGGCCAAAGGAAGCCTCCAATTTCTTCTATATATAGCCAAGTACCATAATGCCTTTTGCAGAAATCTTGTGATTCTGCATAAACCTTGTGTTACATTTTTCTGGAGTTGTTTTTCTTTGCAGTTCTGGCCAGATCTAGCCCGTGTTTGATCCTGATTCCTTTGGTACCTCTTTCCGGTACCAAATTTGGCCCCATCCTATTGACCAAAGGAGAGTTAGTTCTGAACTCCTTAATATATGTTTATCTCAAAGATGGACTACTTGCACTTTTCTTTAGTCCTTCTTGTGTGTCCCCAGAACATCCGTGGAGTCAACAAGGATAAATTTTGTCAGCAGGACAGTAGTAAACTGACAGCCAGGCTGGGAGTTTCAGTTTACTTCTTTACCAGTCACAATTCTAAAAAGACTTGAAAATACAATTTAAAAATCCAAGCGATAATTCTGTGGGAATGTTCTTTGCAGACAAACCATGTTTCTTTTAGTTTGAAGATGTAAGAAAGATGAGGGCTGGGGGAGAAAAGAGAAGTAATGAGGAGGCAGCAAATGATTGATAATTTTTAGGCTCAGAATGTAAATGGTACCATATCTTATTAGTATCTCTATTGGGAAATCCCAAGGTTCATGGATATCCACAGGTTATGATCAGAAAAGTCGTGATGGCCATAACTATGCAGCTGAAGCATAGTTTTTATTAATGTACATTAGGCAGAACTTTGACTATACCATTTCCACCATCTTGAGTTTTTTTTTGACCATAAAAGATCATCCTCGCTAAGAGATTAAATCTAGACTAGGAAGCTGGGGAAAAAATCAAGTAGGAAAGTTTTTTCAATGGTACATAACCTGTCACTATTGCTAAGAACAACATGAGTTGCTCAATTTGATTTGCCACAGGCAAGATGCAGAAATAGAGGAGGCCTCTATAAGTCTGTCCCCAATGAAATTAGGGGGGTCCATTTTATTCAGTTGCCCTGAATCATTTATTATTTAAGTCATTGCTGTTTTAAATCATTTTTTCTCAATCTTGGAAACTTTAAGATGGTGGACTTCAACTCTCAAAATCTGGCTGGGGAATTCTGGGAGTTGAAGCTCACCTATCAATGTTGCCACGGTGGAGAAACAACCTTGGGTAGGACAAGAAGTAATAGATGGAAAGTTATCAAGGAGAGATCCAACCTAGAAATAATGAGAAATTCCCTGTCAGTGAGGACAATTAATCAGTGGAACGTTGTGGGTGCTCCATCAATAGAGGTTTTTGAGAAGAGATTAGACAGCCATTTGTCTGGAATGGTTGGGTCTCCTGCTTGAGTAGGGGGTTAGACTAGAAGACCTCCAAGGTCCCTTCCAACTGTGTTATTCTGTTTCAGAGGTCTTGCACTAAATAGCAATAGCACTTAGACTTATATACTGCTTTACAGTGCTTTACAGCCCTCTCTAAGCAGTTTACAGAATCAGCATATTGCCCCCAACAATTTGGGTCCTCATTTTACCCACCTCGGAAGGATGGAAGGCTGAGTCAACCTTGAGCCAGTGAGAATTGAACTGCCAAACTGCAGACAGCCAGTTGGCAGCAGAAGTAGCCTGTTTTACTGCATTCTAACCACTCTGTCACCGTGGCTCATACAAATGCATGAATTCTTCACCCTTTGGGAGAGAGCAATTCTTGTGTGGGGTTAAGGGTGGATTATTGGAAGGTCTCTGCAGTTGTTGTTTTGCCCTTTCTCAAAGTGAGAGAGAACGAGAGTTGCTGCAATCAGAGTCCATCCATCTCCCCAGCCTAAGAATTCAGAAGTCTGGCCGATCTGGACCACCCAGGCTGTTCTCCAAAATGCATGGTATTGGGACAGGAATTCCTTTGCATGTGCTTCCAAATAAATGGGAAGAGGATTTAGCTTCCAATAAGCTCTGCAGCTAAGATGAATTTGAACTTGGTAGCTCTAAGCCAACACAAATATTTACTCCTCTCCGTAGGGCTTCTTAGAGCCATTGTGAGGAGCACCAACATTTAAGCAGGAGAGGGGGTTGTGGGGATGGTTTCCACTCCCACCCAATGTTGCCTCCCCATGGCAAAAATAAATACCAGTCCCTCTCCTTAAGCCAGTGCATCTCAATTATTTTCGGTTACGCCCGCCCTAGGAAGAAGTAAACATTTCACCCCCCCCAACTCTCCGCCGCCGGGACGATTGTTTGCAATATTCGGCACATTTTCGCTGAAAAAACTCAAACAGCTTATCAGCGTGATTGGGGTGTAATGTGTTTAAGTGATGCCTTAATTTATTTGGTTTCATGCTGTCCGCTGCCAACATTTTTAGACACAGTAAACATACCTGTCTTTCCTTGTCTTCCACCGTAGTCACAGTGAAGCCAAGTGCTACATACGCTTCGTCATATTTCCTAGACTTAGCTTTCGGGAGATTTACTTTTGTCTCATTATCTCTGTCTCTCTCCTCCTTTCTTTTCATCCCTGTTAAATATTTTTCCATGGTGTTTGTTATCTGCACTTCATATCTCCTGCTCTGTGCTGTGTGCTATTGTTCGGTGCACATAACCCCTACTCCCTGCGGCAAAAAAAAAGCACGTTCCCTGGGGTCATGCGCCCCCCCTGGCATTGCTCCATGTCCCCCCAGGGGGGGCCACCCCACTATTTGAGAAGCACTGCTTTAAGTCAAATTTACCCAAATGCTTATGTTGTAAGGAATATCCTTCTGGGTTCAGTTCCAAGTGGGGAAAAAGACACTGGATTCATGAAAGTTGCTTGGAAAGAAGGTTTTTAGAATGGCAGACTTAGCCATTCTAAGTAGCCCATGCTGACAGGGCACCTGGGTTATACCTGCTGCAAGGTCCCTCCCAACTCTGTTGATCTGATCTGATCCCCCTGCTTCTGTGTGGCCTCTTGGACGGGCTGTTTCTGAACTCAAGTTTTTCTGAAAGGTTACTAAACTCAGGCTCAGAGGGAGCTGAAGAGGGAAGCCAGTCAGAGGAGGGGGCAGCTCCCAGAAAGTTTCCCATGAGAGACTGGTAACTAAGGAGTCCAACTGAAGCCCCAGATTCAGTAGCAGCTGGAAGTAGCCATTGGACAGCCAAGAAGAGCTTGCCTACTGAAACAGATCTTTGGGATCACATGCGAGTAAGCCTCTGAACCTTTAATCTGCTAGAGGTACCCCATCCTAAACCCACAAACATCCCTGCTTTCGGGACTTGAGTTACAAGAAAAGTGTCCAGTTGGTTCCTCTTTCTCCAGGACAGTGTCCCACTGCAAACTTAGAGACATCAAAGGAGTTTGACAGCTGTCACTTTGGGGAGGCTTGCTTTAAGAAACAGAAACACTCACAGATGATGTTATTTGTAGAGGTTTGTCTGGAACTACTGTCACAATGGAACTAGCCTTCAAGAATGGAAAAGCACGAGTCCTTATGGCTAAGGACTGAGATAAAAGGGGGTGCCAATCCAGAGGGGTTCTATTTATGCTTTTGAGACTCGGTCCTGATTGGCTAGAGGGCAGATTTAACCCATTCTTGGAGGCTAGCTCCACCCGCTATGGAGAAATTCATGCACCCATAACCTCTCGGCAACTCCTGATGCCAAGCCCATCTTTCCTCAGGGTTGGACCACAAATGCAGAACCATCTGTGCAATTGTAGGAAAAGATACAGCTGACAACTGTGTTGCTAACCAGTGTTATATCAAGACTGTATCAACAACACACGAGCACACAATAGATTCAAACTCAATGCAAACCGCTCAAAACTCGACTGCAGAAAATACAACTTCAGCAACAGAGTAATCAATGCCTGGAATGCACTACCTGACTCTGTGGTTTCTTCCCCAAACCCCAAAAACTTTAACCTTAGATTGTCTACAGTCGACCTCACCCCATTCCTAAGAGGTCTGTAAGGAGCGTGCTTAAGCGCACCATTGTGTCTACCGTCCCTGTCCTACTGTCCAAATTTACCTATATACCTACTGTGCTTTTGTTTATGTTTATACCATACCTGTTATCTTGTATACGTTTTGACAAATAAAATAAATAAATAAAATAAAAATAAAGACCCAACTCCAGCCTTCTGAAGGGCTTTTTCCTTTGAAGTTGCATCCTAGTAGTCTTTAGAACAACAACATAGGAAGATGTTATTTAGAGGCCTCCTGGGCAGGGTCGCTTCTTCCAACCAAGAGATCTGGTAATATGGAGCCTGTTCTCTAGTGGAAAGAGGAAAAGATGGGGAAAGAAATTAGTGAAGGTTTACTCCCTTCTCCTGAGCTTAAAAAGCTTAACGAGAGCTTAAAAGAGCTCTTTTTCTTTTTAATTTGGTAAATTTATATGGCCACCCATCTCGCACGAAGTGATTCTGGGCTGCTAAGAAAATCTTCCAAGCCGACTTGCAGTAGAGGAAAATAGGTAGCTCCAGAAACTGAAAAGGATGGAAGCGAACCAATGTCTGTTATTTTGTACCTTCCAGAAGGCAAGGTTAGCAAAATTATTCGCTACCTCGAAACCTCTGTCTTCTTGACTGCTCTGCGTACAGTTGACTTATGAGTCAATGTTTGCCATTCTTAATCATTGGTGTCTTGGAGAGCTCATTAGTGTTTCCATGACAATGTGACCCTAAGATTGTTCTGGTTATCATTCTGCCTGGGCTTGATATTTATAGTCACATCGATGAATGGGGTGCCATGATTATCTAGCTGGAGAGCACTTGCTTCCTCCCCTGCCCTAATTTTTTTACAGTATCTGATACGGAAAAGCAAGAGACCATCTGTCACTGACTATTGTCTACATTAGTGTTTCTTCTGCTCTCTGGGGAATTTCAGGCAATTGAAGTCTATACATCTTACACTCACCAAGGCTGAGAAACACTGTCTATATTTTTATTTTTGGTGGATTGATATGCCAGGCAGCGAGAGTTCCAACAGCAACTGGAGTGATTTTAAACTTCATGACTGAATATTTGGCATTTGTTTTAAGTCATTTAAATTTAGTCTGTACATTTACTCAGAGTATCTTAAGGTGGTGTACTTTCAGGCATAGCTAATTGCTTTAAATTGTATAAAATATTTGTCTACATTTCTAAGAACTCTTTCTTTAGTTGGATGTTAAACTAAATAAGGGGGGAATAATTTTTTAGGAGCTAGTTACCTGCCTAATTTTTGGCATGCATGCAATCATATTTCAACTTTTCGTAAATGCTTTTTCAGGATGGGAGTTATGAGGTTGATCACATCTGGACGACAGATGTTGGGGGAAGTTAATTTATGTGACGTATTTAATTGGATCTTTCATAAAGATATAGTTCTATCATTCCATCTGGTTTGTGTTGTACAATACAAACCAGGCATTGAACTAGAAGCAAAGTGTTACTCTGGACTGACATACTGCCCCTCGCTCATTTCTCATTGCTCTGCATTTCGTAAAGAGGAAATTTAATTTTGAATCTGCTTCTAGCAAGTTTTAAACTGTTGAATGACTGTGCAGAAAGAGTGACTTAAAATGGAAGTTCAGGTTTCTTGTGCTTTAGTAAATAAATGGGTTCGGAAGAATAACGGCGCCGATTGCATTCCTTGTCTCAGGTTTTTAATTTTTCTGCTTTCTTGCTGCCTTGTAGATTCTCTGTCAGTTGCAGTGAACAGGGCAGATTGGTTCTGATACCCAAGTGCAGCTGTTGAGCAGTAACAAAAGAGGAAGTTGTAGGATGAAGACAGAGTAACAAAACTGAACAGACATGTGGATTTGAAGGGGCACATCTGTCAGAAAACCTTGGAGTAGCTGTGTCTTTTTCTGGGCTCCTGTGCCTCCTTCTGTAGCTGATGCACCTGATGCCAGGAACAGATATGCATTTCCTCGGGATGCTCTCAAAACAGTAGTCCATGAGATCCATTACATTTGGCGTTTCGAATCCAGGCGACTGCGCAACCCTAACTGATAAAGAAGCATCTTCTGCTTTAACTGGCAAAGAGGACAATAAAAATGGGTAAAACAAAACTTGTAGATGGTATTAATCCACACCAGAGGGACAAGGGCTTATCAAAAGCTGGTCTCCCTTGAGTCAAGCTCCTATCCTAGTGATTGGAAAGGATCCATTCATGCAGTTTTCTTGGCAGCAGAACTGAATTGGCTTGTCACTGCCTTCTACCAGGACTTTGATTTTTTATTTTTATTTTTAACTTCATACTATAGGAAAGGGTGAGATATCTGGTGGTCTCCCATTTGGGTCAGACCTCTGTTAGCCTTTTTCAAGGTTGGGAGAACATTTTGAACTCTGCTTTTATTCCCTATGAACGTGCTTTTAAGGGTAATATGCATTTTGTCTGTGATAACAAGCTGTTGTGCGCTTGTTAGGATGAGCCCTCAGGCAGTAAAAATTCTTACATATTATATATTCTTAATGGTCCGGCAGAGGCTTAGTGTTCAAAGTTGACTCGACTCAATGGTCAGCGAGATAGGTTTTGGAATGTTACTAGTAAGGCATGAAGAGTGAGTAGTATATTTCATTCACACACACAAACATAACACTTTATTTGAGAGCAACAATATCTGGGAACAGAGATTCATTTAGTTGATTTTGGTTGTGATAATAGGAATAGGAATAGAATAGAATAGAATAGAATAGAATAGAATAGAATAGAATAGAATATGAGAGCCGAGGTGGCGCAGCGGTTAGAGGCAGTACTGCAGGCCACTTTAGCTGACTGTGATCCGCAGGTCAGCGGTTCAAATCTCACCGGCTCAAGGTTGATTCAGCCTTCCATCCTTCCGAGGTAGGTAAAATGAGGACCCAGATTGTTGGGGGCAATGTAAATATACATTGCTTACTGGTGTAAACCACTTAGAGAGTGCTTGCATTGTGAGGCGGTATATAAATCTCACAAATAAATAAATAAATAAATAAATAAATAAATAAATGAATGAATGAATAGAATAGAATAGAATAGAATAGAATAGAATAGAATAGAATAGAATAGAATAGAATAGAATAGAATAGAATAGAATTCTTTATTGGCCAAGTGTGATTGGACACACCAGGAATTTGTCTTTGGTGCATCAGTCTCCATTATCTTTTCCTCACTCTACGGAATATGATCAGTCACTTTGGCAAGTAAATGTTGAACGAGACAGAAATTCTGCTTATCTTTTGGTTGTTTTTTGTGGCTGGGATTTTAAAACTGTGCTAAACAGCAGGTAATTTTTTTTGCCAACCCAGCTCTTTGTCAGGAAAGCTCTAATTTGTTTTTGACCTCAGGGAGGAAAATGGATCTGTTGCAGACTCATCTTGCATTTTAATAATCAAAATATCAGTGATGATATTATTAGGTAATAATTCAGTTTGTTGATTGGCATGCTGTATCTTAGCTGACTAGTAGCAACATGCGTTGATGCAACAATTCAATTTTGCTAAGATAGTTTACAGACTGAACCAGCAAGTCTTGATGATCTAAATTTACTGTGCCATTATATAGTGTCCAAATGGAAGTAATTTGCATAGGGAATAATTTGCATAGTATATGCAAATTAATTAATATTTAGAACTGCTTTGGCATTACGTGTGTCCCTACAGTTGAAGTAATTGGAAGGCAGATGTCCGTGTAAAGCCAAATACCAACATTTGCAAATGTTGGTAACCGTCTTCACGGCTTGTCACATGTATTTCTTTTATGATTTATCATGGGCCTGAAACATCTTCTTATCTTGTCTCCCAACCTATAAAAGCTCTGAATAGCAATTTACAAGTCTGATTGAAGCGCTGTACCAACTACAATGAATAATTTGAAAAGCAGTTTATCTTTAGTTTTTTTTGTTCATCATGCAACATTCATGAAATTTTATGCATGTATTACAGAAGTTCAAAAGCAACTGGTATATCGTCTGTAGAAATGTTTTTAGGCAGCCCCTTTGCTGCAAATCAATGCTTACAGTTTGTCTGATTAGTTGACATCTTGCAAACAGTTCCCAAACAGTCAAAATTAGTCAATCCTGAGGTGCTATTCCAGCATCAACTTTAACAGTGCTAAAGAAAGAATATATTCCAAATTTCTAAACAGAACAAATTTTGCAAATGAGTTCATTAGACGAGCTTGCAAAGAACTACTTTTTAGAACATAGCTGCATTCAAATATAAAGCCAATTAAAGTGTTAATTTGCATTACAAAAGATTATTGCCTTTCAGATACAAGGAAAGGATCTTTTGACTAGATGAAAAAAATGTTTTAGAAAATCTATTTGCACTTCCTTACCACCCTCACTGCTTTCCTTCAGAACCTAAGCTCATTTGTACCCAGTCTAACCTGACCAGCATTAAACCCCAGCTGTGTTGTGGTCAGCTGGCTGGGAGATTTCATTAGCTCTTTAAGTAGCATGTGCATCTACTCCTTGCAGAAAAATCTTGAGTGCTGGCTAATAAACCATATCTTGGAATTAGGAACATCTCACCCAGCTTTTCCTAGGAAGAGAGATCCTAATGGTGGAACTATTTCTTTACAATCAGCTTTTTAAAAAGCTAACTTCCATACAAATGGTTTAAAGGTTTTCAACAGTGCTTTTATCTAATTGCACAGGAAGTAAATTGGAGGACCCTGTCTCAGAGGTGGGTTTCAGCTGGTTCTGACCAGTTCTGGAGAACATGTAGCGGGAATTTTGAGTAGTTTGGAGAACCGGTAAATACCCCCTCTGACTGGCCCTGCCCCCATCTATTCTCTGCCTCCCGAGTCCCAGCTGATCGGGAGGAAATGGGGATTTTGCAGTAACCTTCCCCTGGAGTGGGGAGGGAATGGAGATTTTGCAGTATCCTTCCCCTGCCACGCCCACCAAGCCACACCATACCCACCAAGGCACACCCACAGAACCGGTAGTAAAAAAAATTGAATCCCACCACTGTCTTTGAGGTGACTGAAATCTTGATCCTGTACTCTCATAACATCCATAACACAAAGCCCACTTTGACCATGTGGCTTATTGTTTCATAGCCCTCCTTCTCAAATTCCATTTCTGTTGTTTCAAGAACAATTTCATGCACAGTTAGGAGCAGATTCCATTGGAAATGGTAGGAATTACTTCTCAGTAAAACACATACAGGGTTACTCTGTTGATTAGATTTCCTCACTCTGCGGGTTTATTCCTATTTAACTATCCTTGATGAAATGGTGCAGAAGGGTATATAGCAGGGGTGTCAAACTGGCGGCCCACGGGCCAGATGCGTCATGCACAGGCCACGCCCACCCCAGCTCTGCAAAGGTGTTGGAAGAAATATCCATTTGGGGTGGGAGAAAGGCACTGGAGACAAAATGGAGGCTGGAGGCTAATTGGAAAGATGGTTTAATGATGAAGCAGAACCACATGGGTTCTAGTGCAGCTGGCCACATGGAGTTGAGTGGCGGGTATTTATACCTTCTCTTGGGCTTTGCACTTGAGCTTCCTGTTCCTGTGCAAGAACATGTATTCTATTGGCTGTTGTAGGGGTTATGTAGGGGTCATAGCTGGCCTATAGGTTGTCTGAGCTCCCAGGTTTGGTTAAAGTTTGTACTGCTGAGATGATGCAATGAAGAGACTTGTGTTCTGAAACACAAGTCCTATTGTGGCCGAGGGCTAATCTACCTTTGTTGGGTCTTGGGTGAGGGTATTTGCTTATGAATAGAGCTATCTATCTCTTTAATCTCTTAAGTGCTGACATCTGCTGAGGGGGTATTAGGAAAGGGGGCTGCTTTCTGTCTGGAAAAACACATTTCTCCATTTCTCCCTTCGGGAGAATATAATGATCTGCCCTTTTTAATATTCCTCAAAATATTTCATTCTTCTAGGAGGTGGGATCTTCCCTCAAAGAGAAAAAAGTCACGAAATGTCACATGACGGCAATGTGACGCCACGAGTTTGACACCTGTGGTATATAGATTCTGTGCATTTGTTTTCTTAATATGTGACCAAGAGTCAAGTGTCTTTAGGGCTAACTCTGTTCAATATTACGTTTGTTAATTGTCTCTGATTTCTAACTCTGTTTCCACAGAGAACTTGATGGGGTTTTGTGAGAAACTGAAGAGGAAAAAATAATTTTTTTTTAAAGAAAAATTCTTTGGGACAAGCAAGGGGTGTCCATAACAATTTTTTTTAAGGAAAAGCAATCACATCTTGGTCATTGAACAGTGATTTGTCAATGTCAAGTTTTAATTTTATTACTAATTTTGAATCACTAGAGCTTTGCCTCCTGATTGGGGGCACCGGAATATACAGGTAGTCCTCGACTTACAACAGTTCATTTAGTGACCGTTCAAACTTACAACGGCTCTGAAAAAAGTGATTTAGGACCATTTTTCACACTTATGACCATTGCAGCAATCCCATAGTCATGTGATTTACATTTGGATGCTTGACAACTGACTCATTCTATGACGGTTGCAGCTTCCTGGAGTCATGTGATCCCCTTTTGCAACTTTCTGGCAAGCAAAGTCAATGGGGAAACCAGATTCACTTAACAACTGCAGTGATTCACTTAACAACTGTGGCAAGAAAGGTCATAAACTGGGGTGAATGTTGAGGACTACCTGTATGTTCTGAAATTCATACGTATGTCCTTTTAACCAGTGGGTTCCACCCAGGGGTGGATTGCTCACTTACCCATGCCGGTGCGCTGCACGCACATCTCCACGTTTCGGGCGCGCGTGCGCTTGTTACGCGTGCGCGCCCCCTTGCGTGATTTTGCTTCTGTGCATGTGTGGAAGCAAAATGTCACTGAAATCTTGTGAGGGGATGCACGCGACAAAGAGATTTCGGCGCAATTTTGCTTCCGCGCATGCGCAGAAGCAAAATCGTGCCAAAATCTCTTGCATGCGCATGTCCCCTCACGAGATTTTGGCGAGATTTTGCTTCCGCACATGCGCAGAAGCAAAACCGCCCAAAAATTCTCAGAAAAAGATGGCGACGTGCGTGACGGACCAGTGAAAACGGCTCCGGTGCGGTCGTGCGCAAATTGCGCAATCGGCTGCTCTTTACCGGAGCTACGCACCAGACAGCTCTGGCAGGAACCCACCACTGGTTCCACCCCTCCTAAAAAAAAGTTTGAAAATCTGATATTTGTACTATCAGTATAATTTAATATGTTACATAGAGAGCCACAAGAAGAGGCATTGTGATGCTAAATCATTTTCAAGTTAGATTAAGATAGTAGTCAATGAAAGAAATGTTGAGGATATAGTGATTTGTGAGCCATTTGGCTGGTTTATATCTAACCAGTATTGAATTGTCTAGAACAGGGTTGTCAAACTTGATTTCATTGAGGGCCACATCAGGGTTGTGTTTGACCTCGGGGGGGCTGGGGGGCGTGGTCAGCTTGACGTCACTCCTGTCGGGGGCACCTGTGGTGGCCCAAGCGCTCTGCCAATGAAAATGGCTTTTCAGCTGTGTGCGCCCCTCCAGAGGGCTGTAGGAGATAGTCGTGGCTGAAAACGGAGCCTGGGAGGGCCACGTGCGGCCCTCCCGAGCTCTGTTTTCTCTGGCAGAGGCACCACGGGCCAGTCCTTCACTATTTCCAGGGCAGCCCTGCGGGCCAGATCTAAGCACCCCATGGGCCATATCTGGTCCGCGGGCCTTGAATATCCGGTCCCCTGCTCTAGAATAAATAATTTGTGACTTGAGTCAAAAATGAAAGTTACCACGCATGGCTTAGGGCAGGGGTCGGCAACCTTAAACACTCAAAGAGCCACAAATATCCTAACCGGAAGCCCCCTGTTCAATTCTGGAGCCGACGGGAAGTCCGGTTCCCGCAACATAGTCTCCTAGCGTAGCGTCCTTTTTCCTCTACTAGTCCTAACCAAAAGCCCTATCAATTGTGGAGCTGGAAAACCCGCCCCTTGCCATAGAGTCTCCTCCTGGCACACCCTGCTTCCCCCGCCCCCAACCAGAAGCTCCTCTCGAAATTGTGGTGCCGACCAGCGACAGGGAGCCGCAGCAGAGGGATGAAAGAGCCACATGCGGCTCCAGAGCCGCAGGTTGCTGACCCCTGGCTTAGGGCATGTAGAGATGTAGACAGCTTGAAAGAAAAATACTGGTTCGTCGCTTCAATGTGATGGTGATTCACATTTTAGGCCCTGCAGGAAGTTGTGTTCCAAGACTCCTGTTAAACACCCCCAGTGTCTTGTATGAAAGGATGAAGATTCCAAGAAACCACAATTAAACATAGCATCTCCTTATATGCAACTATATAGAAGCTAAGATTCTTGGGCTCTCATTTATATTAGCTGGTTTCCAGCAAGGTCTAGTCAAGGTTTCCTCAGTTGTGTGGCTGCTTGCATCCTGGAGGGAATGAAAAAGCAACAAGAAGATTGCAGATTTTATACTGCAACGTGTCCATTTTGGTAATCTGATATGATATGAATGCAGACAATCCCTAATTGTCTGAGAATCATGGTATAATAAATATTGATAACTAAAGAGGGGAGTTTTTTTCCATTTCAAGGGTATACTTCACAGGAGTTTCTGCAGGGTGTGTTTAAAAAATATTGAAGAAAATCAAGATGGTGCAATCAAAGCTCCAATGTGTGTGTGTGTGTGTGTGTGTGTGTGTGTGTGTGTGTGTGTGTGTGTGTGTGTGTGTGTGTGTGTGTGTGTGTGTCACACCCCTATATGACACACATGATTGCACTGGCACAGCCACCCTCTGAAAGCACCCTCTGTAGTTCCCCTTGCTTCATAAATATATTTTAGTTGTGTCATCCTTTTAACCTATTGATAAAATACTCCCTAATTCTTAATGTAAATAAGCAGGGGGTACTTATGAAAGCTCTTTGTGCTACAGTTATTTAAAGGGATGTGACATTTTATGTTTCCTTGGTGACATTTTTTTGGAAGTCATCCCATTAGCAAGACAAATTTAATTATTCCAAGGCCATTTCTAATAAGAAAGTTGCACGAATAATGTGCCTCAGTAATTCACTTTATTATAACTCCTTGAACTTCATGTGCAGATTAGTGTAGGCAACCAAGTAAATAATTATTTAACCACCTTTTAAAATTACATTTCGGAGTAACAAAATCCAGCTATCAGTGCCTTTTTTAATTAGTGCTAGGAAGAAATGATCGTATCCTACCATGAAATAGAAGGTCTGACTTATTTATTATGAAAGGAGATATTCAGTAGGAGATACCAGAACTGAAAGTGTCAAAAGAAAAGTTAAATTCAGCTCCATTGATATCTGTTCACAGATTAGACTGACACAGAAAGAGTTGAGATACATCAAGCAAATATTTGTTGTATTTTTCATAAATATACCGTATTTTTCTGAGTATAAGACGCACCTTTTTCCTCCCTAAAAGTGGCTGAAAATTTGGGTGCGTCTTATACTCTGAATGTAGCTTTTTTTTTTGAAGCCTTTTTTCCAGCCCTAATTAAGTGCTAACGATCTTCCCAGCTCTTACCTTGCAGGCTCTTTCATTGTTACTGTTACTCTCTCTGAAGAATGCTTTTCCAGTCCTAAGTCTTTGCAGAATTTTTTTTCATTGCTCTACTTGCTCCGAATAAGTTTTTTTCTAGCCCTAACTAGGTGCTAACGATCTTCCCAGCTCTTACTGGCTTGCATGCTCTTTCATTGTTACTCTCTCAGAAGAAGGTTTTTTTAAGTCCTAACCAGGGGATAAAATAATGTGCTGAAGCTGACCAGACTAAGGAGGCTAGCCAGATGAATATCTGGTAGGCAGATTGTTTTCCCCTATTTTCCTCCCCAAAAACTAAGGTGCGTCTTATACTCCGGTGCGTCTTATACTCCGAAAAATACGGTACTTGTAAAGATATGCACATAGACAATATAATTCATCAGTGCTTTCTGTCGGTTGTGGAAGAGCATTGTTAGGCATTGGCTGGGTTCATGAAATGAAACAAACCATATTTCCAATGTCCTGTTATGCGTAAATCTCATGATGGGCGTTCTTTAACCTCGACATCTTGCTGTGAAAACAGCCAGCAGGGTTGGTTTTGAAAAGTAGTCCCATTTGTCCAGCTGAACCAAAACTGCCAATGCAACAAATAGAATACATTACAGAATGTACTTGAAAATGCTTCAGGGTCATTTTGCTGTCTCTCTCAAGCATTTCCCATTCTTTTGGAAGAAATCGCGAATCGATTAAACACATCCAGGATTTTCAGAGATTTCAGCCAAATAAATGATAGTATTTGCAATAGTGGCAAACATCTGTAGCTCGGATGTAGGATGAGGGTAAAGGTTTGTTCTCCGAGCTTGTGGGTTGGTGTCTGAATGTTTTGTTACTAGGCTAGGTAACTTCTTCAGCATTTTTTTTAGCTGAAGATGTTACTTAGCCTGGTAACGAAATGTTCAGAAACCAACCCACAAGCTCGGGGAATGAACCTTTACCCTCAAATGATAGTATTTCCAGCACTTGCCTCCCACACAGGCCAGGATCAGTTGTAACGAGAAGCCATGAGTCTATCTAATGCAGTGGTGGCCAACCTTAAGCATACCATGCGCCAATTTTTTCACAGATGAGTTCAGATGCGCCATACAACTCAAACACGTTTTTTTACCTTCTTACTTTCACGTTTGGGGTTGTAAAATAGGGATAGGGGTAGGATCTGCTTTGCTTAAGGAAGGAAAAGGAATAACTCAATCACGCAATTCAGTTTTCTTTTGCACTGTAATGGATAACAGGAATTTAAGCATAGAAGAGTATAAAACTAAAAAAAAGTGAAAAAGAACAAATAGATCACAAGTACGTACGTCGTATCACACAGAATATCAATTATGTGGAATTTGAATTCTATGTTCGGTTCAAGAAAATGTAGTGGCGCTCTTCTTTGACAAACGTAATATATATTTAATCTTGAATCTGTCTTTCAATCACTCTCAATACAAAAACCACGCTAGTACACTCAATAAAACACTGCTTCAAACTCCACGCCACGATGGCTCACTCAGAACTGACTGACCATATTGAACGCTTGCCGCTCATTCGCACGTGACTTCAAACACATGATGTGTTTCTAGTGCACGGTGTTTGCGATTGTTTGAGCAGGAACGCGCAATAGCAACACCGATAAAAATATTCGTACGTTTGTAAACCCGCCTAAAGTAACATCTCACAAGTTCCATTCTAAGTTTCAGACACCGAGAAGTTGAACATTGCCGAAGGCTGAACGAATTGAACTGAGATCACTTTGGTGCTGAAAATATTAAGATAGATTCAGTTATAACACCTATTTAAAAAAAAGTAGGCGCAAGGATGCAATGCGCCACTTGTAATCATCCAATGCGCAATGTTTGGCGCATGCACCATGGTTTGGCCACCCCTGATCTAATGTATCTAGATCAGGGTGTAAAACTCATGTCATCATGGCGGCATCATGTGACGTATGGGGCCATGACACATCCGGCCTGCAGGGAGTTTGACATCCCTGATCTAGATAAGCCTCTACCTTCCTCCTTTTTTCACAGGAAGTACTCCAAAAATTCGGCTTCTGAAATGAATCCTTGATTACCATACCACCCAAACACTGGAGCTGTGGTTTCCTTGAACTGTAGTTAGTGAGGAAAAGTTAGAATGAAACCATAGGTTCAGAGCCCGTAATTTAAAATAAAATAGGGGGAGCCCTCGACTTACAAATGTCCATTTAGTAAATGTTTGAACTTAACAACAGCACTGGGGAAAGTGACTTAGAATTGGTCTTCACACTTAAGACTGTTGCAGCATCCCAACAGTCACATGATCCAAATTTGGGCATGTGGCATGTATTTATAATGATTGTAGTGTCCGGGGTAATGTGATGTCCATTTACAACGTTCCCACGTGACTTCTGACAAGCGAAGTCAATGAGGGAAGCCATGATTCACCTAACTGCAGTGCTTTGCTTAAACGTGGCAGAAAAGCTCATAAAATTGGGCACAACTCATTTAGCCACCTTGCTTAGGAACAGAAACTCTGGTCCCAATTGTAGTCATAAGTTGAGGACTATCTGTAATCAGGAGAGAGAGGTTAGGGTTGGCTTTAAATCAGAAGAGAGAAAGGGGCATTGGAAATCCCTGGATGTCCTGGGACAGAGATGGCGAACCTTTTTTTCCTCGGGTGCCAAAAGTGCGTGTGTGCATGCTATCGCGCGTGCTCATGTGCCCATACCCATAATTCAATGCCCTCCCACGTGCCCTGCCCCCTGTGCATGCGTGCGTGACCCCCCCGGTGCTGCCACACCCCCTGCGCATGCACGCACAATCCCCCGCACTTCCCTGCTCCCCCATTTCCCGACTTCCAGTGGGCCAGGTAGGCCCATTTTTCACCCTCCCCAGGCTCCAGAGGCTTCCCTGGAGCTTGGGGAGGGCGAAAATGGCCTCCTCTGTCCCCCCGGAGGCCCTCCGGAGGCCAAAAACGCCCTCCCAGATCCTCTGCACAAGCCGAAAATCAGCTGGCCAGCATGCACATGCACGCTGGAGCTGAGCTAAGGCAATGGCTCGCGTGCCGGCAGTTATGGCTCCACGTGCCACCTGTGGCACGCGTATCATAGGTTCGCCATCACGGTCCTAGGATTTGCTTTTCTGACATTAAATCATAGATGAGTAATTATCCTTCGTCAGCTTCACTACAGGTAACTTAGTTTACACTCTGGGGTCCCCCCCCATTTTTGCTGTATATGTCTTGCTAAGCTACTGGAGCAGGCAGTAAGTCAACAACAAGCCTTGATGTCAGAGGCTATTTTGTTGCTCCTAAACATATTTTTTGAATGACTCCTTTGTTCTCAACCCAAAATCAGCAAATGACCGATGTGTTGATGTAGCACAGGGGTTTCAAACTCATGTCCTCACAGTGGTGTCACGTGATGTATCGGGACTTTCCCCCCCTTCGCTAAACCAGGTGTGGGTATGGCCAGCATGTGATGCATCCCACCCATGGGCCGGGAGTTTGACAGTCCTGGTGTAGCATGAGAGTCCAAGCGATGATGATGATGATGATGATGATGATGATGATGATGATGATGATGATGATGATATTTATGTACCTATCGAGTCCTTACCAAGGACCTGAGATAGGCAGATGTGGATGTTTGATGGTGTTACAGATATCGGTGCAGGATGGAAGCTGTTCTGCAATTGACCGATGGCAAATTTGTCAATGCCAATGGTGTCCAATTGATGCTCCAGTTGTTTTGGGATTGCACCCAAAGGTGCAATTACTATTACTATTGGTACTACCTTTGCTTGCCTTTGCCACAGCCATTCTATTTCTATTTGTAGGTTTTTTTATTTTGTTATCTTCTCCAGTTCTTTCTCTTCTCTTCTACTGTGTCCAGGCACTGCCACATCCACTATCCAGACATTTTTTGTCTTTCTTATCGGCAGTTGTTAAGTCTGGGGTGTTATGTGGCAGGTGCATATCTGCTTTTATTGTTGTTATTATTATTATTATTAGTATTGTTGTTATTTGTTAAGCTTGACTCCTTATGAGGTTGTAGACACATCTGTGCTATATTTTTGGTAACCAAACAGAAGTGATTTGCCCAGTGGTGTTTGGAGGAAAAGCACATCTGCAAGATGGCAGATGCCCTGGGAGACCCTCCTCTTTTTCTATATTGCAAAAGAAATTTGTCCCCTCTGACTCTTCTCTACGAATACACAGGGATAGGGGACCTGCAGGGAATCAGAGAACCGTCAAGATGGCAGCCACAATCGCAAACAAACCCCTGCCACTTGTTCTATTCCAGGGGCGGATTCCTAATTTTTTACTACCACTCTGTGGGCGTGGCTTATTTTGTGAGTGTGGCTTGCCAGCCATGTGACCGGGTGGGCGTGGCTTCTCAGACTGCTGAAGGGAGGGGAACTGAGATAAGTCCTGCTGCCCATTCCCCCTCCCCTCAGCAGCTCAAGAAGCCTCAAACGTGCGAAAATGCCTGGGATCATCACCGTGCGTTCGTGGCTTCTCGGACTGCTGAAGGGAGGGGAATGGAGATAGCTCCTGCCGCCCGTTCTTTCAGCGTCTCACGCGCTCCCTCAGCCATCCTCCCCTGCTTGGACTCACTGTGGGGTAGGAAGGCAGCGCATGCGCAGTGCCTGAAGCTCGGCTTCTGGGAATGCGCAGAAGAAAATTAAAAAAAATTTTTTTTAATGGCGGTGCCCAGGCACCGGCAACCGACCACACCGGTACTGTGACGTCACCAGCGAGCCGCCACCGGTGCTATAGAGTGGACCGCACCGGTAGGAACCCATCACTGTTCTATGCATATCACAAGAAGGGCCAAGGCTGTGATTGTGTGATTGCAATCAGCCTTTTGACTCTTCCCTTTAAACACCACTGTACAATCAGTTGGTGCAATTTCCGGTCTGACTTTTAGTTCATTCTAAGCATTTGATCAACGGGATACCTTCTGCGCTGGAGGCATTAGACCTTTGGTGCTCATTAGCCTCCTGTAAGCATGGAAAAACCCAAGCCTCCACTGTGAGAATTTGAGATTTTTGAAAGTTACCCTGGAGACAGCTGAGCTGTTTATTTCTGCTTTTTTTTTTTACTCCATTGACAACTTGCCTTCCTTTTTCCTGCCTCTCCCAACCTCTAAGTAAAATTAACTGTTAAAAGAGGAAGATGAACAGCAGAAATAAACAACGGGTCCTGCTTTTGGGGAAAGCTTTTGGATTTTCATTTGCCTATGGTTTCTTTTCACCTTAATCATGAATAATTTAGAGGTCATTTGATCCCATCTCTCTGTTCAGACCATTTTAATGGAAATATGAGCATTTCTGCTTCCTGATCTTCACCACCAGGGAGCTGCTAGCTTTCATTGTGACTTATGGATTGATTGATCACTTCTTCTTTGAATTTATGGTGCTACTCCATCATTTCAGTACACTGATCTTCTTTATGTCCTTTTTTTTTACAGCTGTAGATTATTGCTAGAAAACAACGTTACTTTTATCTGGCCTGATCCTTCTTGTCAAATATATATATTTGGAAATACACACACACACACACACACACACACACACACACACACACACACACACACACACACACACACACACACACACACATATATATATATATATATATATATATATATATATATATATATATATATATATATATATATATATATGGAACATTTTTTTTTGCTGATAAATGAAAATAAAGGGAGACTATTATAGATCGATTTCAAGCTATTTTGCTCTCATCAGATAGCCATATCCTTAGTGGGATTTGAACCTGGGCAGTCTGCTTATAAGGCAGCAGTTTTTAACCTCTAGGCCACAAGGTTCTCTTCCCTATCAGCTCTTCGCCAGGAAAGGGTTATAAATGTTTCTGTCGAGTCATCCTAGTGTATGGAAGGAAATATCATACATATATATATATATATATATATATATATATATATATATATATATATATATATATATATATATATATATATATATATATATATATATATATATATATATATATATATATATATATATATATATATCCCTTATGATCTGTCTCATTTTGTCAGTACCTCCCTCCTTAGAATTAATCTCCATTGTGCTCTTTATCTGTAAGTATTCTTGAGCCCCAGAAAAGAACATTATTTTCACTTATTCATTGTCAGCTGCAAATTCATTAAGCATGCTGATTGGCATCACCTTTGTCTTCTAACATTAATCCTGATTTTTTTTTTTTTTTGCTTTCCATTTTTATTTTATAATGGGATCTTCTAAATCTTCTATTCTAATTTACTTTCAGCTAATGAAATAAATCATTTTGAACTCCAGTTCTGGTTCCAATTGTCATCTCCTCAATCCTGACAATACAATGGCTATAAATTAACACCGGAAAAGATCCATTCTTGGGCATCTCTGGACGGAGGGAAGCAAATGATATTGTAAAATCACAACGTTATGCAGATTCCATAAACGCAGCATTTGCCGCATAATAGGCTACTATGATGACATCATGTTGTGGTTTCCAGTGGGCACCCATATGCCTATTTTCCTCGTTCTTTTATTCTGTTTTTCCAATTCCATTCTTGGGGTACCTATTTTACACTAAAGATTCCCTAGAAGAATGATGGCTGGGTCTGGATGAATGTTAGTCTTAATATATGCCACATTGAAACATGATCTACACAAAGGCCTTGCTGTGATCAATGAAGCAAGGACAAGCCTTCTTAAATAATTAAACAATAAATAATATTACGAACATGTTCATATTGTAATCCAAAATGGCTGGGAAATTTTAGAAGTTGAAGCCCACACATCTTATAGTTGCTGAGTTGTTGAGAAACCCTAGTCTATGCTAATTCTATGGCATGCATGTACAAAAATTTTCCTGCAAGATGAACCTACATGTATTTATTGAAAAGTGAATCCAGCTGTGCTCAGTGCATTTGGAAGTTGAAAACTCTCGTCACTGAAGAGTAATTATCTTTATTTGAATGACTTTGACAACAGCTGTTATTGGGGATCTGTGAACCGTGTCTTGCTTTTCTGGTGTTCTGTCTTAATGAAATTCTTCGTGCCTAAGATTTTACCCAAACGTTAGGCAAAAGCTGTTGAAGATTTCTGGACCACTTGAGATATATGTGCATGTGATTTTTACACCATGCAAAACATTGGTCACCAATCGGTGGTCCGTGGACCACTGGTGGTCCATGAGAAAATTTTGGTGGTCCACAGAAAAATTATTTGCATTTTTTATATTGCACTAAATACTATTTATCTTTTTTAAAAAATCATATTAGTGGTCCGCGGGATTTAAAATTATGAATTTAGTGGTCCCTGAGGTCCAAAAGGTTGGCGACCCCTGATCCAAAGTATAGTTTTGAAGAACCCATCTGAGACAAAAGTGGGATCTGGAGAACAGAAGAAAAAGGGCCCACATCAGTGGTGGGTTCCTACCGGTGCGGTCCAGTGCGCCGTTCTGGTAGGGACCTGCCGATTGCGCAATTAGCGCGCGACGGCTCCGGTGCCATCTTCGCCGGTCGGTCACGCAGCGCCATCTTTTTCCACAACTTTTTGGCCTTTTTTTGCTTCCTGCACATGCGCGGAAGCAAAATCTCACAAGGGGACGCTCATGCGCACGAGATTTTGGCAATTTCTGGCTTCCTGCGCATGCGCAGAAGCAAAATCGTGCGAGGGGACCCGCGTGCGCAAAATGAGATGATGCGGGCGCAGCGCACCAGTAGCCAGGTAAGAGGAACCAGCCTCTGGCCCACATATTTATTTGTCAGTTGTCACGAGGCTGGAAGAGCTCCCTGCAAGGAGAACAATCCATGATAAATCTTAGAGCCATCCTTGATTCTTCAGATATTCATTGGCAGGAATTGCCCAGTTGTGGGAGTCAGGATTATCTTCCTCCAAGAAGGAATGTGTTTCCCATCTTGTAAAGTTGGGTTTGTTTGATTTATTTAATAGATTTGTATGCTTGAACCAACAGCTTAACTACCAACCCGAACTGCTAATATTCAAACACATGTTAACAATACACGAGCACACAACAGATACAAACTCAAAGTGAACCGCTCCAAACTTGACTGTAGAAAATACGACTTTAGCAACAGAGTGGTTAATGCCTGGAACTCACTACCTGACATTGTGGTTTCGTCACGAAACCCCCAAAACTTTACCCTTAGACTGTCCACGGTTGACCTCACCCGATTCCTAAGAGGTCAGTAAGGGGCGTGCATAAGTGCACCAGCGTGCCTACCGTCCCTGTCCTAATGTTCCCTCTTATCAGTACCCATCTTATGTATATAAACAATGTTATATCTATGTATATTACCAATATGTACTTGACAAAAATAAATAAAATAAAATAAAATAATAAATAAATAAACTAGAGCAGGGGTCTCCAACCTTGGCATGTTTAAGACTTGTTGTCACGCAGTGATTTTTATTGCCTGTTATATGCAGTATATGCAGGGAGAAGCATCCCTATCTAATATAATGGTTTATCCCTGAGCACGTGATTGATATGTTCTAGTATGCATGTGTGCATTCCATTCTCTCCGATCTTCCCTTCTGTTCCTGGCTTCCATTGAAGCAAGACCTACTTTTATATCAGAGATGTAGATAATGAGGATTTATTGTTTTTATACTGAAATAAATATTTTTACTTAGACCTTTAAACTGCGGTTTCTTTTCTAATGTCTGATGTCCGGGAAAAGATCTATTTCTCCTTTGTGAGATTAATTATCGCCTCTGTCACTTGTGGACTTCAAGTCCCAGAATTCCTCAGCCAGCAAAGCTTCTGGGAGTTGAAGTCCACAAGTCTTAAAGTTGCCAAGGTTGGAGACCCCTGAACTAGAGAACCTGTCCAGAAAGATTCCATTCATATGCTGAATGGCCCATTCTGAATGTCAAATCTGCAGGCTGACAAAACTAGAACCATTGGTCAGTCAGGATGCGTAGTCAAGAACATTGGCAGGGGAATAAAAATATCAGGATGATCCTGAAATCAAAGGTTGAGGCTTCAGGGGTATAGTTTGACCACAATCTTGACCTTTTATGCCCCTTCCACCCTATGTGTGTGGTTGCTGCCTGCATCATTCTTGTGTTACTTCATAATGACATACAGGTAGCCCGCAACTTTCAGCCACAACTGAGCCCAAAATGTATGTGGCTAAGTGAGAAATTTGTTAACGTGAGCTTTGCCCCATTTTACGACTTTCCTTGCCACGTTTGTTAAGCGGATCACTGCAGTTGTTAAATTAGTAACATGGTTGTTAAGTGAATCTAGTTTCCCCATTGACTTTGTTTGTCAGAAGGTCACAAAAAGGTGATCGCATGACCCCGGGAACATGGCAACCGTCATAAATATGAGTCAGTTGTTGAGCAGCTGAATATAAATCACATGGCCCTGGGGATGTTGCAATGGTCATAAGCAGTGGTGGGTTCCTACCGGTGCGGTCCACTCTATAGCACCGGTAGCGGCCTGCTGGTGATGTCACAGTACCGGTGCGGTCAGTTGCCGGTGCCTGGGCACCACCATTTTAAAAAAAAATTTTAAAAAATATTTTTTAAAAATTTTCTTCTGTGCATGCCCAGAAGCCGAGCTTCCGGCACTGCGCATGCGCTGCCTTCCTACCCCACAGTGAGTCCAAACGGGAGGATGGCTGAGGGAGCGCGTGAGATGCTGAAAGAACGGGCGGCAGGAGCTATCTCCATTCCCCTCCCTTCAGCAGTCCGAGAAGCCACGAACGTGCAGTGATGATCCCAGGCATTTTTGCACATTCGAGGCTTCTCGAGCTGCTGAGGGGAGGGGGAATGGGCAGCAGCAGCCTAGGATCATCGAATGCGGAGAAGCATTCAGGCCGGACAGAGCCTTCTAGAAGAACCGCTGCCGCAGTCTTGCTGCTCCCGCTGCGGGGGGCTGCGTTGCGGGTGGGCAATGCCCTCCCCCCGCTTCTCCGGCTGCTGCCAAGCTCCCGAGGCCCATGCCCATCTGGTCACATGACTGGTAAGCCACACCCACAAAATAAGCCACACCCACAGAGTGGTAGTAAAAAAAATTAGGAACCCGCCCCTGGTCATAAGTATGAAAAATGGCCGTAGGTCACTTTTTTCAGTGCCGTTGTAACTTCAGACGGTCACTAAGCAAACTGTTGTAAGTCAAGGACTACCTGTATCACGTCAAACAACGCAATGGGACTGTTTTGAAGGATCGTCATCCCTCCAGACTCTTAAACTTCTACATCAAAATCATCTCTCTTTCATCCAGCAATATTCCCTGATTGCAAACTGCAATTTTAAAACTGCTGGGATACTGGTCCCCATTTCAGGCTCACTTGAATCTACTCATCCTTATGCCATCAGGCATCCAAACCTTTTTAATCTGATCAAATTGCCCAAATTTTCATGTCTACAAGTAGTTCATTTCCCACTACAATACCGTTGGTTTTCTTTTGTCCTGGGTTTCTCCCCCCCCCCCCCCAACTTTTGTTTAAAAAAAATAGTCAGCCTCTAGAGATTCAGTGTTTTTCAAGTGTGTGCTGATATTTCCAAAATGGCTTTGTGTTACATTATGTTCTGATAGTGCAGGGGGAAAAAAGCTGTGGTTGATAATTAAAGAATAACACACCGCATGCACAAATTACATATGGAGGCTTTTTTGCGCAAAGGGTAAAACTGACAACTCTTTTCCTTCGTTTTAAAATAAAATACTGATGTGAGATTTGAAATATCAAAGGAGAGTGAAAGAAACCATCACGCAAAAGAATTATGGGGAAAAAAATCACAAGAGAATAAAGGGCACGATGCTTGTTAAGCGTATGAGCTGACCGGAACAATCTTCAACTTCACTTTTTAAAATATTTTTGTGGATTCACAGCAGCCCTCCCCAACTCAGTCCCTCCAAGCTGTGTCCGTTTAAACTCCCAGAATTCTCAGCAGTGGCCACATGAGGTAGGGATTTCTGGGAGTTGAAGTCCATATCTCTGTCACCGTCCAGGATAGGGGAGACTAACTCTGAAGTTTCATTTTCTGCACCGTCCCCTGCAAGTTTTATTACAAGTCTATTTGGGATTGGATCATTAAAAGTTTATGTATAAAGATGCATTTTGTGCACATGTAATCCTCAGGATTCCGTAAACTTGCCATTAAAGAAGGCCACATTAGCTTAACTCTTGCTTCTTCATGAACACATCCTGTTCTTTTCTTGGCAGCATTAGAGAGGAGTTTACCACTGCCTTCTAGCATGTTGTTTTGACTTACCATGATGGGATTTCCTAGTGGTCTCGCTTCCATAGCAATAGCAATAGCAATAGCACTTAGACTTATATACTGCTTCATAGTGCTTTACAGCCCTCTCTAAGCGGTTTACAGAGTTCAGCATATTGCCCCCAACAATCTGGGTCCTCATTTTACCCACCTCGGAAGGATGGAAGGCTGAGTCAACCTTGAGCCAGTGAGATTTGAACAGCTGAACTGCTGAACTAGCAGTAGCCTGCAGTTCTGCATTTAACCACTGCACCATCTCGGCTCATGTTTTGGCCAGGCCTGACCTTGCTAGATTTCCAAGTCCAGTCAAGGTTATGTCTACTTGCTAATGCCATCCTTTGGATACTCTTTCCTGAACCAAATAATTCACAGCAAAAAAAAAATCTTTTGTCATTTTAATTAATTTGTAAGAACTTTTAGTTCATAGCTGTCTATGGATGAAAAAGAGATAATTTTCCTCCTGAAGGGATTCATAGCCGAAAGATTCTGTAGGACTAAAAATGATAAATAAATATTGTAAGGTTGTCTGAAGCTTATGATTAATAGGTGGTAAGATTTGTTTATTTTGCTCTGGTCAGATAATCAGAAAGTGGAATTCAATCTAGCTTGCAAAACCAGTAGCATTTATTTCAGCAAACTGACCAAATTACAGGAATAAATCATTGTGATAGCAAGTAATGAAGCATGTGAATAAGTAACCTGTGTGGTTTTAATGGTTTGTGGATAGTTTTGCTTCCATTTAGGAAATGGATTTATGGAGTCCCTATTCGAGTGTATGGCAAGATCAGCAATTTGAAGCTTTATTCTACCCACGGCATAAAGACCATTAGAACTCCAAAAGCTCCTCAGTTCTTCCTCAGTAGCCCATCATCTACCACTATATTGTCAGTCTATGTGTCCATTTTATTCCATGAGGTACAAAGGCGGGACCAGGAGTTTTCTTGGTTTAAAAAAAAATACAGGAGTGGTTTATCCTATGGCAGTGATGGCGAACCTATGGCACGCGTGCCACAGGTGGCACGTGGAGCCATATCTGCCGGCACGCAAGCCATTGCCTAGCTCAGCTCCAGCACTCATGTGCGTGTCGGCCAGCTGATTTTTGGCTCGCACAGAGGCTCTGGGAGGGCGTTTTTGGCTTCTGGAGGGCCTCCGGGGGACGGGGGAGGGCGTTTTTGCCCTCCCCAGGCTCCAGGGAAGCCTCTGGAGCCTGGGGAGGGCGAAAACTGGGCCTACTGGGCCCACCAGAAGTTAGGAAACAGGCCATTTCTGGCCTCCAGAGGGCCTCCGGGGGGGGCATTTTCGCCCTCCCCAGGCATTGAATTATGGGTGTGGGCACTCACGCATGTGCAATAGCACGCGCACATGGACTTTCGGCACCCGAGGAAAAAAAGGTTCGCCATCACTGTCCTACGGGAAAGAAAATACAAAGACAGAATTACCGTAGGAGCAAGGAACATAAGAATCAACTACTAATGCAAACGAAGATGAGTTTTACGATCAGTTTCAATTAGAAATCGACAGAATATGGAAACCTGAAGTACTGCTTGTGATTGTAGGCTGCAGTGCCACCGTTGGAAACATTAAAGAGGAAAACGATTCGGATTGTCTGGCTTAAGAAACCAAAATAACACAGTAGATTGACTTGTTTCTGCCACTCCAATGATTTCTGCATAGTCCCCATACCATACAACCAAAACAGGCCTGCACAGATGAACATTACCAGATGGATTATGTTATTACTAAGTTGAATTGGGGCGTGGGGGCTCAATTACAGCATCAAAGACATGGTGCTGATCGTGGAACAGATCAAGAACTGCTCTCATCCAAGTTCCAAATTAAGCAAAAGAAGAAGAAGAAAGCCAGACAGCTATGATCTTGAACACATACCCACCTGTTTTAAGGAGAGCATCAAGAATTGCTTCAAACCCTACTGATAGAGAACCAGAGAAATTATGGAATGAACTTAATGGGGTCATTAAGGATAAATATGGAAAGGAACTGCCAAAAATGAAGAAAGAGAAGAAAACAAAGTGGACGTCACTGGACATTGCCAAGAACTTAAAAGAAGCCAAATGCATTAAAGACAAAAATCTCAGCAAGTTTTCAGTTTTTGTCCAAGGTGTTATAAGTTGTGAATCATTCCGATTATTAAGCAGGTCATGCAACAGACCTAATTGTATGACATTTTTTCCCCCAGCAGTTGTCACATAAATCACCATGGTCATTAAGTGAATGCTGTACTTGTTAAGTGAACCCATTGACTATAACAGGAGGGTTTTTTTTGCCAGAAACTGGAATTAAATGCCAATTTTGACGGAGGTGAAATTTATCTCACTAAAGTGAAATAGATCTTTTCCCGGACATCAGACATTAGAAAAAGAAACCGCAGCTTAAAAGTCTAAGTAAAAATATTTATTTCGGTACAAAACAATAAATCCTCATTATTCTACATCTCTGATATAAAAATAGGTGTTGCTTCAATAGAAGCCAGGAACAGAAAAAAAAAATGAACGGAGAAAGGAATGTGAACATGCGTACAAGAACATATCAATCACGTGCTCAGGAATAAACCACTATATTAGATAGGGATGCATCTCCCTGCATATACATATAACAGGCAATATAAATCACTGCGTGACAAATTTCTGGCAAAAAACCCCATCAGAAATCACAGTCACATGACTGTGGGATGCTGAAAAGGACTGTAAGCATGGACCAGTCACCAACTGTGGTGGGAGTGAGGGCTATCTGTCGGAACTTCGAATCCAAGTTTAAGTATCTTTCTGGGAAGTCAGTTGGACGTTGGGATTGTCTCTAAACAACCGGTCATAAATCAAGGACTGCCTGTATTTCAGTCTTTCTTCAGTATTTCAGGTAGTTTCTTGAAAAAGACAGGCAATAGCTCATCAGTTGCATTTAATGAACCATAAACAGGCTACCAGACCACGTTTTGCTTACAGTTTCTTTTGTAAGAGAAAATGTAAGAGATGGAGATTTCATAATTTGCTCTGTTTGTGTTCATAATAGACTATTTTTGTGGAGTCCAGCAGAGATAATGGCATGCAAACTATTGCTTTTATTTTCAGACTCCTTATTAATCCCAATTTTCTAGTGGAAAATTTTTTCCCCATGTGTTTTCATCCCTTTATTTGCAATATTATAGATAGCGATATGATGTGTTTCTGTTGTTGTTTAGCATAAATTCCGTAAGAAACAGAGTGTTATGTCTAATCCAATTATATGTCTTGGCTATTGCAGAAGAACACTATTTAAGGGGAGTTGTTTATTTCCTAAGTTTTTTTTAGAAGAATGGTTTTGCAATTCTGTCTCGATAATTTTGATATCTTAAATCTAACTGAATACTTTTAATTGCAAGCATGGATTTCTGATAACATAATGTTCTGTACTGCTTTTAGCTCCAGATTAGCTTTCTTTGTTTCTGTTAGAGAGCCATTTTATAAGGCAAGCCTTTTTCCTACAAAGCTAGAAAATTCTGTTTACCACAAAAGGAAGATTTATTTGGTCAGATGCATTTGTCTTGCAGAATCTTGCCAATAAGAAACTAACATTTTAAAAAGGTCAGGGAAATACCGCTGAGCCCAAGCACTGTCAAATACGTGCTTCCAGCTACTGGCAATTTTCTTTATATGTTTTTGTCACTTAAAATGTACTTTATTTTAAAATGTACTTTAGTTCAAAACTGTATTCAATGCTTATTTAAAATTGTAGCTTGTTGAATGTTCAAATAGATCATACAGCTTGGAATTTTCTTGGTATAAATCCTTAGTGCATTCCTCAAATAATAAGAAGTGAAAGCCATCTTTTCACACGGGAAATGCATTGGTAAAATCTTGCAGAGGATGTTAGGAAGTAAAAGGTATAGAAGTAAAGCTTCCTTTGGCTCCTGATAGCCTTATGACCCCATAATAGAATTTTCCTGGCAATAGGCATTTCATGGCAAAAATAGATTTTTTTCTGAATTTTTCCAAGATTTTTTTTTACTTCTCAGTCAGAGCTGTCAGATTTCTTGGTGGTCTCCCATCCAAGTATTAACTACCAAGTAAGCCCAACCCTGCTTTAGCTTTTTTGAGATCAGCTAAGGCACTGTGACCTTGCTCTTGTCTTCCTCTGGGATTTTATGTTTGTTACAATTCCCAATCTAGCCAATGTGGTATTTCCTGGTGGTCTCTCTTCCAGATACTAACCATCCACCAGTCAGTAGGCCATAAAAAGCTGAAATGGCCGCTAAGAGAAGTGACTAGAAATGCAATAACACTCAGCCTGTAAGGCAGAGGTCTTCAAACTTGGCAACTTTAAGACTTGTGGACTTCAACTCCCAGAATTCTCCAGCCAGAGAATTCTGGGAGTTGAAGTCCACAAGTCTTAAAGTTGCCAAGTTTGGGAGTCCCTGCTGTAAGGAATGTCTTTCTTTGAAAAAGGCACCCTTGTTGGTCTTTCCTCTTAATTTTGAAGCTGGAAGAATTAGCCACTAGGTTAAAAAAGAAGAGAAGGTTTGCTTTCACGTGAATTTCCCCCTTTCTGCAATCAACTGTGATGAGTTAATAACAACGTAGATGGAGGCTAATGTAGCTGTCTGGGCTTGATCAGTCTGCTTAACTTGCAGGGGTGTCAAACTGGTGGCCCACAGGCCGGATGCGTCATGTGCAGGCCACGCGCACCCCAGCTCTGCAAAGGCAAAAAAACGCCGTGATAGGTCGCGATACATCACGTGACGTAATCGAGTTTGACACCCCTGGCATAGGGGAAGTCAGAAACTGCAAGATGGCGGATGCCGTGTGTCCATGTGTATCGTACACATCTGCAAAAGGAGCAGGGCTTTTATTGCAATGTCATCCCCTGGAGCAGGGGCGGGTTGCTCACTTACCGATACCGGTGCGCTGCGCGCGTATCTCCACGTATCATGCGTGCGTGTGCTCGCTACGTGCGCGCGCCCCCTCATGCGATTTTGCTTCTGCGCATGCGCGGAAGCAAAATCTCGCCGGATTCTCTCTCGCACGCGCGTCCCCTCGCAAGATTTCGGTGAGATTTTGCTTCCGTGCATGCACAGAAGCAAAAAAGCCCAAAAATTCTTAAAGAAAGATGGCGATGCACACGACGGACTGGCGAAGACGGCACCGGAGCGGTCGCGTACTAATTGCGCAATCGGCCGCTCCCTACCGGAGCTACGCACCGGACAGCACCGGTAGGAACCCACCACTGCCCTGGAGTCTTCTAGACTTTGCATTAAGCTGACAAGATGAGAGGTTGAGGCTTATAGGAGATCCTCAGAGGGGGGCGGGGAAATCCAGGAATTTTATTTTTCTGTCCAACCGCATGACATAGGAAGTGTTTAAAAGTTGCTGCTTCGATGTCTTGCACATTTTTATCCTCCTGTGGCCGCCCCTCTGAGTCTGTTGCAGCTGTGGGATCTGTTTGTTTTCATCAGCAACAGACGATACACGCTTCTGTCTCTGCATTGCACATCAAATGGTCTCTGAAAGTTTCCAGTTTGGTTTTCGGGGCACTGTGGAATGAGAATCACGTGCTACAAATCGTCCAGGGAATATGACTAGGAAAATAAAAATGGGAGATGTTTTCTTCCTGAAGACAGTTGTTTGAGCCTCAGAAATCATCCAGGCTTGTCTGTCTGTCAGAACACAACTCGTAATTGTTTTCATTTGAAGGGCTCCCTCTGATAAGATTTTACAATTGAATCGTTGTTGCAGACATGCCAATCCTTTTCACAAAGGCAAGAACAACAACAACAATAATATCACTGGCAAAGGGTAGCAACTTAATTGTGGCTCCCTTGACGGCTTTAGGGCTAGACTCCCCCTCGTAGTGCCAAATATATGATGGCTTCTTCAGTTGACTGGCTTTCAAGGTTGGAAGTTGAATGGTTTGCAAAAAAAAATTTTTTTTTTACTTCTTGCAAACCCAGAGAATGAGTTTCTTGTGGCTGAGCATGTGTGCAGGAGATATGGGGTACCCAGAGCCATTTGCAAATACACATTTTTTTACATGATGGAAATGATTATACACCCAGGCTGGACACCTTACATCAGGGGTGGGTTCCTCCCCGTTCGGACCAGTTCGCCTGAACTGGTAGCGACCTGCTGGTGATGTCACAATGATGTCACTGAACCAGATCAGTCGGTGCTGGTCTGTGGGCGCCGCCATCTTTTTTTTGAATTTTTTTGAATTTTTTTTCTTTCTGAGCATGCGCAGAAGCCAAGTTCCGGCATTGTGCATGCGGTTGCCATATTTTTTTCGGCTTTGGGTTGTTGTTGTTTTTCCGGATTTTTCATTACTGCGCACATGGCGCGGGAGGGAGGGAGTGTGAAAAATGGTCATAAGCTCCTTTTTCAGTGTTGCGTAACTTTGAACAATCACTAAACGAACTCTTGTAAGTATAAGACTACCTGTACAAGTCTCCCCTCTGACCTACCTTCTCTACGCAAAACCTGCCCAGTGATGCCACCTACCCTTCTTCTTTAGTTCTTCTTTCCAGGCTCCCTTATTCTCAGCTGATCTTCTCTGGACTGGCTTTAGCTTCCTTGAAGGTGGTTGTTGCACCTTCTATATTTCCCTATACAGTTTAGTGAATCTATATATATATAAAAGTCAAATACCACTCCCTCATCATGAAATCTCCAGAACAGTAAAGCCTACAAACTTGAAACTTGGCATGTATGTTCCTCTTGGCTTCTAGGTGCTCTCTAAGAAAGGATTTTTCGAAATGACCATCAGATCATTAGCATTTCTTATACAGTATTATATTAACACTCTCTGAAGCTAAGGAGTTAGACGTTCTACTCCCCCTCCTCACCTGAAAAGAACTCTGTTCCAACTGCCAGTTGCCTTATATTAATATGCTCTGATGCTAAGGAGTTACACATTCTACATAAATTTTCAAGCTTTAACTGTCAATTTATCAAGCCCGATCACATAGTAGTTTCGTAGCGAAGCACGGGTATACAGCTACTAGTACAGAATAAAAGGGGGGAAATGACTTATTCTCTTGATTGTAACACTATGATCATGACACTATACTGGTCTGGTCTACCTAGTGGGGCTAACAGCCTAAAGGAATCTTCTTCCACAGGTTGCGTCCCATATTGTTAATCTGCATTTTTACCAGTAGAAAATGATACTTCCTCCTTTCTTGTGAAGACAACTGTAGACTTGAGTCTCTGCTTCAGAATCACCTTAGAATCAGAATTCTTTGTGTTGAGAGTTTCCATTGAGACCAATGGCCCTCAAGACTGATTTATGGCTCTAAGGGAGAGGCCAACCTGGCAAGCTTTTCAGATCAAGAGTTTTTGTTTTGATTTGCAGTGGAATTGGGAGGAGAATTAAAAAGAAGCTTATGGAAAGTGGGAACATTTTCTCCAGGTTGGATCCCCTGCATCAGCTTAAAGAAACAGGCCAAGCAGTCTCTCTTTCCAAATTTTATTTATTTATTTATTTATTTTGTCAAGTATGTATTGGTAATTTACATAGATATAACATTATTTATATACATAAGATGGGTAGTGATAAGAGGTAACATTAGGACAGGGACGGTAGGCACGCTGGTGCACTTATGCACGCCCCTTACTGACCTCTTAGGAATCGGGTGAGGTCAACAGTGGACAGTCTAAGGGTAAAGTTTTGGAGGTTTGGTGACAAAAGCACAATGTCAGGTAGTGAGTTCCAGGCATTAACCACCCTGTTGCTGAAGTCATATTTTCTACAGTCAAGTTTGGAGCGTTTACTTTGAGTTTGTATCTGTTGTGTGCTCGTGTATTGTTGTGGTTGAAGCTGAAGTAGTCGTTGACAGGAAGGACATTGTAGCAGATAATTTTATGAGCTATGCTTAGGTTGTGCCAAAGGCGACGTAGTTCTAAGCTTTCTAAGCCCAGGATTTCAAGTCTGGTTGCGTAAGGTATTCTGTTGCGAGTAGAGGAGTGGAGGGCTCTTCTCATAAAGTATCTCTGGACACTTTCTAATGTATTTATGTCCGATATGCAGTGTGGGTTCCAGACAGATGAGCTGTATTCAAGGACTGGTCTGGCGAATGTTTTGTATGCTCTGGTTAGTAGTGTGATATTACCGGAGAAGAAGCTACGTAAGATTAGGTTAACAACTCTTGAAGCCTTTTTGGCGATGTTGTTGCAATGGGCTTTGGCACTTAGGTCATTTGATATAAGTATTCCAAGGTCTTTGACAGTATTCCAAGATCTTTCATGAACTCTTGATCTCTTAATTTCCTCTCCAACATGCCCTTTAAACCTGACTCACCGACCACATTGGGATGGGAAGAGGAATCAAAAGCTTCTGGCTTCAGTTTTTGAAGTCGGGGTTTACCCACAAAGCAGATTGTTCAGCCCCAGCTGAAGCTTACTTGGAAAGACCGATTGGCGAGCAACCTGATCAGCATAGAATGGAGGAAAAACAACTTTTGTGCAAATTGGAATTCCCTATCTTGCTTGTGGATGATGAACAAGGCAGTCCAGACAGTGAAGATGAGCAGACATCTTGCTGTGGTAACATAGGAAATGTCCCCTCTTTGTTTAGAAAGTTCTGCTGCAGGGGTGAAATGCTACTGGTTTGGCCCTGTTCGGGCGTACCGGTAGCGGCGGCCGCCGGTGGTTCGGAGAACCGGTAGCGGCAGCAACGCAAGGCTCCACCCACCTGACTGGATGTTACCATTTTCTTGTTTTTAACGTTCTGTGCATGCGCAGAGGGTGAAAAATTGTGCATGATGTTGGCACGTACATAGCGCGCACGCGAAATGCAAAGCGTGTGCTTCCAAACCGGTAGGAAAGGTAAGTAGATTTCACCGCTGGTCTCCTGTCTTTGGTTCTAGCACTAACACAGTACCCAGAACTCAGTTCCACTGCTTTCAGCAAGGGGCACACTTTATCCCTGAACATCCCCATCTCAATTGATCACAGCCTCCTGAGACTCTTCCCAAGCTTGTCGATGGGAACTTCCACCCCCCCCACCCAAATCCAACTGGATTTATTTATTTATTTATTTGCATTTGTATGCCGCCCAATTCCCAAAGGACTCTGGGCGGCTTAACAACATTTGCAAATACAAAAGCATAAAACATTAAAAACAAGTACAATAATTTAAAAACCCATGCGTTTCCTTTCGTTGCCGGATCTCGCCAATTTCGGTCGCGTGATCAAACGGCCTCAAGCCTGTCAGAAGAGCCAGGTCTTAACTGCCTTACGGAAGGCCAATAGGGTGGGGGCAGTCCGGATCTCTGGAGGTAGCTGGTTCCAGAGAGCCGGGGCAGCCACAGAGAAGGCCCTCCCCCGCAGGCCCGCCAGCCGGCATTGTTTAGCTGACTGGACCCAGAGGAGGCCAACTCTGAGGGATCTCACCGGTCGCTGGGAGCATTGTGGTAGAAGGCGGTCTCGAAGATAGCCTGGTCCTAAGCCATTTCTCCAACATTCTTGCAAGTCCCCATATGGTGCTCTCTTATGACCCTAAAAAATAATATTTTAAATCAGAGAGCAATTCAGTGCTGATTGCAAGAAACTCAAACAGGTTGTGGTCTGAGATAGATTACAAGCAATTTTTATTTTAACTTTGTAGGACTGACCTCTTGAAGCCATAATTGCGTTCATGTAGGAGAAGGACTGACAGGGCTAGGGAGGAGTAAAAAGCGAGATCATCCTAGAATTGTTAAGTACCGTATTTTTCGGAGTATAAGACGCACCTTAGTTTTTGGGGAAGAAAATAGGGGAAAACAATCTGCCTACCAGGTATTCATCTGGCTAGCATCCTTAGTCTGGTCAGCTTCAGCACATTATTTTATCTCCTGGTTAGGACTTAAAAAAACCTTCTTCTGAGAGAATAACAATGAAAGAGCCTGCAAGCCAGTAAGAGCTGGGAAGATCATTAGCACCTGGTTAGGGCTAGAAAAAAACTTCTTTGGAGCAAGTAGAGCAATGAAAAAAAACCCTGCAAAGACTTAGGGCTGGAAAAACATTCTTCTGAGAGAGCAACAATGAAAGAGCCTGCAAGGTAAGAGCTGGGAAGATCTGTTAGCACCTAGTTAGGGCTGGAAAAAAAGCTACATTCAAAGCATAAGACGCACCCAAATTTTCAGCCACTTTTAGGGAGGAAAAAGGTGCGTCTTATACTCCGAAAAATACGGTAACTACAAGTGAACTAAGTCCAATCCCCCTTGAATACCAGTTGACTCTTATCGGTCCTTGACTTACGACCACAATTGAGCCCAACATTACTGTTGTTAAGTGAGACATTTGTTAAGTGAGTTTTGCCCCATTTTACATCCTTTCTTGCCATAGATGTTAAGTGAATCGCTGCAGTTGATGAGTTAGTAATGCAGTTGTTAAATGAATCTGGCTTCCCCGTTGATTTTGCCTGTCAGAAGGTGATCACATGATCTTAGGACACAGCAACAGTCGTAAGTATGAAGCAGTTGCCAAGCATCTGAAGTTTGATCACATGAGCATGGGGATGCTGCCAAGGTCGTAACTTAGAAAAACGGTCATAAGTCACTTTTTTCAGCGTGTTGTAACTTTGAACATCACTAAATTAAATGTTACGTCAAGGACTACCTGTATAACCAGGTGCTAACCAGGGTGGATAAAAATCGATTATTATTTTTTTAATTTTTTTTAAAAAATCGGATTTTTAAAAAATTTAAATCGGATTTTTTATTATTTAAATCGGATTTTTTTTTATTTTTATCAAATTTATTTTAATAAAATGCTTTTGGAGTAAAAATCTATCTAAAGATAGTTTTCTATTTAAGATACATTAATAATTTAGTTTATTCAGCATGAAATGGAGCTTAGTTATGTAGCATGAGGCTGTATATTCTGCAATATTGGGACTGTCGGTGAGTCAGAGGAGGAGCTGCTGTGGGACAGAGATGACATTTGCTCTTTAAAAATCAATATTTAAATCAAATTGATGTAAATCAAGCATTTTTACTAGTGATTTAAATCGTGATTTAAATTGTGATTTAAATCGACTTGATTTAAATCAAATCCACCCTGGTGCTAATTCTTAGTTGAAAAGATTTCTATCCTTTTTAGCAATAAATCAGTTAAGTTGATGTAGTGTCTGTCAACTTCATTGTGAAGGTAAAGGGCATGATTCATTGTCATGCTGGCTGGGCAATTCTGGGACTTGAAGTTCACAGGTCTTAAAAGTTGATGAGGTTGCGAAATCCTGGTTTTTTGCTTTGGATTGTGGCATGAGAGTTTACAATGCTGTCCCTACTAATTTGCAGGTTTTGAGACAGGTCCTCATGAAGATTCATTTCATTTTCTGTATATCCCTTGCGAGTCCTTTGTGATGCTACAGTCGTTCTGTTCCTTCTCTTCAGGCATGTCTTCTTGACAGCATGTTCTTTCTTCTTCTTCTTCTTCTTCTTCTTCTTCTTCTTCTTCTTCTTCTTCTTCTTCTTCTTCTTCTTCTTCTTCTTCTTCTTCTTCTTCTTCTTCTTCTCCTCCTCCTCCTCCTCCTCCTCCTCCTTCTCCTTCTCCTCCTCCTCCTCCTCCTCCTCCTCCTCCACCACCTCTACCACCTTCTTCTTCTTCTTCGTCTTCGTCTTCTTCTTCTTCTTCTTCTTCTTCTTCTTCTTCTTCTTCTTCTTCTTCTTCTTCTTCTTCTTCTTCTTCTTCTTCTTCCTCCTCTTCCTCTTCCTCTTCCTCTTCCTCTTCCTCTTCCTCTTCCTCTTCCTCTTCCTCTTCCTCTTCTTCTTCTTCTTCTTCTTCTTCTTCTTCTTCTTTCCTCTGATTCCCCCCCCCCCATAGTTTTAGGTTCATTTGCAAACTTCTCATCTGTCATTACACAGAAGTTCTGGTTTGTCTTGTTTGACAAAGAAACACGTTTCAATTCATGGTATCTGCTTTTCCAATGGCATGCAGTAATTAGAGTTTTTTTTTCTTTTTTCTTTTTTGGTTCTGAAGTCAGAAAGGGAAAAAAATAAATAAGCCAGATTGGAAACTGCACATTTAACTCAAGGCATAACTTTTCCCTTTGGTGTAGCTTTTCAAAGGCTTTCCCTCCTGATCTTGTTTTATCCTTGGTGACACTTTGGGGATTTTTACCATACTTTGTGCCATGTCCACACCAGATGATTTTATTTATTTATTTATTTATTTTTTAATTGAGGCAAAGAAATGCAAATCACCAGATTTAAAGTCTGTATATCCCAGAGATAAATTTCTTTTGATGGCATTTACTACTGGTTTTTGGCAGAAACAATCCATAAGGAACAATAGGTTTGCTTAACAACCAAAGTGTTCACTTAGCAACTTCTGCAAAAAAAGATAAAATCAGATCAGTCACATGGGCCAACTTCCCCTAGAGATCCGAACTATCCCCACCCTACTGGCCTTCCGTAAAGCCGTTAAAACATGGCTCTTCCTGCAGGCGGGGTGAAATAGATCAATCCCCCATGTATGAATGTTGGTTTGTTTTAATTTTTGTAAGTATTTTAATCCATTATTACCGTTTTTTAATTGTTCTTGTAATATGTTGTACTCCGCCCTGAGTCCCTCGGGAGTTGGGCGGCATATAAGAACTATAAATAAATAAATAAATAAATAAATAAATAAATAAATAAATAAATAAATAAATAAATAAATAAATAAATAAATAAATAAATAAATAAATAAATAAATAAAATGAGTGACCCACTTTAAGACCATCACGACTTACAACCATAATGGACAGCCTCCATTACAGTCATAATAGCAGTAACACTTATATACCGCTTCACAATGCTTAACAGCCCTCTCTAAGCAGTTTACAGAGTCAGCATATTCCCCCCCCCAACACAGGGGTGGGTTCTAACTTATCTCGCTACCGGTTCGCTGTCTCCCGCGCTGCGTAGCCATGCCTCATGGGGACGCGTGCACGCTGCGCATGCGCAGTGGCAAAAAATACAAAAAAAAATCCCCCCAAAAAAGCCAAAAACAAGATGGCAATGCATGTGCAGTGCCGGAAACTCGGCTTCTGCACATGCGCAGAAAAAAAACCCTGGGAAAAAAATCCAAAAAAAAGATGGCGACTGAACCGGTTCCGTGACGTCAACATGATGTCACCAGTGGGTTGCTACCAGTTCAGGCGAACCGGGAGGAACCCATCTCTGCCCCAACAATCTGGGTCCTCATTTTACCCACCTCGGAAGGATGGAAGGCTGAGTCAACCTTGAACCGGTCAGAATCGAACTGCTGGCAGTGAGCTGAATTAGCCTGCAATACTGCATTCTAACCACTGTGCCATCATAATAAAATAAGAACTAACGGTATTCTTCGTGGCAAATCCTTGCTTATCTGTGTATTTTATATCTTGGGGAGCTTCTCTTTTGCATAGATGGTTGCGGGCCAGATCTAAGCACTCCGCAGGCCACATCCGGCCAGCGCGCCTTGAGTTTGGCACCCCTGGTGTAGTGGTATCAGGCTAGAAACTGGAAGACAGTGAATTCTAATCTCGCATGAAGCCAGCGGGATGACCTTAAGCCAGTCACTTTCTCTTAGCCCTGGAAAGGAGACAGTGGCAGACCATTTTTAAAAAACCTTGCCAAGAAAACTGCAGGGACTTGCCCAAGACTGTCGGTTCAACGCCGACTCAAAAGCACCCCAAAAATAAAATAAGATATGCCGATCCATAGGCTTTATTTCTCTTTGAAGCAGCAATTCACAGTGTACAATAATTGAAGGCAATAAAATTCATGCCTGGGTCATATTTACTTTATGAGTGACGGGTGATTCATTCCATGCTCCCATTTGCAAGTCCTAAGATGCTTACTGTCAGCGGAGATGAATATAGGGAAATGTAATAGGATTCAGGATATAAGAGGGGGGGTGAGGGAAAGGTCTTTATTTCTAAAGAATGTTTTTCTTTTTTGCAACATAAACTGCTGTTGTCAGTTCAAGGGTGATTTTCACCATGACATTTACAATTCATTAGTTTGTTGTTCTATTTCAATTGCTCTCAGCTTCTCTTTATCTGGGCTTTATGGGGCACGTTTTATGATGGGAAGTTCAATACTGAATGGTGAAACGCTCCCGTTCAAATGTTCAGATCAGGATTACACAGTTTTCAAGACTAAAATGTCCGGGTCTTTTCTTGGTTGTAACTTAACAATAGCTCCTGCCCCAATGGACAGCCTACAGCCATCCAGGCAGGAAAGCTTCAGCCGAAAGGGAAGCTCAGGTTTTTTTAGATTTATTTTTTAGATTTTAGATTTATTATTAGAGTTGGAAGGGACTTTGTAGGTCATCTAGTCCAACCCCCTGCTCAAGCAGGAGTTCCTACACCATTTGAGACAGAGGGCAGTCCAGTCTCTCCTTGAAGGTCGCAAGTGTTGGGGCTCTCACGACCTCCGCTGGCAAGCAAGGTATTTCTGTACACACACACACCCCAGTTTATTTTCTGTCAAAAACTATTATGGTAGCAGTTTTTGCCTAAGGACATCAAGGCCACATTATTTGCAAGATAGGTTTAATTTAAATCAAGTTGCAGGGGTGGGTATCAACTGAAACACAACTGCCTGAAGGTTAAATCCAAATTAGGTTTAGTTTTTGGATGCATTTCTCGTGGTGGTGGTGGTTGTCCCCAAGGATAAACTCACATGGGTTGTTGTTTTTTTAAACGTTGAATCAACTCAACATCTGGAAATTTCATGGGTTCATCCTTCGCGTTTTATTATTTGTTTCTTACATTTATATCCTGCTGTAATTCAATTAAGGACTCTTAGCGGTTACACAGCAATGTAAACGTCCACAGTTTTTTTTAAAAAAAATGGAAAATTTAAGAATAGAATTATAAAATAAGAATAAACAGTACCAAATATCAAACAGTTTTAAGCTGTTTGTGGAAGGCAGGGAGGAAGCCAACCGAATTACAGCAGTTCCAGAAAAAACCAGCCCTTGTCACAGGCTGGAAAGATCATGTCTGGTGGTGAATATTTTTAACTTTTTAATTTTTTAATTCTGTTTTAATTGTTGTTTATTATCTAGTGTTCTTGCATAATGCTGTACGCCGCCCTGAGTCCCTTGGGAGTAGGGCGGCATAGAAGAACCATAATAAATAAATAAATAAATAAATAAAATGTAAATTGGGCTGATTCCAGTTCTGAATCTGACCTACTGCTAGCCATGGAGGGCTTTAAAGCAGTGTTTCTTGACTTCCAAGGAAGCAATGGCAAACTAAAGATGATTGATTGATTGATTGATTGATTGATTGATTGATTGATTGATTGATTGATTTGTTTGTTTATTTATTTATTTATTTATTTATTTATTTATTTATTTATTTATTTATTTATCTGTCAAATATAAACAAGATAGCAGGTATAGATATAAACATAAACATAAACATAGGAAGAAGGAAGGAAGTACAGATAAATGGGGACAGTTAATTGAAGATCTTTGTATTTGTGTCTTTTCTGTTTTTATAGATAAGGGAAGAAGATGTCCACAGCGGATGGGTGTGTCAACAAAAAGTACACACTGGCATAAAATATTCACCTTAAGAATGCTCAGGATGTGAGGATGTGAGAAATTTTAGATCTAAGTAGCTGAATATCATGCATTCTTGCTTGTCTCTCTCAAAAGTAGATTGGTGGTTTTCCTTCTGCCAATTTGGTTCGCTGCTTGTCAATCACAGCTTTTTGCCCTTGAATGGGGCTAGAAGTGGGGGGGGGGCGGTACCTTGGCTAATTCATGTGAACTGTTACTGTGAATATCTGTCATTTGGTAATAGCACTGCTCCCTGAAAAAGTAGATATCAACCAACCAAGATTTGTTGAAGAATGAAAATCAGACAACAATCAATTTGAATGTGAGATCTGCAATTGAAAGCCAGGGGGTTCTGGGTTTGAAAGTGGCAATTCAAAAGCAACACAATTCAATCCTGGGATCTAATGGGGAAACATCAAAAACCTCTGCAGTTACTTCATTGTTGTGCACAGAATGGGATGCAGTTAGGACAGGGGTCGGCATCACTCAAGAGAGCCATTTGGACCTGTTTCCCACACAAAAGAAAACACCGGGAGCCACAAAACTCTTCCCGTGCCTGACTATTTCCTGAGCGGCCACAAAACTAGCATATATAGTTGAATTAAAGATTCTGTTTTCTTCTGAAACTTTCCTTTTCTTGGATTTATCCATGGTTGGCCTACTGGGGGTCAAAAAGCTCAATAAATTGCGTGCCGGCAGGTGTCACACATTGGCAGTTGTGACATATTTTGAGAGACAGGGAGCCACAGCAGAGGGATGAAAGAGCCACATATGGCTCCAGAGCCGCGGGTTGCTGACCCCTGAGTTAGGAGAATAAGGCTGCAAATTTTCAGCTGAAACCCCAAAGGATCCACTGCAAGAATTTTTTGAGAAATCCCATTGGACTTCTTTTAAGGCAGAAATAGCAGGGGTGAGCACGACACAACACAACTCAGCAGGCTCCCTATTTTACAGTAGAGGAACATCAGAGAGCTTGTGCTGAACTTTTGAAAAAAGTGTCCTTCCCACTTAAAAATAAACCCTCTTTAAACAATGGTTAAAAACTAAGCTCTGTTTAAAGATCAAAGGGACCATTACTTTCTGAGCCCTTGATAGTCTAGTCTTGTTGACAATCATTCCTCTTTGGGGGAAGATTCAGAAGTCTGCCAAGTAACAACTTCTTGCATCTTGTAACTCCCAGGGTTTTCAGAATCAAGATCTTTAAATACAAATGTCTAGTCTTCATCCCTTTGATCATTTCCTTTCTTGGCAGCCAAGCCTGGCATGGTTTCTTTCTTCTTGGCAAGCCAACCTCTTAAGGGAATAATGCAGGACATCCATTTGCAAATCTAGTGTAATATACATTCTCAAGGTCTTGGATCATGATCGAAATCTGTGTACGTAAAAACCAAGCAAAGCTTTGATTGTCCCATTGGGACATCTTCACCTTTTTTTTAAACTACATTCTGCAGGTCAATTCAGAACGCCTGAAAAATTAAAGTCTTGGAGTTGTGGCTTGTGGCTCTGTTAGGAATTGGATAGAATTAAAGAAAGAGAGTGAAACCCAAACACAGGACATGTGTTTCCTCCCCAAAGCAAGAAGAAGCAGTCTTGACAGGCAGGGTTCTACAGAAGTGATCAAAAGGCTGATTTCTCATTGTGAGATTCCAACTTTGGAAGGAGAACTTCAGTAGTATTTCACACTTGAAAAGCACGAATGTATCCAGATGTCCACCAAATTCGCAGTGTGTCCTCAAGTCTCATCTTGAGACATTGGACTTAATTCAACACTTTGAATCACCTTTGATTTGGAGATTTCATTTCAGGGTTGATAAGCTCAGGTCTCTTTCAATTCGATCCCTCCCTTTAAAACTTAGTTGCTGTAATCGGATGCTGAATTATCAGAGGTGGTATTTACCTTCCCTACCAATTCGCAAATGGGCATGCATGCGCCCCATCCACACATGCGCACGGCCTTCCGCGCATGCACTTTTCTCATCTGCACAGCTTGCATGCATGCGCACGGCTACAAAATGAGCCTAAATAGGACAGCATAGCGCCGGGGCAGGTCGCTACTACCAGTTCGGCTGAACCGGTACGAACCGGCAGAATACCACCTCTGTGAATGATCTGCAGTTACATTAATTACTGCTGCAGTGAAGTTGTCCAAGATTCTCAGTTCATATCAGAAGGACCCTGCCAACACCGTTTCCAGCTTAAAAGCTTTTATGAAAAGACATATACTTTCTTGAGCTATGGCTCAATTCATCAGATGCATAAAAGTCCTACTTCAGTCTAGTCCCGTGATGGCGAACCTATGGCATGGGTGCCACAAGTGGCACGCGGAGCCATATTGGTGGGCACGCGAGCTCAGATCCGGCGTGCATGTGTGCACCAGCCGGCTGATTTTCGGGCCTTCTGGGCCCACTGGGAGTCGGGAAACAGGCTGTTTCCAGCCTCCAGAGGGGGTGGGGAAGGCCGTTTTCGCCCTCCTCAGGCTCCTAGAAAGGCTCTGGAGCCTGGGGAGAGCGAAAAATGGGCGTGCCATTGCATGCTGGGAGCAGGGGGGTCATGCGTGCATGTGCGGGAGTGCATGGAATTATGAGTGTGGGCACGCACACACGTGATCCCCCGCATTCCCCCCCCTTTTGGCACGCGAACCAAAAAAGGTTCGCCATCACTGGTCTAGTCTATGCATCAGCCTTTTCATAAAATGTATTAATCGGAAAAAGTGCAACCAGATCCCTTGTGATCCTTTGGCCACCCTAGATTTAACATGGCTCTCCTCCTGCAATGTCCCCATTCATATCAGTCCCAAAGTAGGGGACCGCTCCCCCCCTTTTTTTCATAAAAAATGCTGCATGTTCTCTCACCATCTCCACAACAAAGCTTTCTGATTTTCTGAGGATTTGGAAGCTTGTTCCTACAACCATAGGAGTTGGATGTGAGCCTTCGGGGTCTCTAGTCCAGCCTTCTGATCAATGCAGGCATCCTCATTAAAATAACCCTGACTGGTGGCTATTAACCGTCTGCTTGAATACCTCCAGGGAAAAGAAGCCCACAACTTCTCTGGCTATTGGTAGCTAAAAATATTCCATTGGAATCTTCTTTCCTCTGTCTTTGGTTCATTATTCCATGTCCAGAGCTCTAAAATGATCAAGAAAAGGTCTGGAGTTTTCGTGTTGACAGCCTAGGTCTCTGTATAGAACTTAGCAATCTGGCTCCTCTTCTCCAAACCTGTTCTGGGTTCTTTGAATCCGTCTTAAAGTGCTATTTCAAGTGCATTATTTGGGAAACAAAGTGTTATCACATTCCTCTCCCTATCGCCTTTCCTCAAAATGAACCATATCTAGCCTTTCAATATTTTGTAGCTCCATCATCGTCCTTGCTGCTTTCCTCTGACCCTGATCCAGCTTCACCAAATCCTTAAACCAGTGTTTCTCAACCTCGACAACTTTTAAGATGTGTGGACTTCAACTCCAAAGAATTCCCCAGCCCCATGTATAGAACAAAGGGGAAAGGGGTATTTTCTGTAATATAGAAATTGTCCTTTCTATGTGGTTGTTTATATTAAGCAGCCTATGTTAAGCAGCCTAATAAGCATAAGGTGGTACTGATTCAGTGGTGGGTTCCTACCGGTGTGGTCCACTCTATCACACCAGTAGCGGTGGGCTGGTGATGTCACCAAGAGGTTACCGACCGGTGCGGTTGGTTGCCGGTCCCTAGGAGCCGCCATCTTTTTTTGTAAACTTTTTGGTGATTTTTTGCTTCCACGCATGTGCAGAAGCAAAATCGCGCCAAAATCTTGTGAGGGGATGCGCATGCATGCGAGATTTCAGAGAGATTTCGGCGAGATTTTGCTTCTGCGCATGCATGGAAGCAAAATTGCGCAAGGGGGCACGCATGCGTAGCGAGCGAGCGCCCGCATGCATGAAACATGGTGATGCGCACACAGCGCACCGGTAACAAGGTAAGAGAGCAACCCGCCCCTGTACTGATTATATTTGCATTCTACTCTTGCTTCTTGTTTTCAAGAGGTTCTGCACAATTATCTCTTTGATAATTCTTTTATTCTCCTAATCATCCAATGATGTAGACTAGCAAAGAGGAGGAGGGACTGACTGAAAGTTCCCTTTGAATTTTCATGGCTGGCTGAGCAGTGAATTTTCCTCTGCCCACATAGCTCTACCCACATGGCTCTGCCAAAAAGTAACAGCTTCACCAATGTGGCACTTGATTATTTGTTGGATTGTATCCTGAGATATCAACAGTTTGAAGATGTAAGCTTGGAGAGGCTTGATTTCCAATTTTGTTGGCACTAGGATGGCAATTGTAGATGGGGCACCACTGCAAGGGTTATTGAGTTAACGATAGGTGCTTATTTCTATTGTTAGAAATAGATGCTTAGTACTATATTTATTTTCTATTTGTATAAATACATAAGTATGAGTGCATTTTATGGATTATTAGGAAAGCAATTACTCCGTAATTTTAAAAATTTGAGTATGTAGAAAAGGAGATCAGCTCCGTTTTCCAGTAAGCTTTCAAGGATAAATTCCCAAGACAGCAGATTTCTCGTCCAATGTTTATAGAAAATGAAGCTACTAGTTCAGACTTAGTAGCTGGACCATTAGGAGCTTTGTGAGGTGGCCAAGAGCTCCCTTTGATATTTTCTTAAATGTTTTAAAAACCTGTTGTGAGCATGCGCGGAAGCAAAATCTCGCCAAAAATTCACCGAAAAAGATGGTGACACTCGCGATGGACCGGCAGAGAGGTCTTCGGAGCGGTCGCGCGCAAATTGCGCAATCGGCCGTTTCCTACCGGAGCTCTGCATCGGACCACTTCTGGTCTATAGATGTTGTTAATGTCTATGTGTCTATTGATGGCTGATTTGTCAGAGTGCCAGGCTTCTAGAAAAATTCCCTGGCGTTTTTTGGACTTGCCTTGATTTAGGATGGTCACAGTTTCCCAATTGAAACTATGGTTAAATCTGTCTATATGTTGTGAAATTAAGGAATTTTCGTCACGTCTTCTGACTGCTGGTTGATGTTCGTGGATGCGTTCTGCCAGCCTTCTGCCTGTTCGTCTTACGTGGTGGTTGTTGCAGTCCTTACATTGTATGTTGTAAGTGACTCCTGTTTTTTTTTTTCTTCTGGGGTTGTTGGGTCTTTTGATCTGCTTAGGATGTGTTGAAGGGCTTTAGTTGACTTGTGTGCCATGCTGATTCCATGTGGTTGTATCAATGTATACATACCGTAAGTGCAAATATATCCCCCTCTTCTAACTTCACTATTTTGTCTGGTTCATTAGGTAATTCTCAAACAGCTCAATGAAACGAAAACAATGACAAGTTGTGGTCTGCAATCCTTACATACACTGATTATTGTATTCTGTTCGCTCCTGTCAGCAGGTAAGTCTGACTTTTTAATTTATCAGTGGCTTTTATTTTGATTCCAAATCCCTAAAATATTTGTTGTGCTTAAGCTCTGGTTGCTAAAGAAAGCTAAAATAACATCTTTTTTGTATGAGCTTTTCATGGGTCAGCACATACTTAATGAAAGACAGTAGAAGAAAGCGACATTTGTTTTTCCTTACAAAAGCTCCTTTCACCATCCCGTTGTTTTGTTGCTGTTTGTTTTTAATCAACAATAGAGCTGATGTGTCTTGGGAAATGCCAGTCAACCATCCTAGAAATAGTTTATTTATTTAATGTATTTGCATATTATTTCCCGCTGCTCCTTGGTTTAATAGTGCGACACTAGTAAAAAATAACCTATAGGCCAGGGGTGAGTTGCTCACTTACCCAGACCGGTGCGCTGCTCCACGTTTCTTCATGCTTCGTGCGTGCACACATGCGCAGAAGCAAAATCGTGCTGAAATCTCGTGAGGGGACGCACACGAGAGAGAGATTTTGGTGAGATTTTGCTTCTGCGCATGCGCGGAAGCAAAATTGTGCTGAAATCTCGCGAGGAGATGTGTGCGCAAGAGAGATTTCGGCGTGATTTTACTTCCACGCATGCGCAGAAGCAAAATATCACCAAATTATCTCTCGCGTGCATGTCCCCTCGCGAGATTTTGGCACGATTTTGCTTCCACGCATGCGCAGAAGCAAAATCGCCCAAAATGTTGAAAAAAAAGATGGCAACGAGCGCGACTGCCCCGTGGAGACGGTACTGGAGCACTCGCGTGCAAATTGGGTCATTGGCGGGTCCCTACCGGAGCTATGCACTGGACCGCACCGGTAGGAACCCATCCCTGCTATAGGCAGGTATTTCAAGACCTCTGTATACCTTCAATAGGAAGATCTTTAAAAAGCAGGGGAAAACAGAGGGACAATAGTTTTTATGAAGTGATTGATTTGCAACTCAGATAAGGTGGTGTAGAAGAACAATGACATTTCCAGGTTGACATGGACTTTGTGATTATACTAGGACTATGGGACCAGTAGGGGAGTCAGAAAACAATTGTCTAACCCAGGGGTGTCAAACTTTTTGCTGTTGTACGCCGCCCGGAGTCCTCCGGGAGTTGGGCAGCATATAAGAATGCCAAACAAATAAATAAATAAATAAAATAAATAAATGTGGCCCGCGGGTTGGATCCAGCCCTTGGTAGGCCGTGGAGTTGACCCTTGGGCCATCCTGGAGATGGTGAGGGACTGACCCCTGCTGCCCTGGGACCGGCCACACCCACCAAGTCAGCCACGATGACCAGACCACATCCACCCCGTAAGGGCAAACAAAATCCCGATGTGGCTCGTGACGGGATCCAATTTGACACCCCTGGTCTACCACATGTAAAAAAATCAGGTGGGGTTTTGACTACATGGTTGTGGCCATGATCTTGACTCTCCTTCTCAAGGACACTACGGTTGGGACAGATCAGGATATAATGACTGATTTTCCCGTTTCTGAAAAGGGCATAATCTACTAACTGTCTAGATGTGTCTCCCACCTTAGCTAAAAGAAGCCACCGTTTTTACCTCCACAAAGGTGGGTTTTGATTTAATTGTCCCCGATGTGAACCACCGCAACTACAACCCCAGACTCCTAAAGGACTCTCAGAAGGCTGTATTGATTGAGGGGCAGATTGCAATAGATGTTTGGGGTTTTTTTTAATCTTTTTGTTCTCTTGAATGTCATGGACACCTTTGTATGTATTTGATGCATCATTAGCCGCAGACAGTCAGCAGGGTGCTTGGTCTCTGACAACTCCTTCGTTGTATTGATTTCAACAGGGAAATTAGAGGGCTTTGTTTACCGGAAAAATCAATGGGACTTAACCATTAGAGCCTAATCAGTCCGTGAAATGGAGAATCTCATTCCACATGTAAGGCTGGAGCTTTGGGGGGGGTGGGGAAATGAAACCATGTCTTTGGTTGGAAGAAAAAGGTTAAGCCTGCAGACCCATGAAATTTAGGTGCTTCCAGCTGATGGGAGATAAAGGATTCCACCAGTGTTTTTCAACCTTGGCCACTTTAAGATGTGTGGATTTTTCAGCCTCCAGAATTCTCCAGCCGGCAAATTTCCCAGTGAACAGTCAGCATAGTGGGTGGTATACAGGGGTGGGTTCTAACTTACCACACTGCCGGTTCACTTCCTCCCGTGCCGCATGGCCGTACCGCGCAGGCATGCGTGCACACACGCACATGCGCAGTGCTGAAAACTCGGCTACTGCGCATGCACAGAAGCAAAAACCAGCAAAAAATAGGGGGGAGCCGAAAACAAGATGGTGGCACATGCGCAGTGCCAAAAACTCGGCTTCTGCGCATGCGCAAAAGCAAAAACCAGCAAAAAATAGCAAAAAATGGCAGCGTTCACGGACCGGCACCAAGTGAACCAGCTCCATGACGTCACCACTGGTTTACTACTGGTTCTATAGAACTGGTGCAAACCGGAGGAGCCCACTTCTGCTGGTATAGAACCCAATGTACTGACTGGGAATTCTGGGAACTGAACTCCACACATCTTAAAGTGGCCAAGGTTGAAAAGCACTGGATTATAAAGTGTTAAAAATAGTATTCAGTCAATGTCAGTTCCGATGAGAAGAAAAAACATGGCATGATTGAAACTAATCTAAGTTATAATCCTATTGCAACAGTTTGGGGAAATATATATATTTTGGGGAAATATAACAGTTTGGGGAAATATATATATATAAGGAAGCAGTATGCTCCCTCCCATATTTGGGTATACCAGGGTGATCCGACAGAAGAAAAACATATAACCCTTTCCTGGTACAAGCTGATATAGGAGGAGAGCCTGTGGCTTAGAGGTTAAAGATACTGCCTTATAGGCAGGCTGCCCAGGTTCAAATCCCAGTAAGGGTATGGCTAGCTGATGAGAGCTAAATAGCTTGAAATAGATCTATACTAGTCTCCTTTCATTTTCATTATCAGCAAAAAATGTGTTACATATATATATATTTGTTTTACCCCCAAATTCAGAGCTGTGGCATTAAAAAAAACACCAAGATCTACCTGAGATTACAGAGGGGAGTGTGCATATGATGAAGGGAATAGATCTTGGAGAATGAGGGGAAAAGATGCTGCCCGGGGAACCATTAGACAAGAGCAGCAGGACACCCCCACCCCACCCCCAATCACTTTTAACAGTCAGAGAAAGAAACTTAGAAAGCAAACGCCACAATGGATCAAATAGGCGGCGGGAAGTTTATACTTGGCAGATTTGCCAGATTCAGTTAATGTAATCTTACGATTACTATTATTCTGTTTATTTGCATGTACACTGAGTGCTTCTGTACCGGAGACAAATTCCTTGTGTGTCGAATCACACTTTGGCCAAGTTCAGTTCAATTCAACTCAATTAAGTAGAATTAATTCATCTAATTGTGTTTCCTGTCTGGTTTACCTGGGAGGGCTGACAGCCATCCTCCAAGTTTCCTAAAGTTTCTTTCTCTCACCGCTAAGCCACTTGGGAACTCCTGCTGTTTTGTCTAATACAGATAGTCTTCAATGTACGGCCACAATTGAGCCCAAAATTTACGTTGCCGAGTGAGACATTCGTTAAAAGCGAGCTTTGCCCCGTTTTACTACTTTTCCCGCTGCGTTTGTTAAGCGGATCATTGCAGTTCTTGAATCGGTAACACGGTTGTGGAGTGATTCTGGCATCCCCATTGACTTTGCTTGTCAGCAGGTCGCAAAAGGGGATCGCGTGACTCCGGGACACTGCAACCCATCATAAATGTGAGTCAGTTGTCAAGCATCCAAATATAAATCATTCAGATGCTGCCATAAGTGTGAAAAATAGTCAGAAGTCGCTTTTTTCAATTGCATTGTAACTTTGAACAGTCACTAAATGAACTGTTGTACGTTGAGGGACTACCTGTAGTTTCCTAGGTAGCATGGCTTCCCCTCGTCCCCCAAGGTCATAAGATACCAGGGTGAGTCACAAAGTAATGCCATATTCTTTATTTCAGGTGAAGTTTTTGATAAAAATACCTGAAATTTTTCCCAGTTATAAATGATTATATCATTTACGTTCTGAAATATTTTGTTTCTTACTTTTCAGGTTTGTAGACTCGCAAGGAAAATTCAAAATGGCCGCCCCCTTAGAGTTGCGTCAAAAACAAAGAGCAGTGATTGAATTCCTTGTTGCTGAGGGGGAAACCCCTGTGAACATTCACAGACGATTACAAAATGTGTTTGAGGACAATACTTTAGATTATAGAAATGTATGCAAGTGGATCCGTCGTCTGAGTAATGAAAAGGTGGGAACTGTGAGCGTAGCCGATAAACCCCGTTCTGGCCAGCCGTCCTTTTCTGTGAATCCTGCCAATAAAGCAATTTTACGAGGCAGGGATACATGCTCTCATTCGAAGGTGGAACATTGCTATTGAGAGAAACGGTGACTATTTTGAGAAGTAGGGATGTGATACACAGAGGACCAGCTTCATTTGATGTATGCTACATGTTCCTGTGTTGGTAATTATACCTGTCCTAAAGAAAATGGCATTACGTTTTGACTCACCCTCGTATATGCCCTTACAGAAATGTTTTGCAGTGCTACATAAAAGCTAATTATTCTTATTTTCTGCTGCCACTGAGTTACAGAGAGATTTATACCTTCCCTTACAGCTTTCTCTGCACATTTTCGAGTCTGTGAGCCATATACCGATTACAAAGGTCGTTCCCATTTTGGATTCCATTGTCCCCGACTGTCGGACAATAAATCTTACATCTTTTGCTGTCACCACAACAACACCGTGTTTAAATATTGCTGTAATGAAACAGAGTTTCAGACTGTTATGCAGATGAACCTAACGGGCAGCGCAGATGGATACATGCATAAGTAAGTAAATACCATCCACTGAAGTTACCTCTTTTTTTTTTCTGTAATCAAAATTTGATATTTTTTCTGTATTCAAAGTTTTACTGAGTCATGAAAGCAGGTAGCAGAAATGTGTTTACTTGCGTGTGCAGCTAAAAATAAAAGAGGTAAATAAAACGCTGGAAAACGAGGAAGATAGGGAATTGCCATTTTTCTGCAGAGCAGAAGTGTTATACTTGGCTAACTGCTATTTTAAACTTGTGCAGGCTTTGCATATTAATTACTTCTAATCATTTGCGCTTAAATGGTGAGGTGCACTTGATTGTACAATCCCTGGAGCGTAGCCTCTTCATAAATGTTCTTTTTATATTTTTATTTCAAATCCCGTGGCCTTTTTTTTATTGCTTCCATCCTTCCTTGTATTCCCTTTTTATTTTTGGAAATCCCTTTTAAAAACTCTGATTGAAAGATGATGAAGAAAGCAATTGAATTTCACAGCAGGTTTGTATATGAAGCAGTTTTCACCACAGCCTAGATTCCGAATTTGCTTCTTAGCGCCTACAGTAGAAATAACGAAGTAGAATCTAGTTACAATAGAATAACAGAGTTGGAAGGGACTTTGGAGGTCTTCTAGTCCAACCCCCTGCTTAGGCAGGAAACCCTACACCACTTCAGACAAATGGCTATCCAATCTTTTCTTTAAAACTTCCAGTGTTGAAGCATTTACAATTTCTGGAGGCAAGTTGTTTCACCGATTAATTGTTCTAACTGTCAGAAAATTTCTCCTTAGTTCTAAGTTGCTTCTCTCCTTGATTAGTTTCCACCCATTGCTTCTTGTCCTACCCTCAGGTGCTTTGGAGAATAGCTTGATAATTGATAGTTGGATCCAACTTGATAGTTGGATAATGGGAACTTCCCCATCAGTGTCTTATTAGCAGAGCCATATACATGGAGTTTCCATTGTGTCTTGTGGCTGCCATCTTGACTTTTTTGACCCCCTCCCCTGGAGACACCTATTGGATGCTTCTGTTTCCTCTTTCAACCAAGGGTCATTTCTTTTATTTGCACTGATATGGATTACTTTGGGGTGAATTGCTGTTCAGGATCAAATATGGCGATGTGATGTTGGTTTATCTGGACAACAATATTAACCAACTCTGGTCTGTGACAATATAAAAAAATGGATTGAACCAAAGTTTGTCCAGAGTCAGATGCCTAAATGTAGAACCTTACTTTTGTATCTTTTTTGAAGTGGGTTGAAGGAGGGGGTAGGAGAAAATTTTTCCATGTCATATAAATTATGTATAGTTTATATTTCTGGTGTCCGCTTGAACATCCACGATAATTGCTGTGCACTTAAAAAGGTCTGTCCTTCTTTCAATACTGGAAGTAAAAGCCCCAAAGAAAGAGCTGGGATTTTTTTAACCTCCAATCTCTCAGGGCATGTTGGAGTCAGGATAAGGGCATGTAGTCAGGATCCATTCATCTCTTTTTAGGTTTCGATATAAGCACACACTTGCTAAAAAAAGTCAAGACATTTTTCTATTAATCAACAGAACATCACAGTGAGAAAGATTAATCAACGGAACAGCTTGCCTTCCAGAATTGTGAGTGCTCCATCACTAGAGATTTTCAAGAAAAGATTGGACAATTACTGTACTTTTTGGAGTATGAAGCACCTTTTTGCCCCCCAATAGAGGGTGGAAATGTCGGTGCGTCTTATACACCAAATACAGCCATTTTGGGCCTCCTGAAGCCCCGCCCCCGCATCCCATTTTTGCGAAAAACTGGCCATTTTTTGCAAAAATGGGGGCATTTTTTCCTTCCCCCACCCCCTAGGAGTGCTCTGCAGGCTTCCCAAACCCTCTGCATGCCCCATTTTTGCAAAAAAAAGGCCAAAAAATGGGCCGTTTTTCGCAAAAAATGGGGTGTTTTGCCTTCTAATTACCCCATCTAGCATGACTGGAGGAGGAATTCTGGGAGTTGGAGTCCACTAGTCTTAAAGCTGTCAAGTTTGAAGACCCCTGGGTTAGCGGTTGGGGTGCAAGGGTCTTCAAACTTGGCAAGTTTAAGACTTGTGGACTTCAACTCCAATTCCTGAGCTAGCATGACTGGAGGAGGAATTCTGGGAGTTGAAGTCCACAAGTCTTAAAGCTGTCAAGTTTGAAGTTTGTAAAAAGTGTACATGGTTGTGAAAAGTATACATGGTTGTAAAGAGTATTCTGCTACACTGGTATTTTATTAAATAATATATTACTACACCATTTGGTTCAGAATACTTTTTGCCTTGTTTTCCTCCTCTAAAATCTAGGTGCGTCTTATACTCCGGTGCGTCTTATACTCCGAAAAATATGATATGTGTCCTAGGTGATAAAAGGTCTCCTGCCTTGGACAGGGGTTGGACTAAAGACCTCCAAGTCCCTCCCAGCCCTATGATTCTATGTTGCAAAAAATCAGAATCTTTTGGTGGAAACCTTTCTTTTCTTTTTCTTTTACTCTCAAAAACACACTAACACACAAAGAAAAGATAAAGAATAAAAAGAGAATAGGGGTAGAAGTGCAAAAAGATATTTAAAAAGAGAAAAATATAAATATAAACAAAGAATGGGGATGCAGGCACCACATGAAACCGTACCCCCTCCAATCCATGAAAAAACCTTTCTCTGCGGAACTGGTCCCTGGTGCGCAAAAGGTTGGAGGCCACTGTTTTAGACGGTCCACATATGACCACATATGGCTCCAACCTGCCTCTTGACTGCAAGAGAAGCTCTTTGAACAGTTCTCCCCTTATACCAGGAGTGTCAAACTTGATTTCATTGAGGGCCACATCAGGGTTGTGTTTTACCTTGGGGGGCGGGGGGGCAGGATGGGTGTGGCCAGCTTGACTTCACTCGTATCAGGGGCGCCTGTGGCGGCCCGTGTGTTCTGCCAGCAGAGGCACCGTGGGCCAGTCCTTCGCTGTTTCCAGGGCGGCCCCGCAGGCCAGATCTAAACAGCCGGCGGGCCCGATCCAGCCCTGAGACCTTGAGTTTGACACCCTTGCCTTATGCCATTGCTGACATGCAAAATAACTTTACTAAGTCTCACCCCATCTGTGAATTGTTTGTTAGCTCCTCTTCACTTCTCTGTTTCCTGGAAAATCAGGTTGGCTTGGCTTTTCACTGAATCTTCCATTTTCAGTTAATCTTGGGATCTTACCGTTTTATTCCTTGAGGACGCTTTCAGCATTGGTGTTTATCTTTTTAATAGATTTTTATGGTAACCCGCCTTAGTAGAAAAATGGTATAAAACGTCTGGAGCGCCGCTGGAGGGCCAAAAAGACCGAGTCTGACCGAACACTATTAAGAATCTACATCAGATCTTATTTAGTGGCGATAAGGGCGGCAAGACGATCTTATCTTTCCGCTCTTATTGCGTCCGCAGATTCTCGTCCAGCCGCCTTGTTTAGGGTGACTCGCTCCCTCCTTGCAAAAGGGGGGAGCGAAGAACACTTACAAGGCAGAGCTGAGGAATTCGCTGAGTTTCTGTCGGATAAAGTCGCTCAGATTCGGTCAAATTTGGACTCCGGCAGGGCAGAGTCCATAGAGTGGACAGGGGCGAGTCTTAGTCCACCATTATGGGAAGAGTTTGGGCCTGTTTCTCCCGAGGATGTGGACAGGGCTATGGGAGCGATGGGTACCTCCACCTGTTTATTGGACCCGGGCCCCTCCTGGCTGGTCTCGGCCAGCAGGGAGGTGGCACGCGGCTGGATCCAGGCGATGATCACCGCTTCTTTGCGGGAGGGATCCGTACCGCAGTCATTAAAAGCTGCGGTGGTGCGACCCCTCCTGAAGAAGCCTTCCCTGGATCCAGCCGATTTGAAGAACTACCGGCCAGTCTCCAACTTACCTTTTTTAGGGAAAGTTGTGGAGAAGGTGGTGGTGACCCAGCTTCTGCAGCTCCTGGATGAAACAGATCATCTAGATCCTTATCAGTCAGGCTTCAGGCGTGGCTACAGTACAGAAACTGCCTTGGTCGCTCTGATGGATGATCTCTGGCGGGCCCGGGATGGAGGGAACTCCTCCATCCTGGTGCTACTTGACCTCTCAGCGGCTTTCGATACCATCGACCATGGTATCCTTCTGCATCGGCTCGGTGAGTTGGGAGTGGGAGGCACCGTTTTGCGGTGGTTCTCCTCTTATCTCGCCGATCGGATGCAGTCGGTGTTGGCAGGAGGGCAGAGATCGTCCCCTAGGCCCCTATCATGTGGGGTGCCCCAGGGGTCGGTTCTCTCGCCCATCCTGTTTAACATCTACATGAAACCGTTGGGTGAGATCATTCGCAGACATGGGGTGTGTTTCCATCAGTACGCTGACGACACCCAGCAGTACATCACCACCCCGTCTGACTTCAGGGAGGCAGTTGATGTAATGTGCCGATGCCTGGACGACGTTAAGATCTGGATGGGGAGGAACAGACTCAGACTTAATCCCGACAAGACCGAGTGGCTGTGGATAATGCCTCCTAAGGACCATGATAACTGTCCCTCCTTGGTCATCGAGGGGGCGAAACTGACTCCCTCAGACCAGGTCCGCAACTTGGGGGTCCTCCTAGATCCACAGCTAAAATTAGATCATCATCTTTCTGCTGTGGCTAGGGAGGCCTTTGCACAGGTCCGCCTGGTGCACCAGCTGCGGCCATATCTGGAGAAGGAGGCTTTGCTCACGGTCACTCATGCCCTTGTCACCTCGCGTTTGGACTACTGCAATGCGCTCTACATGGGGCTACCCTTGAAGTGTATCCGGAGACTCCAGCTGGTGCAAAATGCGGCTGCGCGTGCTGTGGTGGGTGTGCCAAGGTACACCCACGTGACACCGATACTCCGCCAGCTGCATTGGTTGCCCATCGGTCTCCGGGTCCAATTCAAGGTGTTGATCACCATCTTTAAAGCCCTACATGGCTTAGGACCAGGATATCTCCGGGACCACACTCTGTCTCATACTTCCCTCCGACCTGTTAGGGCCCACAGAGTTGGCCTCCTCCGGGTCCCGTCGGCCAAGCAATGTCGGCTGGCGGGCCCCAGGGGGAGGGCCTTCTCTGTGGCTGGCCCCGTGCTCTGGAACCAGCTCCCCCCGGAGACCCGAACCATCCCCACTCTGCTGGCCTTCCGAAAGGCGGTTAAGACATGGCTCTTCCTGCAGGTGGGGGGGACAGCTTAACCCACTCGAGCTTACCCCCCAAGTATGTATGCTGTTGAATGGATGTTGTTGCTTTTACACTGTTTTTTAAATTTTGTATTGTTTTTAATTTTATGAAATTTTGTTTATTCTTGTATTTCTCTTTGTTGTACACCGCCCTGAGTCCTTCGGGAGTTGGGCGGCATATAAGAATAACAAAATAAATAAATAAATAAAATAAATAAAACCACGACAGATATCAATAAATCATGGGTTTTGTTGGCTGGTGGGGGAATTCTGGGAGTTGAAGTCCACCCGTCTTAAAGTTGCCAAGGGTTGAGAAACACTGGATTAAACCTTTCTCCTCTTTGAGGAATCCTTGCCAAGTTCTCACCAAACACCAAACAGTAGGAAACTGTTTGAAAACAGTAGGCAAAGAATTGCTTTGAAAGCCTATTTGCAGACCTCTGTAAGAAATTGAGTTAAATTGAGATGCAATTCTCAAGGATATAGTTCCTCCTACTATTATTGTGTGTGCAAATTGGGGTTGACTTTGGTGACTTACTTCCATTACGGATGCTATCTGTGGAGTGAGCTTAGCTACCTCCCTTAAACGAGCAAATAAGAGCAGGTGAAATGACTGCCTTTTGAAGTAATGAAAAGTGTCACAGATATTCTCTTGGTCTGTACATTTCAAGTATTAATGCTACAATAAATCATCATTAAAGACCCAATGAGCAAGTCACCAAGAGATGAATTGTAGTCCTTGAGTGAAACTGATCGTTTTTGCTGCTGAATTGTAGAAGATTTATATGCATTTCCATGATCATTTCTTCCAATATTTCTCCTAACAGAATATGTGTATTTTCCAGTGCCCTTTCCTTAATACAGTGGTTCTCAACCTTCCTAATGCCGCGACCCGCGACCCCCCCCCACATCTCCGCCGCAACCCATCCCGCCGCCGCACCCGCCACCGTGACCCCCACCCTGCCACCGCCATTTGGGTTCTTTTACCCTCTGCGCATGCACAAAGCGTTCTGCGCATGCGCAGAGGGTAGAAGAACCCAAATGGCAGCGTCCGGGCGAAGTCTCCCGACCCCTGTGAAAGGGTCGTTCGACCCCCAAAGGGGTCGCAACCCCCAGGTTGAGAACCGCTGCCTTAATATAATGCATTTTATTGAATTGCAACCCTCTTTGGGTTTATTTAAAAATAATAGCAATAAATGTTATGAACAAATACATCTTATGGATCATTATCTTTATTTATTTTTGACGGAATAAGAATTTACTGTTAGAGGTGATAAGATCTTTTTCCCTTGAATCTAATCCTTGTCAAAATAAAAGCCCGAGAGTAAGTCTAAGTAACAAAATATTTATTTCAGTATAAAAGAATATTAAAAAACAATAATCCTAACAGCTACATCTCTGCAACCTAAGATACACGTTCTTCCTCAATGGAGGTCAACAGCAGAAGAGAAGAAAGAATGAATGGAATGTCACACATGCACAGATCACTCATCACGTGTCTGCTTCTCTAGGAATCTCAAAGTATCATAGAGCATGGCATATGAACACAGCTGACAATCAAAATTTACATCGTGACAATTTTGGGGCCCAGTTATTCACGTTTTTAATCTCTACTTTTGTATGCTCTGTATTAGTGTCGAAACTGCACGTTTTAGGTTCTTTTTCTATGCTTCTGCATTTGGGAAGTAGCAAATGAGAAAGTTTCTGTTAAAGCACAATTTGAAAAAACCTATGCCCACTTTTTTCTCATTTTCACAGGACATAAACTCATCCTGTTTTCATTTATCACCTTCCATCTTTTTGTAATACTTGTTTCACTTCATTGGTGCTAATTGATTGGAACAGCTGTGAGGCATCCTCAGAGGATATCAAAAAAAGTCTACTTATAGCTATGGCCGTAAGACTGAAGACTCTGCCTGTTTTTGGAATATGCTTCAAAGAACTTTAAAAGGAGGCAGGGCTTCTGTCTCTCACAGTTGCAGCCATTATCTTGGGTGTTTTAGCCTATCTCCCACGGATGTTTCCAAAGAGGTGGCATTTTTCACCACCTCAGGAAAATGGAACAAGGTCACAATTCTGATTGGATGTCATGAGGTCACTACAGGGCAACATCTTGATCTGGATTGTATCATCAGGACAACTTAAGTCTAACAAGAATTTTGATCATTCTGAGGAGAGATGTTTTAAATAGGCCAAGTTAGAATAGAATAGAATAGAGTAGAGTAGAGTAGAGTAGAGTAGAGTAGAGTAGAGTAGAATAGAATAGAATAGAATAGAATAGAATAGAATAGAATAGAATAGAATAGAATAGAATAGAATAGAATAGAATAGAATTCTTTATTGGCCAAGTGTGATTGGACACACAAGGAATTTGTCTTTGGTGCATATGCTCTCAGTGCACATAAGGAGAATAAAATACATTCTTCAAGAATAAAAAGACACAACACTTAGTGATAGTCAAGGTTACTAATAAGCTATCAAATCGTACTAGGAAACAAGTAAAAACAATATAAATTGAAAGATACAAGCAACATGGTTATAGTAATAAGTGGAAAGAGATAGATACTAGTAAGGAAGAGAAGAATAATAGTAATACAGTCTTAGTAAATTATTTGACAGTGTTGTGGGAATTAGCTGTTAAGCAGAGTGATGGCATCCGGGGGAAAACTGTCTTTGTGTCTAGTTGTTCTGGTGTGCTCTATAGCATAATTTTGAGGGTAGAAGTTGAAACAATTTATGTCCGGAATGTGAGAGGTCTGTGGATATTTTCACAGCCTTCTTTTTGACTTGTTTGTGTAAGTTTATGTAAAGCCCCTCCTCAAAAAAAAGAAAATATCTTTTTTTTTAAAAAAAATTATTTTATTCAAAACAAGATTAAAATGCAAAATACAGAACTCCAAAAAGAAAAAAGAATCCAAAAGAAAGAGAAAAAGGACCCAAAACTCAAAACAATTAAAAAGAAAAAGGTGCATCAAAAAAAACCATATGCACATAATATCCCCTCTAGCTGAATACTGATTAATAGATTACTACAAACTTTGTTCCCACCCCTTACAAAACAGGCCCTCCCAAAAATTGTAATGTACTAAATCTATTTACAAATTTTCGACCTGTCTTCTATAAGTTATTTTAGTGACAAAGTGGTTAACAGGAAAATAATAACACTAAAACAGAACCAATTTAAAGTTTCAAAACTCTCTGTTAACAAACTGTTATTGTAATCCACTCATAGAAAGTATATCACAGCCTCTTATCTATCCCAAGTCATCTCAAAAGTTATAAATAATTTGCCCTGGATCAAATAATCCACATTTCTTCCTTAATTAAATATAATAAATTCAATCTCCAGAATAAGCCCATCTTCTCATCAAAGTCCAAATAGAAATAATTAGCAGTTAACTGTAATAAATCCATCCAGTCTCTCTGAGTCTTTGTCACTTCCTTTTTTAGTTGAAGTGCTGATATTGTTGGAATAGGCAGACTTAAACTTTGGATAAAGTGACCAGATTTTTTTTTTTAAGCGGGACACCGACGGGGGGGCGGGGCCGCCTGGACGCCGCCATTTGAGTTTTGCCCTCTGCGCATGCGCAGAACGCTGCGCATGCGCAGAGGGCAAAAGATGGCTAATGTCGGCGTCCAGGTGGAGGGGGTGGCGGGAGGCCTTTCCTCGCCTCCCGCCTCCCCTTCGGGAGCCGGCAGTGGCTTGGGCTGGCTTGGGAAGGGGAGCAGCCCCCAGCGTCTCTTGGCTCTCCTCCTCCCTCCCCCCCGCCCGCCCGGGGGTCCCGCGCCTCCCGCTGACCTCGCGCACGTCCTTGAAGGCTGCGAGAAGCGGAGCACGGCCCAGCCGGACATCGGCCTCACCTTCCCTCACGGCCCTGGCACCGCGGCCGCTGCTTTAACGCGACCCACTCGCCGGAGGACGGAGCGCCCGGAAGCTGGCCGTCGGGCCTGCGCTTCACATCCGGCGCGGGGTGATGACGTCGCGCGAGGGACTTTTTCCCGCCCTCGCCTTCAGCAGCATCTCAACTGAAGCTCGTAGGTGACCAGACGTCCCGATTTTGAGAGGGCCTGCTGCTGCTGCCCAACCTGGCCGTCCTCGAGTGCCTGCAGGCCCGATTTTTTTGAAAGAATGCCCTAGTCGTGCATTCTTTTAAAAAATCGGGACTTTTTAGAGGGCGGGCGGGACGCGGGACAAAGCATTAAAAAGCGGGTCTGTCCCGCCAAAATCGGGACGTCTGGTCACCTTAACTTTGGAACAACAGATGAAATCCCGTCTGGAATCCTCCAGCCGTGACAGTACCTCTTTGATCTGGAACTGGGTCAGAGTCCTTTTGTATATCTTCTCCATTTTTTATTTTTTTATTTTGCAAAATCAGTATCGTCTCATCAAGCTTTCTAAAAAGATATTCAGCTAGAAGCTGCATGTTTCCTCCATCCTCCTTTCTTAGGTTTCAGCCACTGTTCAGGCATTTTAATCCAGGGGTCTCCAACCTTGGCAACTTTAAGCCTGGCGGACTTCAACTCCCAGATTTCCCCAGACAGCAAAGCTGGCTGGGGAATTCTGGGAGTTGAAGTCCGCCAGGCTTAGAATTGCCAAGGTTGGAGACCCCTGTATTTAATCCATGAAACTTAATTAGGGAACAAAGATATTTTTCTTCTATATTTCAATCCAAAATTATATTTAAAAAATTCAATAGAAGTAGAAATAAACTCCAAATGTTTTGCAAAAAGTACAGAAATCCAGTGGTGAGAGGAGAGAGAGAGAGAGAGAGAGAGAGAGAGAGAGAGAGAGAGAGAGAGAGAGAGAGAGAGAGAGAGAGAGAGAGACTCTTCAGCCCCCCAATGCCACCTGTGCTTCTGTATTGGAAAAGAAGAAGTTATCCAGAACAACATATATCAAAAAGAAGAAAAAAAGGGGGAAAAACGAATTAAGAATCCAGCAAGGAGTTGAAATAAATCAGCATTCAGCCACTAGTCAACGTTTGAAGCCAGAAGCAAAATAAACAATAAATTCAAAAGTGAAAGTTAAAACTCAGCATGCATAACATAACAAAACTGCTGATGGGAAGATTTATATGGATCAATGGTTCACTTCCAAAAGTCATCTTGGGTCATTCCTGAATGCTCCCCCTTCAAAATCAGGGAGCAGGCACTGCCAAAGAACCAGCTTTGGCAGTGAAATCAGAAGATCATTGGTAGGGGGGGGAGAGAAGATCTTAGCAGCAGCCATCTTGAGAGGAAGTCAAAAGGAAATATATTTTAGTGACTTCATGGACCCTCCATGGAATTTTCTTGGTGCCACTATAGTGTTGGCTGGGTTTGAGGCAGAGGTGGGTTCCTGCCGGTGCGGTTAATAGCTGTTGTTTGGCGCAGAGCTGAAGACGCTGCTGCCGTTCGCGGCGCGGGAGCTTTCCCCGGGCGCAGCCGCCGCCCGCATGGATGCCGCCAATTGCGTTCTTTTGCCCTCTGTGCATGCGCAAAGCATTCTGCATGTGCAGAGGGCAAAAGAACGCAATTGGCGGCATCCATGCGGGCGGGGAAAGCGCCTGGGGAAAGCTCCCACGCCGCGAACGGCAGCAGCGTCTTCGGCTCTGCGCCGAACAACAGCTATTAACCGCACCGGCAAAAACAGGCAGGAACCCACCTCTGGTTTGAGGACATTTTTGTTTCCTTCTTGTTACTATCTGATCTAGAAAGAAAGCTAACTGAACTTCATTTGGGGGCTTGGGGTCACTTTCCAGTACCCAAGTTAATCATTGTAGCAAAAATAAGTCTTCTGGATTGATTTACTGCTATCCGTTCCGCCATCTTCTACGCCTCCTGCTAGAGTTATGCAGGAACAGTTAAGACTTCCAGCAAGAAAGAAGTTAGAATCCTAAATCATACAGATATCCAGAGAATTGCTTTCTTCCAGACTCTGCCTTATTTAAGAATGTAAATAATCTAGTTACTCCTAGCAAAATACTCCCCACCATTGGAAGCTCACTAGGAGGGGCAGAGAAGCAGCAGGATGCCCACTGGGTAGGTGGATGACTTAAATGCACCAGAGCAGTTAATTATCAAACAAATTGCTGTTGCAAATTGCCTCCTACCAATTGCTGAGATCTAAATGGAGAAAGTTGGACCCTTGAGTCTTCCCTCCCTGTCACTGAGATGGGTAGGAGTGTGTGCGCATGCGTGCATGTCAGACTCTTCAAATGCATCACTGTGCTTTAAAGCACTTCAAGCTCGGTGTCTGAGTTGGTCATGTGAATCCAACCAGAGGCCATCATTCTCTGTCTCCATCCCATGTCTCTTTTGCCCAGTGGTGGGATTCAAATTTTTTACTACCGGTTCTGTGGGTGTGGCTTGGTGGGCGTGGCAGGGGAAGGATACTGCAAAATCCCCATTTCCTCCCGATCAGCTGGGACTCGGGAGGCAGAGAATAGATGAAGGCAGGGCCAGTCAGAGGTGGTATTTACCGGTTCTCCAAACACTCAGAAGTTCCGCTACCGGTTCTCCAGAACTGGTCAGAACCGGCTGAAACCCACCTCTGCCTTTTCCCTACTTGGTTTAGTAGCCAAAACTTCCTGCTTGGAAATTCATGCAATTTAAAAATAAAGATAATTTGTTATGATGTTGGCCAGGGCATCCACTTACATCCATCCTGGTTTTTCTATCTGTGTCTGTGTGTGGAGAGAAAGAGAAATTGGTTTTAAAAATCAGAAGCCGATAAAATGCGATGTAGCTTCCGCCAGGTTCCAATATAGGCACCAGGCACAGTTTTTTTTTTTCCTTCGGTTACTTGGGGAAGCTTGGATGAGTGGTGCAGTGGCCTAGAGGTGGAGCTGTTGCCTCAAATCAGGAGGCTGTGGGTTCGATCCTCGGTAGAGGCAGATATTTCTCTCTCTGGGCACGCTGAGAATGTATCTGCTGAATATAACTCCACATTGGCGACAGGAAGGGCATCCGGCCAGTAAACACTCAGCTCCATTCAGTTGCCCAGACTCCACCCTGCAAGGGATTATCTGGTCGTTAAAGAAGATGATGTCTTGGGGAAGCGTGGAGATCCAAAAAAAAAACATACAAGAGGAAGCGAAGAAATAGGCTCAAGCATCAGGAAAAACCTCCTGATTATGCAAACTGTGAATATATTATGTGAATATGTTATGGCCAGTGAAGCACCTGCCAGTTGACGTGATGACAGGTCTTCAAGCAGAGGCCGAATGGCCATCTGTAGGAGGTTTTACAGGTAAGTCCTCGACTTACAACAGCACATTTAGTGACCGTTCGAAGTTACAACGGCACTGAAAAAATGTGACTTATGATCATTTTTGATACTTATCACTGTTGCAACATCCCCACAGTCAGGTGATTTACGCTCGGATGCTTGACAGCTGGTTCATATTTATGACGGTTGCAGTGTCCCAGGTCGTGTCATCAGCTTTTGCGACCTTCCGATGAACCAAGTCAGTGGGGAAGCCAGATTCACTTAACAACCGTGTTACTAATTTAACAAGTGCAGTGATTCAGTTAACAAACGTGTCAAGAAGAGTTGTAAAACGGAGCAAAACTCAACAAATTTCTCACTTAGCCACATAAATTATGGGCTCAATTGAGGTCATAAGTTAAGGACTATTTGTATTTATTTATTTATTTATTTATTTATTTATTTATTTATTTATTTATTTATTTATTTATTTATTATCAAATTTATTTACCATCCATCTTGCAGTTCAAGGTAACTGAACAATATAGAAGTAGAGAGCAGCGGGTGAAACCATTAAGGTGTCTCTTCCAACTCTCACTGTATATGATATAATAATAACAGAGTTGGAAGGGACCTTGGAGGTCTTCTAGTCCAACCCCCTGCTTAGGCAGGAAACCCTACACCACTTCAGACAAATGGTTATCCAACATCTTAAAAACTTCCAGTGTTGGAGCATTCACAACTTCTGGAGGCAAGCTGTTCCACTGATTAATTGTTCTAACTGTCAGGAAATTTCTCCTTAGTTCTAAGTTGCTTCTCTCCTTGTTTAGTTTCCACCCATTGCTTCTTGTTCTACCCTCAGGTGCTTTGGAGAATAGTTTGACTCCCTCTTCTTTGTGGCAACCCCTGAGATATTGGAACACTGCTATCATGTCTCCCGTGGTCCTTCTTTTCATTAAACTAGACATACCCAGTTCCTGCAACCGTTCTTCATATGTTTTAGCCTCCAGTCCCCTAATCATCTTTGTTGCTCTTCTCTGCACTCTTTCTAGAGTCTCAACATCCTTTTCACATTGTGGCGACCAAAACTGAATGCAGTATTCCAAGTGTGGCCTTACCAAGGCATTATAATGTGGTATTAACACTTCGCGTGATCTTGATTCTATCCCTCTGTTAATGCAGCCTAGAACTGTGTTGGCTTTTTTGGCAGCTGCTGCACATGAATGTGATGAATAAAAATAGATTGGGAAATTCTGCAATCGCAACTGGACTTTCTGGTTTTTCTTTTGAAGACGTTTCACTTCTCATCCAAGAAGCTTCTTCAGCTCTGACTGGATGGTGAGGAATGGAAGGGATCCTTCCCCACCATCCAGTCAGAGCTGAAGAAGCTTCTTGGATAAGAAGTGAAACGTCTTCAAAGAAAAAAACAGAAAGTCCAGAAAGCTGTCTCTTGAAAAAGCACCTTTGGGACAACCAGGACCTGAATGACTGAGAATCAACATAGAAATTCTGTAATGTTCTCTGTTTTCTCGGCTAGGTCTATTTGGATCAAAATTATGCAAGACAATGCCACACTGTGTGGAAAATAGGTGATGATTTTTTCTATACTACCCATGTTTCCCCCAAAATAAGACCCCGTCTTATATTTTTTGAACCTCGAAATAAGCACTTGGCCTTATTTTGGGGGAGGTCTTATTATTTTGGGGCGCATGGAGCAAGACGGGGCTCCTCTTGCTGTCTTACCTGATTTCCAGCTCTGTCTCCCTAACCCTAACCAGAGGAAATGGCGGGGACAGGCTGTGCAAGCGTTTAAATATTTTTGGGGAGGGCTTGTTTTGGGGGAGGGCTTATTTTCGGAGGAAGGTTTATTTGGGGGGAAACACGGTAGCAGTTGGGTTTTTCCACTAGTGCATCTTCTCTGCTCTCCGCCTCTAGAGGCATCAGCAAAGCCAAGAATAGTAGAACTGAAACCAGAGAGCAGTTTCAGGTTGGTCCTGAAGTTTACCTGGTTGAATCTTGTTTCCAGCTCATTGACCCCCAGCTGAGATTGATTGTGTAGCTTGCTTGCATTAAGCTATTTCTTGATGGTGAAGGAGCTAATGATAGGGTGAGAAGAATCCTCCCAATTCTTCCTTCATTGTTTTGATACTATAAGTAGAGTTAGATGGTGTGAAAGCACACCAGAGGGAAAAGTGATTTGGACCAGAAGTAATTTGCTTAATACAACAAACATTTTATATATAAGGCAGGAGCTAGTTAACCTCTAAAGTCCCAAGGAGGTTTATATCTTGGATAACTGAGGGATTCCTCAGGTCAGCGGTTCAAATCTCACCGGCTCAAGGTTGACTCAGCCTTCCATCCTTCCGAGGTAGGTAAAATGAGGACCCAGATTGTTGGGGGCAATATAAATATACATTGCTTACTGGTGTAAACCGCTTAGAGAGTGCTTGCACTGTGAGGCGGTATATAAATCTCACTAAATAAATAAATAAATAAATAAATAAATTCCCTGACTCATTATGAACTTGCCAAAATTTAAGGTAGTTTAAGCCATTCCGCTACTTGGAAAACCTATCAAATAGCTGGTGTTACAATTGCTCCCAGGAAGGCTGTTAAGAGCTTTCTCTTTATGCAGTTCTTCTTAAATAAGGATTTAATTATATGATATTAAGGGAAATTTAATAATATTGATTCATTATTAGTATAACACGGAGGTGTTCAAAGATTATGAATGTTTTATTATTAATAAAAACTCTGATGTATTGTTATAATCTATTCAGTACAGGTAGTTCCTCAACTTATGATAACAATTGAGCCCAAAATTTCTGTTGTTAAGTGAGACATTTGTTAAGTGAGTTTTGCCTCATTTTACGACCATTCTTGCCAGGGTTGTTAAGTGAATCACTGTAATTGATAAGTTAGTACAGAATTTTAAACTATTAATACATATTTTGCTCTCCTTTAAAAGAAAGAAAGAAGAAGAAGAAGTACAGTGGGAGACCACCAGAACATATTAGACTATGAGAAGGATTGGGAAATTGTCTCTTGGAGAAGACAGTGGAAAACCATTTCCATTATTGTTGTGGGAAATCCCAAACCAGCAAACCCTAAATGCATGTGCCCCAAAGGCACTAACAAATCAGACCAAAAGTTGTAATCAAAAAGCTAAGGAGGTGGTTGTAACAGTGTGACTGAACATAGATGTGTTACCCATTAAAAATGACTCTTTTTTGTTTAACCACACCGCACAGACCCCTTGCTAGGAATCAAATTCCACTCTGCATAAAATTGTATTAATCAGTGGAGTATCTCCAAATATTTCACAGAGCGATTCCAGAACATTTGTTTGTAAACCTGGGTTTAAAGCAACTGAAATCCAGCAGGTAGCCAAAATGACCTGTTTAAGGGAGAATTTAAAAAAAAACTTGGTTGCAACACAAAAAAGGCACAGGGCTTAAATCACATGGGTGCAGCTGCCATCTTGACCCTTTTGTACCCCCTTCTCAGGATACACTTCTGTGCTTTGTAGCAAAAGACTTATTTGCTATATATAAACAGGAATGGTGCCTTATCAGTACCCATTTAATACTGATAAGACAAGATATTGATCACACAAGTGGCTTTGTTCAAGAGATTAAATTTAAAGTTAAATATAACTCTGCTGTTATCGGAGTTAACAGCATCTAAAATGCAGACATTTTGTCTTGTGATCAAATCCTTTTTAAAAAAATAAAAAATGTGTTATATTTAAATTCAGATAAAATACATTTTTGTATTTAAACTTACCCGAGCAGATGTTGTTTTTAAGGAACAGATGGAGAGCCCACATAATGGCCTCATTGAACAAATTGCTATTTTAAAATTGAGTGTTCACTTTTCAGTACATAATTTTTAATGAACCAAAGAAAGCACTTTATGGACAAGTGGTATGCAGAGAGGCGATTCGGTTCTGAGAAGAGCTGATTTCCCACTCGTGATCCTTGTGCGTCTACAAGTGACTTCTAACAAGTCAGGAGTAAATACAGCTAGTCCTTATGACGCCAGATGGAATCAGAACTTCCATGTCTAAGCGAGGTGGTCATTACGTGAGTTGTATTTTTATAACAATTCTGCCATGCTCATCAAGTGACTCAATCTTCTTCTTCCATTGACTTTGTTTGGTGGAAGCCAACGGAGAAGGTTGCAATTGGCAATCATGAGACCCAGGACACTGCATCTGTTGTAAATACATGCTGTTGCCAGGCACCAAAATTTTTATCATATGACTGCAGAGACATTGTGATGGTCATAAGCCCAAGGACAGACAAATTTGTAGGTCTTTCCCCCCCCCTCTGCTATCATAACTTTGAATGGCTGTTAAATGAACAGCCGTAAGTTGAGGATTACCTGTATTCCCTTCTGTGTATTTCAGAGTCCTACAGTAGCTTGTAAGCCAAAACAGGTAATTTCATGAACAACTCCCAGCTTTCTTGTGCTTTATTTGCCCTCTTTCCATCACCTGAAATGCTCATACACAAGCCATGCATTTCATCATTTTCCCCAGTCTTTGTCTGCCCACCAAGTAAAAATCCAGAGAGAGTATTTATGTACATGACTGATTGTCATTATTTTGATTCAGATAACAGCCGTTCTGCAGTATTTTTTTCCCCCCAAATGTAAAATTGGGATGAGGTGAAGAGCAGGGACTCCATTTCTCCAGGCTGTTCCTCTAAAGATAAGACTCCAGAAGAACCATCTCCAGCAATTTAGTTTTTCTAAGAAGAGTGTATGGACAAGAAAACGAATGTGAAACTTGATGGAAAAGTTGCCCTGACTCTATAAAATTGGATATTGAGAACAACTCGCCAAACAAATCAGATGAAGAAAAATAACCAGATCCAAACTCTGCACCACCACAAGATAATAATAATAATAATAATAATAATAATAATAATAATAATAAGAAGAAGAAGAAGAAGAAGAAGAAGAAGAAGAAGAAGAAGAAGAAGAAGAAGAAGAAGAAGAAGAAGAAGAAGAAGAAGAAGAAGAAGAAGAAGAAGAAGAAGAAGAAGAAGAAGAAGAAGAACAACAACAACAACAACAACAACAACAACAACAACAACAACAACAACAACAACAACAGAGTTGGAAGAGACCTTGGAGGTCTTCTAGTCCAACCCCCTGCCTAGGCAGGAAACCCTACACTACTTCAGACAGATGGTTATCCAACATCTTCTTAAATTGGAGAATTCGCAAGTTCTGGAGGCAAGCTGTTCCACGGATTAATTGTTCTAACTGTCAGGAAATTTCTCCTTAGTTCTAAGTTGCTTCTCTCCTTGTTTAGTTTCCACCCATTACTTCTTGTTCTACCTTCAGGTGCTTTGGAGAATAGTTTGACTCCCTCTTCTTTGTGGCAACCCCTGAGATATTGGAACACTGCTATCATGTCTCCCCTGATCCTTCTTTTCATTAAACTAGATATACCCAGTTCCTGCAACCGTTCTTCATATGTTTTAGCCTCCAGTCCCCTAATCATCTTTGTTGCTCTTCTCTGCACTCTTTCTAGAGTCTCAACATCCTTTTTACATTGTGGCGACCAAAACTGAATGCAGTATTCCAATGCAGATATTGGGGATTATGGTTGAGTAGCAGTTGGAGGTCCACCATATTGTACCGTAGAATCTCAGTGACTCAGATGTGAATTAGCAGGAAGGAAGAAGCATTTTTTATTATCTCAGGAGACATTTTACTTTCCGGGGTTAAAGTAAATAAATACTAGGAAGCCCTACAAAAAGTGCAGCTCCCCTTTTCTCTGTTTTCGCTTGAAAAGTTCTATTCTGCCCACACCTATCCACATTTCTCTGGTGCATGAATGGTTTTAGAAAGAAAACCGATAGGTGTCGGGTATCTTCATAGATTTCACTGTAGCATCTCTGAACTGTTTGCAAGCCAACATATGACACATACAAACAATCCTCCAGGCTCATTTTTTTGGGGGGGGAACAGAAGTTACTTTCAGAGGTGGTATTCAGCTGGTTCGGACCGGTTCGTCCGAACCGGTAGTGGAAATCGCGGCTGGGTACACTTTAAATGTACACTAATCGGCATACATTAAAATGAAATCTCGTTACATACCACTCTGAAAGGATCACCATCTCCAATATACACTACATAAACATGACAAATAAATAAATATGCATATACCCACATATATTATATGACACAGAGAAACAACACAGTCTAATTCGGATGTACTGTATACATGTACATGGCGAGAAAAACGAATCTTGCAAGTTTACCAGATGGATGACATAGAATCTGGAAGTCCTGCTAAAAAAAATAGAGGGATAAAATCTCCCCTCCAAATATTAAAAGTAGATTCCTTAATCTAGATCACTCCAGGTTTCTTAAATGCTGATTATCTGCTAAGACCCACACTAAGATCAGGGACGGGTTCCTAATTTTTTTGCTACCACTCTGTGGGCGTGGCTTAATTTTGAGGGTGTGGCTTAATTTTGAGGGCATTGCTTAGTTTTGTGGGTGTGGCTTGACGGTCATGTGACCGGGTAGGAGTGGCTTGATGGTCATGTGACTGGGTGGGCATGGCTTTATAGTCATGTGACTGGGCAGGTGTGGCTAAGTGGTCATAATCCTAGTTCCCCCTACGAGGATTCCTGCATCCGGACCTTTTACAATCCCACAAAGGATTAAAAGAAACCAGATTCCATACAGCTCTGAACCCTTAAGGTAAACCAAATACAAGTGGTCCTTGCTTAATGGCCGGTTGCTTAGCAAATGTTCAAATTTATGACTGACCTCCTCAGAGCTACTTGACCTGTTTTTTGAGTTTTGACAGCCTTATGCATGCACACATGTACGCACGCGCGCACACATACACATTTATGACCAGCTACAACATCCGTGACATCACCAGACGGTCGCTACCGGTGCTATAGAGTGGACCGCACTGGTAGGAACCCACCACTGACTAAGATCCATGGGACGTTTCATTATTTTAGTCTGATCTTTGCACCCAACCAGCAGATATTTCAAATTCATATGGAAAAATGCCATTCATTATTCTGAGAATCCTGCATCTTTGTTGTACTGATGTTTCTCCTGCTTCACCACAAACTTTGTAGACTTGGAACCCTGTGAGCTGATTCTGTTCCTCTTCTCTAACTCAACTTAATAGAAGAGTTAACTCTAGTTCAACTGGAAAATGTTTCCCTTTGGTTGATTGTACTTGGGCAATATAAAACTTTTATAGAAAGCCCTCCTACGGTAGAAGTGAAAAGTTTCCTGTAAATAGAAATGTGTTGGGTTTTTAAAACTGAGTTAGCAATAAGGCAGCTTCTGAAAAGAAAATCGATCCTATGTGAAAGAGGAAAATGCTTAAAAGTTCCATTTTAAAAAACCAATTTGATCCAAGAGCTTTTCGCTTCTACATTTCTCTATTCGTTGAACCAATGCTATGTATGTAAAAATGCTTTTGCTCCCCCCGCCCCTCGGCGTCATCCCTTTCCTATTGTAAGTGACTTTCTGGAGAGCATATACAGAAGAAATATAGGACAGAAATGAAGCAGGCTGTGAATCTAATTTGTAGCATAATGTAATACATTTTACAAAGCATTACTAGAAGCAGAACTCTGGGTTTTTTTTAAAAAAAGCACATATTGGAATGCAAAACTAGGGAGCCACTTGGCAATCCTGTGTTTTTCGTAGGCCAAACTCTGCAATTGGCAAAATCATATTTGAGTAATTTTTACTCAGGCTGTGAACTGTCACAGCTTGAATGTCTCAAAACAAAAAAACGGATAAAGAAAAGGGAGAAAGTTTCCTTTAATGTTTGTCTAGTTTCTTTAGTCTTTTCCCCACCAAATTATTCTTTTTAATGGGTGGCATGGAAACAGGATTTCCAAACTGCATTCTTTAGGCTATGTGATGTAAAAGGAGCCGAGGTGGCGCAGTGGTTAAATGCAGCACTGCAGGCTACTTCAGCTGGCTGCTAGTTCAGCAGTTCAGCTGTTCAAATCTCACCGGCTCAAGGTTGACTCAGCCTTCCATCCTTCTGAGGTGGGTAAAATGAGGACCCAGATTGTTGGGGGCAATATGCTGAACTCTGTAAAACCGCTTAGAGAGGGCTGTAAAGCACTATGAAGCGGTATTTAAGTCTAAGTGCTATTGCTATTGCTAAAAGAAGCTCTCTGCTCCCAATTATTTGCCTTTCCAAAGAAGCCATGGGACAGAAAAACTTCCAGAATCTTCATCTATACCAGTGTTTTTCAACCTCAGCACCTTGATGATGTGTGAACTTCAACTTCCAGAATTCCCTTTGCTGGTTGCAGAATTTTAGGAGTTGAAGTCCCCACATCTTAAATTGGCTGACATTGAGAAACACTGGTTTAGACCATCCCATTTCAAAGGTTTCCAGGTGTCACAGAGTCCCAAATTTCCCCTGTCCCAGCCACGGCAGTGAGTTCGTCTATCCAGTCAAGATTTTGCAAGCATGGGTGTTTGATTCCCTTACTGATGGGCATCAATAGCAATAGCACTTAGACTTATATACCGCTTCACAGTGATTTACAGCCCTCTGTAAGTGGTTTATAGAGTTCAGCATATTGCCCCCAACAATCTGGATCCTCATTTTACCCACCTCGGAAGGATGGAAGGCTGAGTCAACCTTGAGCCTGGTGAGAATCGAACTGCCAAATTGCAGGCAGCTGGCAGTCAGCAGACGTAGCCTGCAGTACTGCACTCTAACCACTGCACCACCGTAGCTCAAGAAGCTTGATAACGCTAGAGAGCAATTCTAACCACTGTGCCACCACAACACATCACAGAGTAGATCAAGATGTACCATCTGTCATAGGCAGATGTCCCATCCTCTTGTTGAAGCTAGGCAAGGTGTTTCAGGAAGCTGCACAGGAGTCTGAGCACACTGGTTTCACTTTTGGGAAGGAAAAAAAAAAGCAGAAGCAGAGATAGAAACACGGATCATCATAACTGTATACTTCATAGCTTTAAGTGCCTAATTAGAGGAGCAGGAAGCAATGCGTTAACAATCCCTTTCTAACTCCAGCGTTCTCTTCTCTTTCTACAGCAATTACAGTGCACTGTTAGGAGTTTGGGTCTATGGGTTTTTCGTTGTAGTCTTGCTGGTTCTGGACCTTTTATATTACTCCTCCATGAACTACGACATTTGCAAAGTTTACATGGCAAGATGGGGAATCCAGGGGAAATGGATGAAACCGGAAACAAGCCGGTGGATTAAACCAACTCAGGACTCAAGGCAAGTAGAGACTCAGACGCATTCTCAGCCTGCCTCTCAACCATCCCAGGCTGTCCACACCTTAAAAGGAGAAGCTTTAACTCCACCACTGATGTCTTTCCCAAGCTCAACTGCCTGGTAAGTTTGTGAAAGGCGTCTTCTCTTTTTTTTCATACCCTAATCTCTTATCTGATAGATAGTTCTTATCAGATGCCTTGTCAGAGCAATGTGATTTGATTTCAGTGGTTCTGGTATCTCTCTGGAAGGGAAGCCTTCAGAGATGACTGTTAGGACTCTGTCCAAACGGTTGGGTTTGCTAATATATAAACAAGCCACAAATCAATGTTTATGTGAATATAGGTAATATTGCTTTAAATGCATTGTAAGCTTTCTGATTACTATAAAAAGGAGCTAGAGAACAGGCTCCTTCTCCCTGCTGACTCGCTCTGCTGATTGTCTCTGCTGATTCACTGAGTAATTGACCGTGTCTGTGAAAGTACTGTGAAGAGCTGCTGTGTATAGCGTAACTATCTGTGATAGTATAGATTTGTATGTTAGCTGTAATCTTTGTTTGCTAATTAAGACAAAGACAGGCTGGTGAGAAGAATCTTCATATTGACTGACTTAACGTGTATGACTTGGACTTCTTATTTGGACTTTGCTAATTCTTTGAGTAAACTATTTGTATATACTTTAAATGCATCTGTTTATTGACTGAATCATATCAACTCATATCAACTGCAACATCACGTTTCGCTTAAGAGCACAAATTCCTTAACAATGGCCATGCCCGTTTGATGCCTATTTCCTTAGTGTCATAAAATAAGCTCCATATTTGGATGGAGCAACCACAGGGCATATCAAGATGACTGGGAAATCAGACAACATTCTAGGAGAAAGCAGTCAATAATAGTTCTCTGCATCTGCCAAGAAAACCAGCAAAGCAGGTTTTAACTAACAGCTGGTAGATTGACTAGAATAAGTGTAGAAATTTCAAGCCACCTGGCTTCAAGCATCATGACAGAATAAATAGGGTTGCATGTCTGCTCTCCAGGGCTCCCATAAGCTCCATCACTGTTCCAAGGACAAAAGGCCAGAGACAGTTTCAGTGCTGATCACCACCCCTCCCCAAACTCTCAGCAAACAAGCAGCGTGGCCCAAAGGGAAAAGTGTGCAAAGACCCAAGGTCAGAAGGCAAGATCATTGGAGGAGTCCATGTTTTACCCCAGCATGGCTCTGCCCATAAGGGGTTAATACAGGGGTGGGCTGCTGGGGGTTCGCAGGGGTTCGGGAGAACCTCTAGCTAAGATTCTGTGCAGTTCAGAGAACCACCAAATCCCACTCCTAGCTGGCCCCGCCTACCCCTCCCCTTCCACACGGCCCATTTTGGATGTAGGTAAGTGCAGGGCGCGCGCGGAGGCTCAAGGAGGGCGAAAAATGGACCTACCAGAAGTTCGGGAAGGCCGGAAACGGGCCTGTTTCCAGTCTCCAGAGGGCCTCCGGAGCCTGGGGAGGGCAAAAATGCCCCCCCATCCTGGTGCAGGAAGCCGGCTAAGCCACGCCCACCATGGCCACGCCCACCCAGCAACCGGGCAGAGAAACCCTTGCTAAATTTTTGAAGCCAACCCCTGGATTAATATCCTGCTACCTCTGGGGTCTCCATCCAACATGACCTGTTGCTTTTTAAGAAAGATAAATGCAGGTTCAAGGGGCTTGCCCTGCAACTCACAGTCCTCAGGCAGAAGCATCTCCAGGTAGCCACTTGAGGGTAGTACCAACAGCCCTTATTTGAGTTCTTCAGGCTCTGGACATGCATCAGTTGGACACCAGGCAACCCCATTCACCCCCAAAATCCCATGGGGCACATCCAGTGATTTTGGGAGGAAAATTCTCTGCATTTGGAAATTCATCCAGTAGTCAGCATTAATGAAGTTGTGGACATCGAGGCCTTCTACCCTATGTGGCCCTTGGGATGTGTGTGTGTGTGTGTGTGTGTGTGTGTGTGTGTGTGTGTGTGTGTGTGTGTGTGTGTGTGTGTGTGTAAAAAATCAAGCTAGTAGGCATAACTGTGTAATGGGAACTGAGAGCCATAGATTTAACTCAGGAGCTTAAACTGGATGAGCCATAAACTCGCCATGGAAATCTAAGATAGCAATAACACTTAGACTTGTATACCGCTTCATAGTGCTTTACAGTCCTCTCTAAGCGGTTTACAGAGTCAGCATATTGCCCCCAACAATCTGGGTCCTCATTTTACCCACCTCGGAAGGATGGAAGGCTGAGTCAACCTTGAGCCTAGTGAGATTTGAACAGCTGAACTGCTGAACTGCAGTGCTGCATTTTAACCACTGCGCCACCTCAGCTCTTAAATCTCTGTTCCTTCAGTTTAAAAGGAGACAGAACTTCCTTAGAACATTTGTGGTCTTCATCTTGACAATGATGATGATACCTTTTAAAAGGATATAGAAAACAGTAGAAATACAAGAAAATGTGGGTCCTTGCTTTGTATTCCTTTTTTAAAAGTGGCAGCCCTTGATCATTACATGGAGAAGAGGTCAATCCATGGGGCCGGGGTTTGGGTGCCTCCGGGGCTGTCCGAAGAGTGGGGTTCAGAAAGATAAGATGGCAGCCACAATGCCCATCAAAACTGGGTGGAGCTTCCCTCACACCATCATAGCCTATCACAGGAGTCTTCAAACTTGGCAGCTATAAGACTTGTGGACTTCAACTCCCAGAATTCCCTAGCCAGCAAAGCTGGCTGGGGAATTCTGGGAGTTGAAGTCCACAAGTCTTAAAGCTGCCAAGTTTGAAGACCCCCTGGCCTACCACATCGATTTTCTGGACACCCCTGGAGGCCTCAATTTTCCTGCTGCAACAAAAAAGGAAGATGGAAGACATTTGAGCTTGAGGGGAGTTGGAGAATGAGAGAAGAAAAAAAAGGAACCAAAATTGGGCTTTGCTCAATATTGGAAAAGCAGATTGATTGATTGATTGATTGATTGATTGATTGATTGATTGATTGATTGATTGATTGATTGATTGATTGATTATTTATTTATTTGTTTATTTATTTATTTATTTAATTTGTGAGATTTATATACCACCTCACAGTGCAAACACTCTCTAAGCGGTTTACACCAGTAAGCGATGTATATTTATATTGCCCCCAACAATCTGGGTCCTCATTTTACCTACCTCGGAAGGATGGAAGGCTGCGTCAACCTTGAGCCGGTGAGATTTGAACCGCTGACCTGCGGATCAGTGTCAGCTAAAGTGGCCTGCAGTACCTGCCTCCAACCGCTGCGCCACCTTGGCTCTTAAGATTCTCAGATGTAAAAGAAGAAAAAAATCAAAAAAAAAATATCATTGTTTTAAAAACATGAAATATTTTGTGGCATATTCCCCTAGCTACAATGCATTGGTTTTTTTGCCTCTTTCATCCTTACCCAAAGAACAACGAAACAAATGGAGCAGTTTTGTTTGAAGAGACAAGTAGATTTAGTTTTGAGTTCTAATCAAGGTAACTATGGGCATCAGCGGTAAAAGTATTTTGGCAGCCTTATAGAAGTCATTTTGCCACTGCTTGTTTTGGTTTTTAACCTTAACCTAAGGAGCCGAGGTGGCGCAGTGGTTAAAAGCAGCACTGCAACCTACTTCAGCTGACTGCTAGTTCAGCAGTTCAGCTGTTCAAATCTCACCGGCTCAAGGTTGACTCAGCCTTCCATCCTTCTGAGGTCAGTAAAATGAGGACCCAGATTGTTGGGGGCAAGAGGCTGAACTCTGTAAACTGCTTAGAGAGGGCTGTAAAGCACTATGAAGCGGTATATAAGTCTAAGTGCTATTGCTATTGCTATTGCTAACAATTTGGGATTTTCTTGTGGTCTCCCATCCCTCAAGGATTAGCTTTTGGCAGAGAGCCAAGTCAGCTAGATGCTGATAACTAGCTGGGACTTCAGAAACTAATAAGATTACAAAAGAATGGGAACGTGTCACATGTTCTATTTTCAAGGCAAGAATTCATATTTTTGGCATTGAGTGGAAAGTCACGAGTATGCAAATATTTCCTTTGGACCAATTAGAGAAAGCAGAAAGGGCAGTTGAACTGGGCACTAGCAATCTAGATAATATTTTGTCTTTGATTGGGATACATGATTAATTAAGCCTACTGGAATGAGAAACGCACAGAAAAATGTGGAATTCTAGTTACTTGATCTATTGCAAAAGTATCCATCCCAAAGAAACAGCAAATGTATGCTAAGTGATTCAATCTCCCTTGCAAATGTGTGCATTTGATTTTGTAGAAAAAAGTGTTCAGGTGCATGCAGTATGAATGTGGAAGAAGATGAAAATGTCCACACACACACTCAAGGGCAGGTTTAATCTAACCCTTACAGAATCTGTTTGAATAGCAGTAATGCAGTTAAGTACCTACCCAACTAATTTTGCAAAACTGCTACACGGAGCATCCTAAGAGCCAGATTCTCCACTGGTTCTCCTCAGATACAAATGGAAAGAGCCATGATCAGAGGTGGTATTCAGCCGGCTCAGACCAGTTCGGGCGAACTGGTAGTGGAAATTTTGAGTAGTTCAGAGAACTGGCAAATACCACCTCTGGCTGGCCCCGCCCTCCCGTCCCCGCCGTTCCCTGCCCTATATTCCCTTGTTTTTTAGCTCAGCTGATTCACGTGGCAGAGCAATTGCCGCGCCTCAGCTGAGCTAAACAACAGCTCAGCTCACCAGCGCTGACACCGAGGGCGGTCTTTGAGTGCTGTGCGCACTCGCAAAGCGCTCTCTCATAGAACCGGTAGGAAAAGATTTGGAATCCCACCACTGGCTGTGATGACTATTAGCTGAAGCTCCAAACCTTCCTTCCTTCCTTCCTTCCTTCCTTCCTTCCTTCCTTCCTTCCTTCCTTCCTTCCTTCCTTCCTTTCTTTCTTTCTTTCTTTCTTTCTTTTTTGAAGCTGTAACATGAATTCTGCAGGGCCATTACTGATCAGAAGCGAAATGTTAAAGATGACATGATTGGTTTCCTAAATGTTACAATGCTGAAGTGTTTTTCCCAGAAAGAGCTGAGCTTGGCCTCTATAAAGGTATTGAAGAAAACATTTTACCGATATGCTCTATCCAGTGTTCATAAATAATTAATCCACGTGCCGGCGAACAACCTCTATAATTGAAGAAAGCTTTTTGACATGGGTAGCCATCCATTCCCCAGGTTAAAAAGGACCCATAAATTCTAAGCGCCCGTTGCAGTAATGTACAAAAAGCTGCACCTTCAGGCCTCCACGCAGCCTAAACAGTCCTTGTGATGGGAGAAGTGATTAAAAAAAAAGTGTGATGGCTTTTAGCTAAACAAGCTCTGCTCCTTTTCATCCTCTGCAAACTTAACGACCTAGATTCTTGCAGGAGAAAACCTGCAAATATTTTGTGCGTAGTCTCAAGTTATAAATGGCACTTGTTTTGAAGTTTCCCAAGCTTCCTTTTAAATAGAGGACTGATGATATTTAGGTGAGTATGGTAGAGACGTTTCCCCATGCTAGAGAATTGTATTTTTAAAAAAATAGCTGCTACAGCACAGCTATTACTGTTTCTCTTCCACCTTCCATTTCCTTCCAGCCTGTATTTGCACATTTCTCTGTATGCTAAGAAGCTGGGCTCGTCAATCAGAAGGTCGGCAGTTCGGCGGTTAGAATCCCTAGCGCCGCATAACGGAGTGAGCTCCCATTACTTGTCCCAGCTTCTGCCAACCTAGCAGTTCGAAAGCACGTAAAAAATGCAAGTGGAAAAATAGGGACCACTTTGGTGGGAAGGTGACAGTGCTCCATGCGCCTTCGGCATTGAGTCATGCCGGCCACATGACCACGGAGATGTCTTTCAGACAGCGCTGGCTCTTCAGCTTAGAAACGGAGAGGAGCACCGCCCGTCGAGCCGGAAACAACTAGCACACATGTGCAGGGGAACCTTTATCTTATATATGCACACTTATTATATTTCAGTATATGCAGGGGTGGGCCGCTGGGGGTTTGCAGGGGTTCAGGAGAATCTCTAGCTAAGATTCTGTGCAGTTCGGAGAACCCCCAAATCCCACTCCTGGCGGTCCCCACCCCGCCCCTCCCAGGAGTCCCCACATGGCCCATTTTGGTTGCAGGTAAGTACAGGGCGCGCACAGAGGCTCGGGAGGGTGAAAAATGGGCCTACCAGAAGTTCGGGAAACTGGCCTCCAGAAGGCCTCGGGAGCCTGGGGAGGTTTCCGCCCTCCTGGAGGCTTGAGAAACACCTCGGGAGCCTGGGGAGGGCAAAAACGACCCCCGCTGTGGTGCAGGAGGCCCACCATGGCCATGCCCACCCAGTAACCGGGCAGAGAACCCCTTGCTAAAATTTTTGAAGCCCACCCCTGAGTATATGCCTTACATATACAATATACTGATAGGTACATCTATCTGTGTACCTTGTTCATTGAAAATATCCTCACAGTTAATATAACTGCACTTTGGACTGATTTTTTTTTTGGCTACGTGTGATATACTAAGGTCTATAATGGAGCAACAATATTTTCCTTCCTTCTTTCTTAATTACTGTTCATTCTTCAACTTTCTCGATCGTCTTTATCCTATTATTTATCATTGTTATGCGGAGGTCTTGGCTGATTTTTCCAGCCTTCTTTTAAAATTACTTTTTCGTAGCTACTCTCTCACCTTCTCCCCAAGGTCCTTTCCTACTGAATGGGCCCAGCCAAGTGGCAAATGTTTCTGTTAGCTGGGTTGCGCCCTCTTTGTCAAAGGAGATGAATGGATCCACAAAATGTTTACTTCCATCCTTGTAATCGGGCTTGTTTATTTCTTGTAAAGTCGGGAATGTGTAAACAGCTCATTAATGCCTAATGACTATGATTCTCATTGTGCTGTAAGGTTGATTTGCAAAAAGTTGAGACGGTATAGGTTTCTCCCCAGGGAAGTTTGCCAGATCCAAAAGCAGTTTGCAGGTGGGGAAAGAATGACAACAATAAGGAGGCAGATTGTGGAAGAGGAATAACCGAGTTGTGAAGGAAAGGTCGTGGGGATAAGGGCAGAAGAAGCTGGTAGGCATAGATGGGGAAACCAGATGAGATAATCCCAAAGGTGCTTTTTCAGGAGGCAACTGGACTTTCTTTTTTGAAGATGTTTCGCTTCTCATCCAAGAAGCTTCTTCAGCTCTGACAGGACAGTAGCCTCCTGAAAAAGCACCTTTGTGACAACTATGACCTGGATGCAGCAGTGAAATCTACTTACCTTCTCTACCAGTTCGGAAGTGCGCGCGTGCCACTGTCGTGCACGCTTTTTCACCCTGCGCAAGCGCAGATGGCTTTGCGCATACGCAGAGGGTTAAAAGCAATAAAATGGTGACGGCTGGGCGGAGACTCGCGCTTCCGCTGCTACCGGTTCTCCAAACCACCGGCAGCCGCCACTACTGGTATGCCCAGACCGGGCCGAACCGGTAGCATTTCACCCCTGCCTGGATGACTGAAAATCTCTACAGACTCTGAGATGAGATGTATGGTTTAGAAGAGTGGCTTGGACAACTTTCTTATCTTGGACTCACAAAATAGATGTGTTATATTATGAGGAAAATCCTAATAAAACATGCAAAGAAAATGAAAAGAAATAAATGTTTCAGACACTACTTAAAAGGAGTTTTAAAAGCAAAAAAGGGAACATAAAGTTGGTTTATTCAATCAAGGTTAAAATATATATGTGGGGTTTTTTTCTAGTAACTTTTAAAGAAAAATTCTTGACTAGAACTGAATGACAAGCCTTGAAATGTTTGTTTATAGATAGGGTATGGGAAGAAGATATTTTTTGGTTCCATTTTTAGAGAAAGTGGTAAGATATGGTGTTACAATTGAAGGAAAGTGTTAAATTTGCTGAGGAGTTTATGAGAGGAGATGAAGAAAAAATGATAACTTATGGGACGTTATTTGAATAGATTAAAGATCAAGATTTTTAATATGTTGTTTCTGGTAGTTCTTAAATGGATTTTTCTTGATTAATTTTCAATGATGATACTTTTGTCTATAGATATAAATTATGGGAAGAAGAGATTTTTTGTTGTAAAGAAATATGAAATTGATTGATTTGTTTAATATATGTATGTGGAGAGAGAGAGAGAGAGAGAGAGAGAGAGAGAGAGAGAGAGAGATGGAATGAAGAGGTCTTTAGTAGAAATGTTAGAGAAGGTGATAAATTATTGAAACTGCTGTAGTTGTCTTGAACAAGAGCGAAATCATTTCTCTATACATCTTTTTCCTTATAGTCCTTCCCCTATCTTTTTTCTATTTGCACATTTTATTTTTTATATTTTTCATATAGTTTGTGTTAATTTTGTATCTTTGTATTTTTAAACTTTAATAGGAATTATGGTTTTAAAAAGAATGTGGTTGCTGTACTGAAAGTTATTTTAACTTAATACTATAATACTAGTCTGATTTTACACAGTCAAAGAAGGTTTCTTGGTGATGCCAAAACCAGAATGTTTACGGTAAAATACATGTCCATGCAGTTTTCCATTTTCTGCTTTTCTATCATGGAGTAAGATAAGTAATGCAAAGAAAATCTATATAGGTTTACTTTTCAGTTTCTGGAATTACCTTGGAAGTAACATCTGGTCTAAGGTTTTCTTCTCTATCTGTGGTCATCTCTGGGGTTAGGGTTAGCATGAGGGTCAACCCAGCAACTCTTGAGTTAGGCTTAGGGTCAAGAACTATTATGTTATTAACTTTATTTTTATGTTTGTTTTTAATTTGCTTTCTGAAGTATCAAACGAGGAACGTATGTTAGGATCAGGTGAGCATAACCCACACAGATTATATACCTCCAGTTATATCTGTGATGGGGCCCTCAACCCTCTGGTTTCCTTCCCCAGTTGCCCTCCTCTTTTGTGCAAGAAAAGTTTGCGTACGTGTATTTCCTTTGTGTTCCTCTTTGTGTGTGTGTGTGCGTGTGCGTGTGTGCGTGTGTCATACATGCATATACACAGTGATAATTAAACAACCGGTTTGCCCAGGGTCAGGTTGGTCATCGTGGAAGGCGTGGCCCATCCCCGTCCTTCAGCTCTACCACACATGCGGGACGAACCTCCTGCGATGGCCAACCTGACCTGGGCGAACCGGTTGTTAACCCCCCCTATCAAAGTAGATCTTGGGCACTGCACTGCAATGGAGAAATGGGAAATGGAGCGGCTGGCACGAGGGGAAGAGAAGGAGGAGGAGGGAGAAGAAAGAGGGGAAGCGGCCTTCTCCTTCTCTCGTGCCGGCCGCTCCGTTGCCCGTTTGTCCATTGCAGTGCCGCGGAGCTTGCCCCACCCACCACTGCCCAGATGCCCTTGCTTCCCCCAAGCATTTATTTGCCTACCTGATTTCCAGCTCCACTTCTCCATCACATTTCTCACCGTCGTGTGCAGGGAAGCAAGTTTGTGGGACTAAAAAAAAAAGTTCAATCAATCAATTCCAACTTTGCGAGAACTTTTTTTTCCTCAAGAAGTTGGAATTGATTGATTGGACTTCTTTTTTTTTAGTCCCACAAACTTTTGTTTCCCTGCACATGACGGCGAGAAACGCGACAGAGAAATGTGATGGAGCTCGAAATCAGGTAGGCAAAGAAATGCTTGGGAGAAGTGAGGGCATCTGGGCGCCACGCGGTGAAATGGACCGTCCCTCTCCAGCAGTTGCCCAGACCCGCCGGAGGGAAGGCCAGCATCTACCAGCACTTAAATGCAGCGGTATTCCAACTCTGGCCAGGAAGGGGCAGCCAACATGGGCGCTGCAGGCAGGACGCCCACTCGCTTCAGCACCACCACCCCGACCCTCTGGCACTCCACCGGTGCTTTGACCCTGGGCTGCCACCTTATGCCCAGGCCCTGCGGGCCAGGTTGAGGCATGGTGGTCCGGAAAGATTAAAATGGATGCTATTCAGCCGGTTCGCCGAACTCCACAAAAAATTAGCTCCCGGTGCGAACCGGTTGAATCCGACCACTGCATATACATTCACACACACACACACATAAAAAGGCACTCTTTGAGTTATGACCACAACTGAGCCCAAAATTTATGCTGCTGAGTGAAACATTTGTTGTGAGTTTGCCCCATTTTATGACTTTTGTTGCTACCGTTGTTAAGTATTGCCACATTGCATTTGTTAAGTTAGTAACATGGTTGGTAAGTGAATCTGGATTCCCTATTGACTTTGCTTGTAAGAAGGTTGCAAAAGGGGATCACATGACCCCGGGACACTGCAACCGTCATAAATATGAATCAGTTGCCAGGCATCTGAATTTTGATGATATGACCATGGGGATTCTGCAGCAGTTGTAAGTTTGAAAAATGGTCATAAGTCATTTTTTTCCTTCAGTGATGTAACTTTGAGCAGTCACTAAATGTACTGTTGTAAGTCGAAGACTTCACAAACACACACATTCGTCCTTTCTCTACTAAATTGGTCAAAAGAGGCATCATAAATTCTAATATCTTTTAAAACAAAATTTGGGCAAAGTTTTCTATTTATTTCCTCTTTCCCACTGAAGCAGTATTATGCACATCAGTAGAAGCCCGTTTTGTCCCAGGTTATCACATTTATACAACAAGAAAGGATTCTAGCTTTTTTCTTGAATTATTACAACCTTCAGCATAATTGAGTCATTCCACTGTATGATTTCAGCCCCATGATGCCATACTGGTTTCAGTGTTAAGAGATCGAAATCTGCATAGTTCTCCCAGAAAAAAATAATGGTGCTCGCTACGCTCTACAAAACTGTCTTCATTTTTTTCCTGGTGTAAGCAACACTTGCATCCATTGGTAGGTCAAAACAATCGATATTGTAGCCATGCCAGTGGTGGGTTCCTACCAGTGCGGTCCACTCTATAGCACCGGTAGCGGCCCGCTGGTGACGTCACAGTACTGGTGCGGTCGCATTTGACACTTTTCCTTCGCTTTTGCCTAAAGCTTCCCAAAGTGGGTGTTTTCCAAAAGCTTAACCTTTTATACTGTTAATTTTATACAGTTTTATACTGTTATTGTTTAGACGAAAACATTGAGGACTGTTAAAAGATACTGTTCTTTTAACAGCCCTCAATATTTTCGTCTAAGGAATCCATGACTGAAACCAAAAATGCTGTATGAGACTTGCTTGTCTTTTAACTATAGCATTTTCTGCATATAAAGGTTGCTCTGTTGCCATGGTGTAACACACACTTTGTATGCAAAGCTTTTCATGTAAGGTATAAAATAGCAAAAATAGTAGTAACATCTCTCTGAAATAACTAATATATGACCGGCAAGCCACGCCCATCCGGTCACATGGCTGGCAAGCCACGCCCACCCAGTCACATGGTTGGTAAGCCACACCCACAAAATAAGCCACGCCCACAGAGTGGTAGTAAAGAAATTAGGAACCCGCCCCTGAGCCATGCCCATGGAAAACCCTCCCCCATATTTTAATGTGCATTGATAGACCTAAAAGGGAAAAATGTCAACTGTCCGACTAGTGAAACCATAAGTAGACGCTCCCAGGAGCTTTGAATTCCCAAAAGTAAAATTTTATTGGACATACAATTTTGGTACTGAAGAATCAAAACCAGCTCTAGTTTTCCCACGCCAATGCTTACCTAGTCAAACAGTAGCTTCTCTTTCTCCCCAACCCTGGGTGATCACATTGTCCAATTATGAAAAGTCCTTTCGTTATGGGAACAATCCACCTCCTTCTCAAGCACCTGCAATGGTGACCTTGATGGTTTCCAGGCTCTCACGATCCATGCACAACCTCTCAGCACTTCATTCCACCCTTCCCTCCCCCCCAGTTCACTGCCAAGCGGAATAACGATAAGATAAGATGACAAAAGGGCTTCAATCACGTAGTTGTGGTCGCCATTTTGGGTGTTTTAACCCCTTCCCCCTTGTACATCTCATCTCATATTTTGGAACCAAAACAGGCTGAAGAAGCGGCAAATGTACTAGCTGTGAGTTAAGAAAGAGTTAAGAAATATGTAGAACTGCTTTTAAGAATTTTAAGTGTTGCATGCTTTTAGAATGCCCTGTTTGAAGCTGAAAACCATTGTTGTTGTTGTTTAATTTGGCGCTGGTAGTTCCTACCTACCTGGAAATGTTGCAATCATTCCAGAAAGTTCTAAACAGCCATTCCAGGTTTCTGAAGTAGTAGAAATGGCAGCACAACCCAGGGTGAGTGCTCTGTTTCAAAATTAAGGTCAGAACATTTTGAGCTTAAAATCTTTTTTGCACACTCCTTGAAACTGCTTACTTCTTCTAGATATGATTTATGTCACGACAGACCAAAAGGAACAGGGCTTTAGTTGCATGGTGGGGGATACCACCTTGCCTTTTTTTTACAAACAGAGATTCAAGTACTCCTGACCCGGAAGCAATACAGTGGGGCCGGTATAGGATTATATTATTTAAGCCTACTCTAATGAAATCTGTGAGGGTAAATCCAGTCAGCTGTTAGTTCTCAAATGGCTTTTAATTAATATATAGAACATCAGCATGGAATTTTACTATTAAATAGCTTTTATCCAGAGGTGGGCTTCACATAATTTAACAACCAGTTTTCCTAGTGCAGAACTGAAAATGTGAGCGCGCGCAAGTGGCTTCCGCGCTTGTGCACGGCTTCAAACACACGGCGATTTCATGCGCGCAGCTTCCAGCACACCTTCTCGGGCAGCTGTGGTGAGTGGAGCAGGCAAGGCGTGGAAATCAGCTGGGCTGTGTGGGCAGGGCGAGCGAGCCAGAGAGTGAGATATATAGGACGGTATAGCACTGGGGCGGGTGGGCGGGCCCAGCGGTGGGCGGAACTACCAGTATGGGCGAACCGGTCCGAACCAGCAGCAGCCCACCTCTGCTTTAAACATACAAAGAAACCATTTATCAAATATCTATAATGTGATTGAGATCTGGAGGGGAGTTGGTTCTTCACCCCAGATTCATTTCATGCACTTCCGCAAATGGAATGAGCCAATATTGAATGGAGACAGGTGAGGTTTGCTCTCGCTATTGAAGAAGTTGATTCTAAAGCCTTTTCAACAGCTGATTCTGTGAAGTAAGGAAAGAAGAGAAAATTATTATTATTATTATTTTGTTGAAACAAAGTTCTCTTTTAGCACGCTTGGAACAGAACAGAGCTGTGCCTGCTTCAAAAATGATTTGGAAGAAGCATTCAGAACTCCCCTGAAGACCATCTCTACCCTTCAAGCTTCTTTCTTCTAAGTCAGGGGTCAGCAACCCGCGGCTCTGGAGCCGCATGTGGCTCTTTCATCCCTCTGCTGCGGCTCCTGGTTGCTGGTCGGCTCCACAATTGATAGGGCTTTTGGTTAGGACAGGTAGAGGAAAAAGGATGCTGTGCTAGGAGGAGACTCTATGGTGGGGTAACCGACTTCCGGTCGGCAGAGGAAAAAAGACACTGCGCTAGGAGGAGACTCTATGGTAGGGGAACCGGACTTCCGGTCAGCAGAGGAAAAAGGATGCCGCGCTAGGAGGAGACTATGATGGGGGGAACCGGACTTCTGGTTGTCTCCAGAATTGAACCGGGGGCTTCCGGTTAGGCTTTTTAATGCTGGCTGGGGAATTCTGGGAGTTGAAGTCCACACATCTTCAAACTGCCAAGGTTCAGAAACACTGGTCTAGGGGGCTTCTACTCATGAGCCACTCCTCACCAACTGCAACCAAATACAAAATGTTCTGGAAACCCAGAAAATGCATATTTCAATCAAGATATTGCCAATTTTTTGAGTAAACAAATTATACTCTCACTTTCAAAGGCTAGTAAATTGGCAGCACTCTCTTGTGACATAACATTGTTTCTGATTCTCGTTTGCTCTAGTTCCCCTCCACAGTAATAAAATGTCCTGATCTATGCAAATTTTAGAAGGGGCCTGCTTCTTGCCAGACAAGGATTCAGTGGCCAACATAGCAATGGTCTTTTTCCAGAGCCAGTTGAGAAGAGCGTTGAAACTGTGAAAGGATTCTAAGCCAGCATGAGCACCCTAAAGACTTCAAAACATGCCTAAACAAAGTCCAAGTCTTAATGAGCTTTGGAGGCCCTTGGTAGGCCTGCAAAATGTGTGCATTCTCTCAGTATTTTCTTCCAAAAGGTATCCCAAATTGTTTTTGAAACTGCTCTGAATATTTTTCTTTTTTTAAGCTTCTTTTTTTTTCTTTTTTTTTTTAGTTTCAGCTTGGATGCTCCTCAACCTTAACCTTAACCACTTTGGTTAATTTGTATGACAATAACTTTGGGAGAATTCATAGAACATACAGTAATAGAGTGGGAAGGGACCTTGGAGGTCTTCTAGTCCAACCCCCATACCCTATACCAGTGATGGCAAACCTTTTTTTTCCTCGGGTGCCGAAAGCGCACGCCCATGCGCTATCGCACACATGTGTGTGCCCACACCCATAATTCAATGCCCCCGCTCCCCACCCCCACGCATGTGCATGTGACCCCACACACACTGCCCCACCCCCCGCACATGATGCCCCCTGCTCCCCTGTTTCCCGACTTCCAGTGTGCCCGGTAGGCCCGTTTTTCACCCTCCCAGGCTCCAGAGGCTTTCTTGGAGCCTGGGGAGGGCGAAAACGGCCTCCACACACCCGTGGAGGCCCTCCGGAAGCCAAAAACGTCCTCCCAGAGCCTCAGTGCAAGCCAAAAATCACCTGGAGCTGAACTAGGGCAACGGCTCGTGTGCCGGCAGATATGGCTCCGCGTGCCACCTGTGGCACACATGCCATAGGTTCGCCATCACGGCCCTATACCATTTCAGACACAGTCTGTTATTGAAAGTCTCCAGTGATGGATCACCTACAACTTCTGAAGGCAAGCTATTCCACTGGTTGATTGCTCTCACCGTTCGGAATTTTCTCCTTAGTTCTAGATTGCTTCTCTCCTTGGTTAGTTTCCGTTCATTGTTTCTCGTCTTGCCTTTTGGTACTTTGGAGAATAGCTTGACTCCCTCTTCTTTTTGTGGCAACCCCTTAGATATTGGAACACTGTTATCATGTCTCCCCAGTCCTTCTTTTCATTAGATTAGACATAACCAATACCTGTAATAATTCTTTGTATGTTTTAGCCTCCAGGCCCCTAATGAATCTTGTTGCTCTTTTCCATTTGACCAGAACTGTATGCAGTATTCATGAAGAATTTTGCTGGTCCTCAAAGTGCTTGGGAGAATCGTGTGTGATTTCCCCCTCCCCCCACTTAGCTTGAGAGTCAGTGGTGGGTTCCTACCGGTGCAGTCCACTCTATAGCACTGGTAATGGCCGGCTGGTGACGTCACAGTACCGGTGCGGTCGGTTGCCGGTGCCTGGGCGCCGCCATTTTTTTTAAAAAAAATTTTTTTTATTTTTTAAAAAATTTTCTTCTGTGCATGCCCAGAAACCTGACAATTAAGTCTTTCCCCGTCCCTTCGCTTGAAAATAATAAGAAGCTCGCATTTGACACTTTTCCTTTGCTTTTGCCTAAAGCTTCCCAAAGTGGGCATTTTCCGAAAGCTTAACCTTTTGTACTGTTAATTTTATACAGTTTTATACTGTTATTCTTTAGATGAAAACATTGAGGACTGTTAAAAGATACTGTTCTTTTAACAGTCCTCAATATTTTCGTCTAAAGAATCCATGACTGAAACCAAAAATGCTGTATGAGACTTGCTTGTCTTTTAACTATAGCATTTTCTGCATATAAAGGTTGCTGTGTTGCCATGGTGTAACACGCACTTTGTATGCAAAACTTTTCATGTAAGGTATAAAATAGCAAAAATAGTAGTAACATCTCTCTGAAATAACTAATATATGACTGGCAAGCCACGCCCACCCGGTCACATGGCTGGCAAGCCACACCCACAAAATAAGCCACGCCCACGGAGTGGTAGTAAAAAAATTAGGAACCCGCCCCTGTTGAGGGTGTAAATTTATCCCCGCACAATGGCAAAATCTATGTGCTATTAATTCCCAGACTTCCTTTTAAAAAAATAAACTACTATCTTATATTTATGGTTTTATCCACAGGAAATGAGAGTTGGAAGAAAGCAGCCCGTCCCTCAGAATATTTCATTGGCTGTTCAGAATGAGCTGCATTTAGAGAGAACAAAACTCAAGATACTGTATACCTTGAGAGTTCAGACCATAGGGGAATTCAACATAAGCCCTTTTTTCCCCAATCCTGAGCCACCATAATAGGCAACATGGTAATCCATGCTGACTGCTACCTACCATCCAATTTACAGAAAAATTGGTCAGGAAATGACTTTTTAATTTAAAAAAAAATTCATAACCCTGATAGGAAACAATCTTAATGAAAAGATTCCCAGTTTCCTTGACCATTTTTCTGTGGATTACATGAAAATAATAGGCAGCATGGATTTTCATCTATCTGCTAAGTACATTTAAAGAATGGGGAGGGGGGATTATGGGTTTGGAGCAGGGGTGAAATCCAGCAGGTCCTGACAGGTTCTGGAGAACCGGTAGTGGAAATTTTGAGTAGTTCAGAGAACCGGTAAATACCACCTCTGGCTAGCCCCAGAGTGAGGAGGAAATGGAGATTTTGCAGTAACCTTCCCCTGGAGTGAGGAGGGAATGGGGATTTGCAGTATCCTTCCCCTGGAGTGGGGAGGGAATGGAGATTTTGCAGTAACCTTCCCCTGGAGTGAGGAGGGAATGGGGATTTGCAGTATCCTTCCCCTGGAGTGTGGTGGGAATGGAGATTTTGCAGTATCCTTCCCCCAGGAGTGGGGAGGGAATGGAGATTTTGCAGTATCCTTCCCCTGCCATGCCCACCAAGCCACACCACGTCCACCAAGCCACGCCCACAGAACCGGTAGTAAAAAAAATTGGATTTCACCACTGGTTTGAAGTCTGTTTATTCTGCAATCTTTTTTTCAAGCTTAGACAGAAATCTCTTAGAACACATTTGAAGTGGCCATTTTGCCCAGCCCTACTAAGGCCTTGGCTATATGTAATGCCAGTGGCTATACTTGCCCTATAATTATTTTTTAAGTGGTCACTGCCTGTCATTTATGCATAATTCCCCTTTCCACATAGATGTGAGTAAATAAGCAGAAATTACAAGATAGCTCCAAACACTTGGTACCTCTGATTGATTGATTGATTGATTGATACAAAATATATATAGGCCACTTGCGGTCCAGAGGATACCATATACAGGTAGTCCTCGGTTTACAACATTTTGCTTAGTTATTGTTTGAAGTTACAACGGCATTGAAAAAAGTGACTTACGACTGTTTTTCACAGTTATGACCATTGCAAGCATCCCCATGGTCAAGTGATTTACATTTAGATGCATGACAACTGACTCACATTTATGACGGTGGCAGTGTCCCAGGGTCATGTGATCACCTTTTGCGACCTTGTGACAAGCAAAGTCAATGGGGAGATTCACTTAACAACCGTGTTACTAATTTAACAACTGCGGTGGTTCCCTTAACAAATATGGGAAGAAAAGTCGTGAAATGGAACAAAATCCACTTAGCAGCAGAAATGTTGGGGTCAATTGTGGTCGTAAGTTGAGGACTTCCTATACAATATCTGCATTTTACTTCCTATTACAGGTTAAATACTCCCAAGCCTAAGTTTATTTTTGCAGATATGAAATTACCTTTGAGATTCTGTTGGCTTGGCCCATTGCAACCTTTATTGCAATGAAGATGAAGAGCGTATCTAAATGCAATTGAATTTCTGTGAATGTCATTTTTAGATTCATAGTGGAAACTCAGTTGAAGCAAGAAGTCCTTTGCAATTCATGTTTGCAAATAGTTTTCATCTTTCATTTCATCTACAAGTACATTATGGGCTGTTCTTCTCCAAGGAGCTCCAAAAACAAAGATGTCTGGAATTGCTAGGAGTTTTTTGGTTGGAGCAGGCCATTGTATTTATTTGCAGGAAAAAATATCTATGGTATAATAAAAATATTATTCTAGCTGGGGACTCTGGCATGCATCATGTGTTCCTGGCTGCTTGGTACTAAAGTTTTACAGAGTAAGAAGGAAGAATAATTAAGTTCAACAACCATAATTTTGACTTTGAAGCTGTAGCATAATTCCAGCAGCAAGTAGAGTTGCAGACTAATTATAGCATTTCTTTCTCCCCCAGTCTGGAAACCATTTGAGAGCCGTGTGATCTGAAACAAGATTCTGTTAGGGACCTTTCCCCAACGTAAAATCAAATATCAATACACTTAGCTTCTAGTCTCAGAATAAAGCATCCATGTCCTGCTCTATGGTGATTTCTCCTAAGCATCTGCTAAACCCCCCCCCCAACCTCAAATCTAATTAAAGTCAATTAAATTTTATAAATTTAATTGATTTAATTTAAATTAATTTAATTAATTTAATTTAATTAATTTAATTGATTCATCCGCTTGCACGTACCGGTCATTCTCTTTTACACACATGCTACTCTTGGTGATCTTAAAATCACCAAGTCCCACCAATGGCTGTGTCAGATAGGAATTTTCCTATCAAGAGGCGATTTAATTTAATTTAATTTAATTTAATTTAATAGACGTTCTTATAGGCCGCCCAATCCCGTGGGACTCAGGGCGGCGTACAACAGAATAAGAAGCGTACAATAAAAACAATTATCATAATTTAAAATTAAAAGGCATAGTTAAAACAATTATAAAAACAACATTCAAGGGGGGAATCTGATCTTCCTATTCACCCCGCCTGCCGGAAGAGCCAAGTTTTTATGGCTTTACGGAAGGCCAGCAGGGTGGGGATAGTCCGGATCTCTGGTGGGAGTTGGTTCCAGAGGGACGGGGCTCCCACAGAGAAGGCCCTCCCCCGTGGCCCCGCCAACCGACATTGTTTGGCCGATGGGACCCGGAGGAGGCCCTCTCTATGGGACCTAACCGGTCGTAGGGAGGTATGTGGTAGGATGCGGTCCCGAAGGTAACCTGGCCCTGAGCCATGTAGGGCTTTAAAGGTAACGACCAACACCTTAAATTGCGACCGGAGACTAATTGGCAGCCAATGCAGCTGGATTTAGAATCTTGCTTCCCTGAAGTCATTCGTACTTAGAAAATAAAACCGAGATTCAATTCTAATTAACAAAATGTTTATTTCAGTACAAAAATAACAAAAGAATAAACCCTTAATAAGCTACATCTTCTCAGCTAATGTATTCACGTCTGCCTCGGGCGAGGCATCGAAGAAGAAGGGAAGTAGGAGTAGACAAACTTCTGGAATGCACGCATGCGTAGTGAAACATATCACATGTCTGCTTGATTAGAAATTACAGTAAACCTAGAAATGGTAGAGATGCACAACTGGCAATTATTCACATCGTGACAGGCTGAAGCATAAAGAGAGCAAATTTCTGAAAGTTAAGTTCAATTTTTGTACAATTGTACCGTTTCCCCCAAAATAAGGCATCCCCTGATAATAAGCCCAATCGGGCTTTTGAGTGCATGGCAATAAGGCCGAGCGCTTATTTCAGGGTTCAAAAAAATATAAGACAGGGTCTTATTTTCGGGGAAACACAGTAGATAATAAACCAGTGGAGCAGAGAGTCAATGAATTACAATTGTCACAGACAAAACTGAGACAGTTTTCTATTGAGAAAGTCTTATGTCTTCTGACAATATCTGCTTCTCCAGGAGCTTTCAGATCTGACATGTGAATGGCCTTGCAAATGAAGGCCAGAGCTGATAGATGCCAAGTCTCTATGGCAATCACTTTTATCCAGAGGTGACCTTCACATAATTTAACAACCGGTTCACTTAGTGCAGAACCGAAAATGTGAGCGAGCGCACCTTCCGCGCTTGCACGCGGTTTCAAACACATGGTGATTTCATGCGCGCGGCTTCCAGCATACCTCGGGCACCCACGGTGAGTAGAGCGGGTGAGGCACGGAAATCAACTGGACTGCATGGGCGGGGCAAGTGAGCCAGAGAGAGATATATATAGGACGGGATAGTACCGGGGCAGGTGGGCGGGCCCAGCCAGTGGTCGGAACTACCGGTACGGGCGAACCGGTCTGAACCGGAAGCAAACCACCTCTGCTTTTATCCAAGCTGCATATGTAATGCAACCATCTTTACTTTTTTTTCCCCCTGTGAATTTGGGGATCATCTTAGAAGCTCTCAAAAATTGAGGAATTAGCACGAAGTACTAATGGCTACAGATGTCAAAACTGCAAGGCTTGGACCTCTGAAGATTAGTTTGAAGATTAGCTGGTTCTTGGAGACACTGTTCGCCTGGTTAATTTATAACCAGCTGAGAAGGGGAGAAAAGGGATAAAAAATAGAGATTGAGGTGCAAAGCTAAGCGGGCTGGGAAGGCATTACATAAAGGGTTAAATCAACCAGGCAGATAGCTTCTCCAACCAGCAGCTAATCTTCAAACGAATCTTCAGAGATCCAAGCCTTGCATACTCCATTTCAATCTTGTTTCTTTTATTTGTTTTGGGGAGGTTGTTAAAAGGAGGGTATTGATTTATTATTTGTTTGTTAAAGGGATACGGTCATCTCCACTAGGCACGTGAGGTGTTTTTATGGTAAGAGTAGCATGTGTGTAAAAGAGAATGACCGGTGCGTGCAAGCGGATGAATCAATTAAATTTATAAAATTTAATTGACTTTAATTTAATTTAAGGGGGCGGGTTGTCCTGGCTCCTTCCTTTTTTGGGAGGGTGGCTTCTAGCTGGTACATAGATGCCATGGGTGCATATAGAGTCCGTCTTTGAGGGAAATGGACAGTTTAGAAATATGAAATATAAACAAAATAAATATAGTGATATTGTGAAACCCATTTATTGACTGAAAAGAATAGCAATAGCACTTAGACTTATATACCGCTTCATAGTGCTTTACAGCCCTCTCTAAGCGGTTTACAGAGTTCAGCATATTGCCCCCAACAATCTGGGTCCTCATTTTACCCACCTCGGAAGGATGGAAGGCTGAGTCAACCTTGAGCCAGTGAGATTTGAACAGCTGAACTGCTGAACTAGCAGTAGCCTGCAGTGCTGCATTTAACCACTGCGCCACCTCGGCTCTTATATAGCAATAGCACTTAGACTTGTATACCGCTTCATAGTGCTTTACAGCCCTCTCTAAGCGGTTTACAGAGTTCAGCATATTGCCCCCAACAATCTGGGTCCTCATTTTACCGACCTCAGAAGGATGGAAGGCTGAGTCAACCTTGAGCCTGGTGAGATTTGAACAGCTGAACTGCTGAACTAGCAGTCAGCTGGAGTAGCCTGCAGTAGCTGCATTTAACCACTGTGCCACCTCGGCTCCAAAAAAAGAACCTAGAGTTGGCAGAACTAGGGTAACAGGAAACTCTGTACAGGACTTTTGCCTGAGACCTTTGCCCCCAATTTTCTGTTGGAAAGAGGATTCCCATGAGGAGACACTCACAGGCAGCAAGCATTTGATACCTGTGGGCTATCATTACGAGAATTAATGGCTGCCTTTTCTCTTTGCTAAGAGGTGTTTCAAGCCATATTCTCTGTAGATGGCTTAATACCCTCTGCCCGTGTGAGGGAGATCTCACCAATTGCTTAACTTGTCCCTTCGCACACGGGGTTGTGTGGAGTGTTGAGAAGGTGGGCTGGTAACAAGGTCTCCTATTTTAGGAAGATTTTTTTTAATGCCTCTTTCATCTCAGCTCTAGAGGAATAGATTCTGTAAGGGAAACAATCTGGTTAAAAACCATCACTAAAAAGAGAGAGAGAGAGAGAGATTTCTGCAGTAGCCATCTGCTTGTACACATTCTCCTGGCTAGTCAAGACACGTGAAAGGTTTTGTTTTTGGTTTCTTTGTAGATTGCAAGATGAAAATCGGCTTTTGTGGAGAAGCCTCATTAATCCTGATAAAATCACTGGGGTAGAAGATGAACTTTAAGAGATTCTCAGATGCCAACTTGCAGCGATTAAATTGCAAATCAACAAAACACACTTTTAGGATGGGCCTCCAGAGTGTATTTTCCTCAGCTGACAATTTTTGTCAGAATAAGAACAAATTCTTTCGTAATAGTTTGTGTTCCCGTATGGAGACACTTTTGGGGTGTGTCAAGAATAAAACAGGAGATTTAGGAAGCAAAGCCAAGGTCATCAATAAAGAACTCAGATGCCTATATGTTAATGCTCAAAGTCTGAGGAACAAACTTGAAGTACCAGTATATGAGGGCAGATATGATATACCGTATTTTTCGGAGTATAAGACGCACCGGAGTATAAGACGCACCTTAGTTTTTGGGGAGGAAAATAGGGGAAAACAATCTGCCTACCAGGTATTCATCTGGCTAGCGTCCTTAGTCTGGTCAGCTTCAGCACATTATTTTATCCCCTGGTTAGGACTTAAAAAAAACCTTCAGAGAGAGTAACAATGAAAGAGCCTGCAAGCCAGTAAGAGCTGGGAAGATCGTTAGCACCTGGTTAGGGCTAGAAAAAAACTTATTTGGAGCAAGTAGAGCAATGAAAAAAACCCTGCAAAGACTTAGGGCTGGAAAAACAGTCTTCTGAGAGAGTAACAATGAAAGAGCCTGCAAGCCGGTAAGAGCTGGGAAGATAGTTAACACCTGATTAGGGCTAAAAAAAAACTTATTCGGAGCAGCTTCAGCACATTATTTTATCTCCTGCTTAGGCCTTTAAAAAACCTTCTTCTGAGAGAGTAACAATGAAAGAGCATGCAAGCCAGTAAGAGCTGGGAAGATCTGTTAGCACCTAGTTAGGGCTGGAAAAAAAGCTACATTCGAAGTATAAGATGCACCCAAATTTTCAGCCACTTTTAGGGAGGAAAAAGGTGCGTCTTATACTCCAAAAAATACAGTATTTGCCATTACCGAAACTTGGTGGAATGAAACTCATGATTGGAATGTACTCCTGGAAGAATATAACTGTTCAAAAAACAACAACCCAGACCTAACAAAAGAGGAGGTGAAGTTGCATTATAGAATTATACAGAAAAGTATACGTAAAACCAAGGAGGAAAGCCTCCTTGAATGCATATGCATTAATATAAAAAGAAAAAAGAATGACATTGCCATAGATGTGTGCTACAGGACACCCAACCAAACAGAGGAAATAGATGATTTTTGCTAATCAGTTAGCTAATGCCGGGAACACACCACAGTAATAATGGGGAATTTTAAGTATCCTGATATCGTGAGACAAACTCTGTTCCAGATGGGAGATTCAACAAGTTGCTGATGAACCTAGCTGACAACTTTGTCATACAAAAGATAGAGGAGGGAACTAGTGGGTCAGTTACATTGGACTGAATTATTTTTCCTTTTTTTTGACGTTGTGGGACGTTTGGGGAGAATGACCGTGTCACACTGGAATTTGCCATAATACAGGCACAAGTAATTGAACAAACTACTTTTCTTAGGTTTGACAGAGCTGACTTCAACAAACTAAGAAAGTTTTAGGAAGGATTACATGGATGAAAATTCTAAAGGGGAAAACCACTCAAGATGCTTGGGAAACTCTGAAAATGAGACACCCACGTTACACCTATACTCCACCAGCTGCATTGGTTGCCCATCGGTCTCCGGGTACAATTCAAGGTGTTGATCATCATCTTTAAAGCCCTTCATGGCTTAGGACCAGGTTACCTTCGGGACCGCATTCTGCCTCATACTTCCCTTTGACCGGTTAGGGCCCACAGAGTGGGTCTCCTCCAGGTCCCGTCAGCCAAACAATGCCGGCTGGTGGGCCCTAGGGGGAGGGCCTTCTCTGTGGGGGGCCCCATGCTCTGGAACCAACTTCCCCCAGGGACCCGAACCATCCCCACCCTGCTGGCCTTCCGAAAAGCCGTCAAGACATGGCTTTTCCTGCAGGCAGGGGGTAGAGACTAGTCCATCTGAGCTCTCCCCCGGGTATGTCTGGTGGGAAATATTTTTTTTAACTGTTCAATTTTTTTAACTTTTTAACTTGGTTTTTAATTACTGTTTATTATCTAGTGTTCTTGTATATTGCTGTACGCCACCCTGAGTCCCTCGGGAGTAGGGCGGCATATAAGAACCAAGAAATAAATAAACAAATAAATAAATATGAAAGCACAATTTAACACAATGCCACAAAGAAAGAAAAACAAGAGACCCCTGACAAAGTCAGCACGGTTGCATAAACAACTCTGGCAAACAGAGAGAGAAAAATATAAAAAAATGGAATATATAAAAATCTCCATATAAAAAATAGAAAGAGGAACAGATAACCAAAAACAGAATACCAGCAAATAGCCCAAAACTGCAAGGGGCGAAGTCAGGAAAGCAAAGGCTCAGAATGAACTAAGACTTGCAACAAATGCCAAAAATAATTTTAAATGTTTCTTTCAACATATAAGAAACAAGAAAAATGTCAAGGAAGCAATCGATCTGTTAATGGGAGAAGATGGTAAGGAGATGATGGGTAGCAGGGAGAAAAGAGAACTATTCCATTCATTCATTCATTGCATCTGTCTACACACACACACACACACACACACACACACACACACACACACACACACACACACACACACACATGCAAGCCAAAACAGGCAAGAAAATGGTAAAAGAACACTCTAGACAAGTTCAAATTTCCAGGACCAGATGGATTTTATCCCAAAGTTCTGAAGGAGTTGACAGACATGATCTCAGAACCACTGAACACAATCTTTCAGAGTTCCTGGGGCACAAGGGAACTACCAGAGGAGTGGAAAAGAGCTGATATGATTCCAATCTAAAAACCAATTCTTCGAAGGACCTCAGGGAAAAGGACAAGAAGTAACAGGTGGAAGATTGTTAGAGAGATCCAACCTAGAACTAAGGATAAATTTTCTGACAGAATAATTAATCGGTGAAACCTGCCTCTGGAAGTTGTGGCTGCTTCATCACTAGGACAAGGCTGGACAGCCATTTGTCTGGAGTGATATAGGATCTCCTGCATGGGCAGGGGCAGGGGCGGGTTCCTAATTTTTTTACTACCACTCTGTGGGCGTGGCTTATTTTGTGGGTGTGGCTTGTCAGCCATGTGACCGGGTGGGCATGGGCCTCGGGAGCTTGGCAGCGGCCAGAGAAGTGGGGGGGCATTGTTCACCCGCAACGCAGCCCCCCGCAGTGGGAGCAGCAAGACCACGGCAGCAGTTCTTCTAGGAGGCTCCGTACGGCCTGAATGCTTCTCCCCATTCAATGATCCTAGGCTCCTGCCACCCGTTCCCCCTCCCCTTAGCAACTCGAGAAGCCTCGAACGTGCGAAAATGCCTGGGATCATCACCGCGCGTTCGTGGCTTCTCGGACTGCTGAAGGAAGGGGAATGGAGATAGCTCCTGCCGCCCGTTCTTTCAGCGTCTCATGCGCTCCCTCAGCCATCCTCCCCTGCTTGGACTCACTGTGTGGTTGGAAGGCAGCGCATGCACAGTGCCGGAAGCTCGGCTTCTGGGCATGCGCATAAGAAAATTTTTAAAAATGTATTTTTTAAAAAAATGGCGGCGCTCAGGCACCGGCAACTGACCGCACCGGTACTGTGACATCACCAGCGGGCCACTACCGGTGCTATAGAGTGGACCGCACTGGTAGGAACCCACCACTGGGCAGGGGGTAGGACTAGAAGACCTCCAAGGTCCCTGCCAAATCTATTATTCTATGTTCTAAGATGGTCAAGATGCAACTGCATGTAAAAAAGACATGGACCTTTGATCATGTAGTGGCTGCCACCATGCTGAGTTTTCTGAAACACACCCCTGGATGTCCCTGCTTCTATATAATACGTCACTTTTTTGTCTGTTTTTTTAACTTTCCGATATAAATACTTTTGGTTTCAGTCACTTGTTGTCTTGTCTATGTTACACTTGGCCCATATGTAATCCATCATTTCTTTCTTTCTTTGCTGCCATCACGAAAGTCACAGGGCTGGTTAATTCATTAATTAACAGCCTCAGTTTCCATAAGGAGCTTCCATATGATCCCAGGCTTTCATTACTCACATTTCACCCTTTCCAACACACAGATCCAAGCACATGATATTGGCATCTGCATCTGCTAGTCATCGAATTTTGAGAAGTTTAAGTACACAGAGAAACCATCTCTTCAGAAAGGCTTGAAGGTTGAAGTCGATTTTGTAACAATTTCAGAGCTTAGCCTACGGAGAGGTGGCAAATATATTGTTGAATATTTCATTAAATATTCCCTTTATTTCAATTCTAAAGTCACATTAGCGGTGTTTGCAAGGTGTGGTCAAATCAGATGCCAGCCACAATGGTGTTTCCTGTTTTAGATGTGTGTTATGTGTAGCCCACATGACAAATGGGCAGAGCTTAATCTCCCTGTTACGTCCACTGTCTTGGCTTTTTTGACCATACCCCATGGAAAGTCTTGGCCACTTATGAAGGAGAAGATAAGTAACAGGAGGTGTCCTCACACCGATAGGTTGTGCCGTAGCAGTGAATTGATAAGTGTTTTTTGTCATGGAAACCTGGTCTACCCAATTATGGGACAGAGCATACTGCTTCCGTTTCTTTGTCGGTAAAACATAAATTTATTTATTTAATTTATTTATTTATTTATTTATTTATTTAATTTAATTTATAGGCCGCCCATATCCCGTAGGACTCAGGGCGGCGTACAACAAAGAGAAGAAAAAAACAATAAGAACAAAAGATGACAATTTAAAATAATACAAAAATTAAAAAAACATCTTCATTCATACCTGGGGCATTAAGTTCTATTCAACACAGCTTGCCAAAGTTTCAGCTAGGTGTTACGTATTGTATATAGTGTATAGTTGACAGTTGAAGTTCTCATTCTGGTCCTCTGTTGGAGCGGGAAAATGCTCTCTCCTGATTGGTTGTTCGGCTGATCAGTCTCCTATAAAAGGAGCTGTATCAGCCAGGGAGTTCAGTTGCCTCACAGGCAGTATTGAATAAAGAGCTGTTAGAAATCACTCTAGCCTCACCTCCATTCTTCACCCAGAACTTAACACTAAGCATGTGTTGAAGGAGATGAGCAGGGCAACTTCTCCAGCCTTGTTTTGGCAGGCTGGTTGGAAGAGGAGAGCAGGGCCTTCTAAGACCTCATGTGCCAAAGCTTGGCTAGAAGTTCTCAGGGCTGTGGAGCAGAGGCAAACAGAATGATGTCTCTGCTTTGTTCTTAGAAATGAGATGGCAAGCAGCTTTGAGCGTGTGCTTGCTCAGACCTTCAAAGTGGAGTGCTCTTCAAAAGATTTGCAGAGCCTGAATGGTTATTTATTAGTTTATTGAGCCTACCTTTCCTCCAGTGGTGGGTTCCTACCAGTGCGGTCCACTCTATAGCACTGGTAGCGGCCTGCTGGTGACGTCACAGTACCGGTGCGGTTGGTTGCTGGTGCCTGGGCGCCGCCATTTTTTTACAAAAAAAATTTTAAATTTTTTTTTTTAAATTCTTCTGCGCATGCCCAGAAGCCAAGCTTCTAGCACTGCGCATGTGCTGCCTTCCTACCCCACGGTGAGTCCAAGCAGGGAAGGATGGCTGAGGGAGCGCATGAGATGCTGAAAGTATGGACGGCAGGAGCTATCTCCATTCCCCTCCCTTCAGCAGTCCAAGAAGCCACGAACGCGCGGTGATGATCCCAGGCATTTTCGCAGTTTCAAGGCTTCTTGAGCTGCTGAGGGGAGGGGGAACGGGCGGCAGGAGCCTAGGATCATCGAATGGGGAGAAGCATTCAGGCCGGACGGAGCCTCCTAGAAGAACCGCTGCCGCGGTCTTGCTGCTCCCGCTGCGGGGGGCTGTGTTGCGGGTGGGCAATGCCCCCCTGCTTCTCCGGCTGCTGCCAAGCTCCCAAGGCCCACGCCCACCCGGTCACATGGCTGGCAAGCCACACCCACAAAATAAGCCACGCCCACAGAGTGGTAGTAAACAAATTAGGAACCCGCCTCTGCTTTCCTCCCAGACCTCAAGGTGGTTCCCATGGGGATCGTCCTACGTTTTAGGTCCACAACAATATTCCTGCAAAGTGTGCTGGGCAGAGAAAGAGTGACTGGCTTAGTCACCCAGTGAACCTCCACAGCTGAGGGTAAACTTGACTCTGGGGTCCCCAATCCTTCAAGGTTTTCACCATTACATCTCACTAGATAACTTTGTCCTACTGGATATCCTAACCTTAGTCATGTAGATGTGGAGCCTAGCAAGAATTTCAGGAATTCGAGGTGAATTAAGCTTTCTGGTGAAGCCGCTTCAAATATTTATAACCCAGGAGATGGATGCTCAACAGTTGTGACTGAAGGGCTGTGCTCTCCATTGTGGGCGAAGATAAATGTGGTTTATTTCAAAGCCACAACAGAGTGGAAAGCGAAAAATTTGGTCCTGAGAGAGGAGAGGATCGGATAAAGAAACTTGCAGCCTGGGAACATGGGAACTGATTGTATTATTCCTGGAAGAAAGAGGACAGTATGTTTTCTGCCGAGAAGTTTATAGCTGTACTCCCACCATAAGAGAATTCACAGCTTGGATACCTGCTTATTGAAAAGACTCAGAAAATGAAAAGCATCCTGCTAGCTGACTTTCTCGGTCATAAAACATCTTGACAATCCAAGTTTTGCTCAAGAGATTCGGTTTATTGCATTACCAAATCCTGTTATTAACCCTAGGCTAAACTTTTCTGTGATTTTGATGATAGAATTTCCATTTTCTATTCCCATAACACACATAGATTCCCATTTCACTTTATTTCAATGAAGCTTCTCAGTCATCCAGGTAGAGTTGTCTGGAAGTTGAGTCATGCCAACTGGTCTTTTCTGCTTGGTTTGAAACATTTCACTGCTTATCCAAGTAGCTCCTTCAGTCTGAGCCAAGTCGCTTGGGGGACCCCACATATGTCCTTCAGGGTGATTTCATTTCTCACCTAATCTGTTAACAGTAACAGAGTTGGAAGGGGCCTTGGAGATCATATAGTCCAACCTCCTGCTCACGCAGGAGACCTATATTAGGGATTTGAACCGCCGAACTGCCGATAGACAAGCTCAGTGTCTTAGCCACTGAGCCACTGACAACGTGAGAATAAATCTCACAGAGGTGATGTTTGATCTTTTCCCGGAATTCAGACATTAGAAAAGAAACCGCAGTTTAAAGTTCTAATTAAAATATTTATTTTGGTACAAAAACAATAAAACCTCATTTGTTTACATGTCTGATATAAAAATGCGACTCCTCTCATTGGAAGTCAAAAGAAGAAAGGTAGAATAGAAACTTTGGAATGTGTACATGCGTACAAGAACATATCAATCACGTGCTCAGGAATAAACCATTATAATGAACAGGGATGCAGCTCCCTGCATATACATGTAACAGGCAATAAATCACACCGTGACAGCCACCTAATCTGAATAGGCTCTAGGCAAAGAATCGTTAAGAGTCATTTTTAAGTGTGGGAACAGGTTGTATCTGAAACCTCCACCTCTACTTGAGGGAAAGTTTTTCCACGTTAGCATAAATGGATTCCTTAGCTCCTCTCTCAAACCTGTCCAAAATGTGAACATTATTGTCCTCAAAAGAGTACAGCACAGGTGGCTAGAGTCTGCGCAGCAGCACTTGGAATTCGTCGGAAATACGTGTCTAATCCACCATAGCTATTTTATACACCAAATGTGGCAAACCCTTTGCATTGCTTATTCCCTTTTAATATTACACTGACAACGTACCACATAGTTTATGGATTGTAATTTTAGTATAGTTAGACCATGTATAATTGACAGACTGGATTTTATTATCGATTTTAGTTGTTATTTATTATTTTATACTAGAATTTTTAATTATATATTTACTGAGTGTTTTTATTTGTTCTGGTCTCTGGTCTATGACAAAATAATAATAATAATAATAATAATAATAATAATAATAATAATAATAATAATAATAATAATAATAATAATAATAATAATAATAATAATAATAATAATAATAATAATAATAATAATAACGACGACGACATATTATATTATATTATATTATATTATATTATATTATATTATATTATATTATATTATATTATATTATATTATATTATATTATATTATATTATATTATAATATTATATTATAATATTATATTATATAATATTATATTATATAATATTATATTATATTATATAATATTATATTATATTATATTATATTATATTATATTATATTATATTATATTATATTATATTATATTATATTATATTATATTATATTATATTATATTATATTATAATATTATATTATATTATATTATATTATATTATATTATATTATATTATATTATATTATATTATATTATATTATATTATTATAATTGCTGGCAGCAACCCGTATCAACCATTAGCACCAGTCAGTGGTATTTGTGACACTTTTTTAAATGTTCAGTTGACTGAGTTTTCTGTTTAATGAATAAAAGAGATAATAATAATAATAATAATAATAAAAATAACCGCAAACGACTGCGCTACTTGGAACATCTTATCTCTTAAGAAGGTACTTGGTTGATACCTAGGACGCTGGCAGCAACCTATATCAACCATTAGCACCAGTCAATGGTATTTGTGATGCATTTTTTAATGTTCCGTTCACTGAGTTTCATGTTTATTTTTCATTTTTTAAATAATTTTTATTGAACAGTTTTAAAAGCAACATTTAAATACAAATATACAGATATACAAATCAAACATTCAAAAGACACCACATAACATCAACATCAACATTACATAACATAACAAAACAAAACACAAATAGCTCCTTATATATATAGTTTCATGTTTAATGAATAAAGTAAATAATTAATGAGGATAATGAGGATGATGATAAAAACTGAATTGGTTGGTTAAGTGAGTTTTGCCCCCATTTTTTGACCTTTCTTGCCATAGCTGTTAAGTGAATCATTGCAGTTGATAAATTAGCAACCCAGTTGTTAAGTGAATCTGGCTTCCCCATTGATTTTGCTTGGGAGAAGGTCGCACAAGGTGATCACGTGACCCCAGTAAATATGAACCAGTTGCCAAGCATCTGAATTTTGGTCACGTGATCATGGGGATGCTACAAAGATCATAACTGTGAAAAAACGGTCATAAGTCACATTTTTTCCGGTGCCATTGTAACTTTGAACGGTCACTAAACAAACTGTTGTAACTGACCTGTACTCTTAGAGTGAGGAGCGTGGTTGCCCCAGTTTTTATGCTGCTCCTGCATCAGTCCCTAGGAAGATCAAGACCGCTTCACAGATTCCTCAGAAAGGTCACACTTAATGACCCATCTTAGAGAAGGATTTAGGAGCAATTATATTTAACAACTCTGCCTCCCCAGCTAAAGAGCCTATTCAGATTAGGTGAGAAATGAGACTGAAGAAGCTACTTGGATAAGCATTGAGGCACTTCAAACCCAAAAAAAAGGTCCACTTGCCACAATTTCCAGACCTTTTAATTTATTCTTTTTTCCTATCCATTTTTGAGGTTCATTTACTCTAGTGACATTACTCCAAAGCAGGGGTCTCCAACCTTGGCAACTTTAAGCCTGGAGGACTTCAATTCTTTGCTGGCTGGGGAATTCTGGAAGTTGAAGTCCACCAGGTTTAAAGTTGCCAAGGTTGGAGACCCCTGCTCCAAAGCACTCTGGCAGTGTTCGTAAAGTATGCATTCCCCTTCTCCCCACCGCATAACGCATTTCCTATTTTATGGAAAAGAAGAGGGGTTGAAAAACACGTTTAAAAGAACCACGCCAAGCCTCGGAAAAATCACTGCATAAACATATCAATGACTACTTATTTTGTCTTCGCCCAAAAGGAATATGGATTTCAAAATGAACAAGCACTGAAGCGTTTCTGCATCAATGGGGTATTGAACCTGAGATTTCCCATTTTGGGTCTCCCTTTCTATTTCCAAAACTGGCTCTACTTCAATGCAGAGTTTTGCATTTTTAAGTCAACACCTGTGCTACTTACAAATGCATAACGTGGGCGGAGCCATCACCAGACCCAATAATCCAGCTTGTTCTCATTTGATCAAGGAACTGCTTGCATGGGAAGCATTTATGCACATCCAAAATGAATTGATAAGGGGGGATGGGTTCCATTCTGGTGCTCTAAAGCCAAAAGTGTCTCACATCGAGAGGGAGGGATAGGTCTTCCCCTACATGAATCCCACCTTCCTTCCTTTTTGCTTTCTACCCACTTGAGAGATGCACAGGCAGCAGAAGAGGCAGGGTCTCTACTCAAGCCAAACTTGGACCCTCGTGACTCCAAAGCCCCTGCGTTTTCCTGGCAAAGCCGAGAGTTATGGGTTGCTGCAGCCTCATTGCATGAATATCCTTGGAACCGGCCATTTCAGCCTATGTTCTTCCCTCCAAACCAGGGGCAGGTTGCTCTTTTACCTCGCTACCAGAGCGCTGTGCGCGCATCGCCACATTTGGTGCGCTCGCTCACTACACGCACACGCCCCCTTGCGCGATTTTGCTTCCACGCATGCGTGGAAGCAAAATCTCGCCAAAATCTCATGAGGGGACGCATGTGCATGCATGATTTCAGCGAGATTTTGCTTCTGCGCATGCGTGGAAGCAAAATCTTGCTGAAATCATATGCGCACGCACATCCCCTCACGAGATTTTGGCGAGATTTTGCTTCCGCGCATGCGCAGAAGCAAAAAAGCCCAAAAATTCTTTTAAAAAGATAGCGGCGCGCGTGATGGACCGCCGAAGACGGCACCGGAGCGGTCGCTTGCAAATAGCACCATCTGCTGGCCGCTACCGGAACGACAGAGTGGACCACACTGGTAGGAACCCACCACTGCTCCAAACCCAACCAGGCATAGCTTCCAAACTACCCCTCTGGCTTTGCCCTGCCCAGGCATAGTTCATCATTCAAAATGATGAAGTTGGGGCCTGAAGTTAGAGTTACCATGTCTACATCCAGAGGTTTTTGGATTATTAGAGGTTAATTAGAGGTAGAAAGTTCTGAAAAATCTATCTTAGTAGAATTTCAGGATGTTGAATAGGATAAGCCCAGAATCGCCTTGTATGGGAGACGAGCAACATAAAAAAATTAATAAATAAGTCACACATCTTTGATTGTTAACAGATTAACAGAGTTGGAAGGGACCTTGCAGGTCATCTAGTCCAACCCCCTGCCCAAGCAGGAGACCCTATATCTGCCTCTACCTAGGATCGAACTCACAACCTCTTGATTGTGAGGCAAGAGCTCCACCTCTAGGCCACAGCTTAGATAATGTGTGTGTTTAAAAGATTGTCAAAGTTATTGTAGGAGAGTTGTGACTATGGTGATAAAAAATGAGGTGTCTGGAACACTAACAGAGATATAAGCTGCGTCCTTTTTGTAGTTTTTTAAATAAAAGCTAATCCCTTTTAATTACATTTGTTAGTTGGGAAAGGGGCATTTCAGAACACATAGTTGGTATATTATATTGAACGACTGTAGTGGACAGAAAACCTACAGCTTCTAAAGCAACACTTTGCATTTCTTTGCAGAAGTATGTGTTTTTAAGTTGTATAACTGAGATTCTCCTCTTCGTTTAAACACGCAAATCTAAAGCCGTCATACCAAAAAATAGAATCATTTTAACACCAGCAGCTTCCCATCTAAAAATTATCTTCGCAGCAAATGCCTTTTGCAAACCCTCTGGCACAACAGATTTCGTGCACAAATGTGCATTTTGGGGAGGAGGACAGCCTCTGGCAATAACAAATTTCATGAAGACTAATTAAAACATCATCTCCCATTCTGCCAAACCAATGGGCAGAATCCTTTCCATGGAATTCAAAGGCGCTCTCAGCACCATGTAGCCGATACGTCAATTTCCATTATATTTTTGAGTCACCTAAACATCTGATGTTCAATTATAATAAATCTGTGAGTTGTTTAAAAGCTGTTGCTTTGCTCTGTTTTGTTTTCATTTGATAGTAAACCTGGAAACCAGCCCAGCCATCTTCAGCAACCATTGAATTTCAAAAGGAGAATATTAGTCATTCAGTCCTTGGCTTTCAAAAGCTCTTCAGAGACAGCTGAACTAGTTAATTTCATTTTCATTTTACATATGAAAAGAGGAAGCAGCCAATGATGGCCATCCTTAATTTAAATATATAAATGCAAATGAAGTGTGCAAATCACCCTGGTCATTTTTTTAATACACTTTTGGTGTAAGTTTCCTACTGCTTCAAGTTGTGAAAAAAATTGCTTTCCAAAGTCAGTCCTTTAGATATAAGTGGTCCAGGGGCGGGTTCCACTTACCTTTCGCTACCGGTGCGCATCGCGACGTCCCGCCACACGATTCTACTTCCGCGCATGTGCAGAAGGAAATTTGAAGCCGAAACACAGCTGAGAAGCCATCCAAACCAGGAAAAAAGCGCCGATTCTACTTCCGCGCATGCGCAGAAGGACATTTCAAGCTGAAAAAAGATGGTGGCGTGCACGGACTGGGAAAGACGGCACCGGAGCCGTCACACCTAAAATTTCTCCTTATTTCTAAGTTGGTTCTCTCCTTCATTAGTTTTCATCCATTGCTTCTTGCTCTGCTTTTAGGTGCTTTGGAGAATAAGTTGACCATCTTCTTCTTTGTGGAAGTTCCTCAAACATCAGAACACTGCTATCATGTCACCTCTAGCACTTCTGTTCATTAGACTAGATCAGGGGTAGGCAAAGTTGGCTCTTCTATGACTCGTGGACTTCAACTCCCAGAATTCCTGAGGTAGCATGATTGCCTCAGAAAGTCTGGGAGTTGAAGTCCATGAGTCATAGAAGAGCCATGAGTCATAGAAGTGCCTACCCCTGGACTAGATATATCCTTCTACAGTTTGCATATTTTTACTTAAAGATGGCTTTCCAGAGAAGAACAAAGGGACATATAAAATTGTTAATTGGTTGGTTAATCATCAAGTGAAGACTTCTGGTAACTTCAAAGATACATCTATGTAGCTTTGGAAAATTATAATATGGAAATAGTTTGGATGGATGGATGGATGGATGGATGGATGGATGGATGGATGGATGGATGGATGGATGGATGGATGGATTTTAACTTCCCAGTCTAATCTCTTCCAGACTTTTCCTCATGGTTTCCAGATTACAGACCTTGGGGCCTGGAGTATCAATTGGCCCTTTCTGATAGCTGGTGGGGGCTGTGTTTGTTAGCTACCATTCCCTACTGGGTACCATGTGCTTGACTGAATTTTTGTCTCTTTATTTTAACCTCATGATTTAAATCTATTCTGCAAGCTATGTAGAGTCATTTCATGACTAAAACAGCAGGCAGGTAGGCCGATAGTTTTAATTTTGCTCTACCTTCCATGCATTATGTCTAGCTGTTTTTAATACTGTTAGGAAGCTAGGAGAGGTGATAAAATAGACAAAGGTAGATTAAAAAGAACAGCTCAAACTTAAATTCTGTCATACCGCTTATCAGTACCCATCTTATGTATATAAACAATGTTATATCTATGTATATTACCAACATGTACTTGACAAAATAAATAAATAAAATAAATAAATAAATAAAATACCCAATCCACTCAGAAGAATGACAAACTGAAATTCAACGGGGTTTGTTCCCAAGTGAAGAAAGGAAGCAAATAAATATGCAACTGTGATGTGTTATTGGGAATGAGCAAACAAGGAATATTCATATCTGTAGTTACATTTTGTCAGTGGCAAATCAGAACCACAAGTCTGGGGGGAAGTGAATATTTTTTTAAGCATCCAGGACATAAACGATTACTTACAGTGCGTTCTCTTTTTTTTCCAGAAAAGAGAATATTTTGACGTGCCTCAAGATGGAAGAGGTAACATTACAGCCCAGTAATAGCAGCTTTATCTGAAAAGCACAATGGAAAGTTATTGGATGATTAGGAAAATGAGTCCAAGGAGATGGGTTATTCGAATCTCCCCCATGGCAAGTGATGGTATCCAGAGGTCAAGGTGAGGCAATGTTACTCAAATGATATCTTGGAAACCCTGAAAGAAACCTGAAAGAAGAGAGAATTTGAGGGAAGACCACACCCATGGAAATCCAACCTAGGATGAAAATATACGACAACGACAACTTATTTTTCTTCCCCCGTTCATTAAATCTCATTTGAGCCAACAGGTACGGATCGAAACAAGAATGTGACTTTTCCCAAAAAGTTCTCTAGTGAATATTGTCACAATAGGCCAGATGTGGATTGGCTTAATCTCTTTGTCCTCGTGGTTTTTCCTCCTTTGGGAGACAGATGAGGGAAAAGCTATAATTTGAAATGGGAAAGTTATCATTTTAATGGGCAAAAAAGTAGCAACCTCACATTTCAGTTTCTGAGCACACCAAAGTGGCCTCTCTTATTTGTGTAGATGGGGCATTGGGAGGAGAGCATCTCTTTTTCCTGGCCCCAATTTGGGGGGGGGGGATCAAAGAAAAACACTTGTAATAAGTGAAAGCAATAAAACAGCTGCTACCTGTCCAATCAGGCCATTATCTCATTTGTTCATGTAAACTAACCTTTGCCTACTGGCTAATCTTAATACTTATTTATAATCCCTCAGGAACCTGCTGATGTTCTTGTTAAGAGAACCATGGGGATTCCTTGGTTAAGGTTCAGGATTGCGGGCAAGCTTTGTGCATTCTGAAATAACTTGATCAAGGCAAGGAATATCACCCGAAGAAGGAACATACATAGCTGACAGTTAGTTGTTACAAAATTCCATTAGGCACCACCATTTCTATAGAGCAATTTAACAACTATCGGAAGAGCAGTTCCATTTAGCAGATTATTGTTAGGTTTTTTTCCTGGAAATATTTTTTTCCATCAGTATAAGGCAGGGGTCAGCAACCCGCAGCTCCGGAGCTGCATGTGGCTCTTTCATCCCTCTGCTGCGGCTCCGTTCCACAAATCTGCGTCACAACCGCCAATGTGCGAGGCACCTGCCAGCACGCGATTTATTGAGCTTTTTGACTCCCAGTAGGCCAACCATGGATAAATCAAGAAAAGAAAAATTTCAGAAGAAAACAGAATCTTTAATTCAACTATATATGCTAGTTTTGTGGCCGCTCAGGAAATAGTCAGGCACGGGAAGAGTTTTGTGGCTCCCGGTGTTTTCTTTTCTGTGGGAAGTGGGTCCAAATGGCTCTCTGAGTGTTTTAGGTTGCCGACCCCTGGTATAAGCCTTTTTATCCTTTGACATTTGGGCTGAAAACATTGACCATTTTTCCACAGAATAGCTGATGGAAAAGGAATACAGAACTAGAATTACATACGTTGTATACTTTGGATAGATCCAAGAAAGAATGTAAAAAGAATGTAAAATTATTTTCACAGAGACATCTTGCCTTGCACACCAAGATTCCTCCTCAAAAAGTGAACATCAGAAGGTTACGCTGCTCCTTGTCATGCAGTAGTTTTGCCTTCCTGCTGAAACAGCCTGTTCAGATTATCTTGATTCTCCATTCCTTGCGAGGACCCTGAAATGACTAGAGGAGAATTATTTCTGTCCTCAAGACACTGCGTATTTCCTAACTCTTGTAGCAGCAAGGCATGAGCAGTGTTCCTACATATTCCGTCTCTCCATTGGTAGGTTTCTAGGATAGTTTCTGCCACTGAATGCTTTATTTACCACATTGCCAATGTTTTCTGAGAAATGCAGTGGTCACATTTTCAGCCCAATGCAAAGAAATGCTCTGAAGCTAAGGATTTGCAGCGAAAGGAAAGACAAGTGAAGATCCACTTACAAGTGGAGACTGCATCAACTTGTCTATGGTTGATGGATTGTGCAGTCTGATGATCCCACACATGTGGTTGTGTTACTAGGGTTGATCCAGAGGTGGGTTCCTGTCAGAGCTGTCCAGTACGCAGCTCTGGTAGGGAGCGGCCGATTGCGCAATTTGTCCGCAACCGCTCCGGAGCCCTCTCTGCCGGTCCGTCGCGCGCGTCGCCATCTTTTTCTGTGAATTTTCGGACAATTTTGCTTCTGCACATGTACGGAAGCAAAATCTCACCGAAATCTTGCAAGGAGACGCGCGCGTGTGAGATTTTGGTGAGATTTTGCTTCTGCACATGCGCGGAAGCAAAATTGCGCTGAAATCTCGTGTGCCCACATGTCCCCTCGCAAGATTTTGGCACGATTTTGCTTCCGCGTATGCACAGAAGCAAAATCATGTGAGGGACGCGCGCGCATAGCGAGCAAGTGCGCCCCTGAAATGTGGAGATGCACGTGCAGCGCACCGGCACCAGTAAGGAAGCAACCCGCCACTGGATTGATCCCTTAATATTTCTTTAGTATTCAAATAGATTTAAAGTTGTACACGTGACCCTCTTGAATTAATTTAGGTGATGCAAATCACCTTAAACAACTTGGCTTGCTTGGAGTTGCAAATATTTGCCATCATTTGACAGTGTTAAAAATTAAGCAACTTAGGGATGTAAGAACAAATACCACCACAGATTTCTAAACCAACTCCTGCACTTCAGAGTTGGCAGCCTGAAATGTTGTTGTTGTTGTTGTTGTTGTTGTTGTTCAGTCCCCAAGTCATGTCCGACTCTTCACAACCCCATGGACCATAGCATGCCAGGCTTCCCTGTCCTCCACTGCAGGGGTGGGTTCTAACTTACCTCGCTGCCAGTTCGCTTCCTCCCGTGCCGTGTGGCCGCGCCTCATGGGCGCAGTGCCAAAAAATAAAAAAAAATCACCAAAAAATCTGAAAACAAGATGGTGATGCATGCGCAGTGCCGGAAACTTGGCTTCTGTGCATGCGCAGAAGAAAAAAAACCAGAAAAAATCCCAAAAAAGATGGCGGGGTCCACGGACCGGCACCGACAGAACCGGTTCCATGACGTCACCGTGATGTTACCAGCAGTTTGCTACCGGTTCTATAGAACCGGTGCAAACCGGGAGGAACCCACCTCTGCTCCACTGTCTCCTAGAGTTTGCCTAAATTCACATTCATTGTGTCGATGACACTATCTAACCACCTCATCCTCTGCCATCCCATTCTCCTTCTGCCTTCAATCTTTCCCCAGCATCAGGATCTTTTACAATGAGTCCTCTCTTCTCATTTGGTGGTCAAAATATTTGAGCTTCAGCTTCAGTATCTGTCCTTTGAAGAACAGTCAAGGTTAGGGTTACGTGTTGTGTGTGTGTGTGTGTTAATTTCAGAAGGTGTAGGTCATCATAGAACAGGTCAATTTCACCTCTTCTGCATCAGTGGTTGGGGCACAGATTTGGATTACTGTGATATTGAATGGTTTGCCTTGGATTCGAATCGAAATCAATCTATCAATTTTTTTGAGATTGTATCGCAGTACTGCTTTTCCAACTCTTATACTGACTATGAGGATTCCTCCCATTTCTTGTAAGGGTGCCTTGCCCACAGTAGTAGATATAATGGTCATCTGAATTAAATTTGCCCATTCTTGTCCAGTTTAGTTCACTGATTCCCAAGATATTGATGTTCGATCTTGGCCATCTCATGTTTGACCACATTCAACTTACCTTGATTGATAGATCTTATATTCCAGGGTCCTATGCAATATTGCTCTTTACAGCAATATTGGACTACTCTTTCACCACCATACATATCCACAGATGAACGTCTTTTCGGCATTGGCCCTGCTGCTTCAGTCTTTCTGGAGTTATTTGTAATTGCCCTCTGCTCTTCCCCACCAGCATATTGGATACCTTTCAACCTGAGCGGCTCATCTTCCGGCGTCTTATCTTTTAGCCTTTTGGTACTGTCCATGGGGTTTTCTTGGCGAGGGATCAGTAGTGGGTTCTAAATCCCGTCACTACCGGTTTGTACGAAGCATCCCGGACGGGTGGGCGGAGCCTCCTGCCACCGACGCTGCTACCGGTTCACCGAACCGGGCCGAATCGGGAGCAACCCACTGCTGGGAGGAATACTGGAATGGCCATTTCTTTCTCCAGTGGACCAGGTTTTGTCAGAACTCTCCACTATGACTTGTCTGTCTTGGGTGGCCCTGCACAACTTAACTCATATCTTTGCGCTGCACAAGCCCCTTCGTCACAACAAGGCGGTGATCCACGAAGGGGGACAGCCTGAATACTGTGTGCCAAATCTTGCAAATCCTTTGTCCCATTCAGCAGCATAAATAGGATGTTTCCTTATATTTCATTGGTAGTTTTTGCAGAAGGCAGAAATTTAAGAATGTGAGAAATGAGTACTTTGAGTGCAACTGCTGAAATAGCAGAACCCCTAGGCCCGTGGTGGCGAACTTATGGCACGCGTGCCAGAGGTGGCACGCGGAGCCATAGAAGCCGGCACGCGAGGGTTGCCCACCGGCAAACCGGAAGTGCGAAAAAACGCACTTCCGGTTTGCTGGTGTGCTGTTTTTTGCACTCCGGAGGGTTCAGGGAAGCTCCCTGAAGCTCCGGAATGCAAAAAACTACAAAACGGACAAACCGGAAGTGCACTTTTTCGAACTTCTGGTTTGTCCATTTTGTAGTTTTTTGCATTCCGGAGCTTCAGGGAGCTTCCCTGAACCCTCCGGAGTGCAAAAAACAGCATACCGGCAAACCGGAAGTGCGTTTTTTCGCACTTCCGGTTTGCCGGTTTCGTCGTCCCAGGCTCCGGTAAGCCTTTGCGCGGGGGTGGGGGGGGGTGCGCATGCGCAGGGGGCAGCATGGGGGGTGTTGTGCGCATGCGTGGGGGGGAGGGAATGGGTGTGGGCACACGCGTGCGAGCGGGCCCCCCCCTTTTTGGCACGCGAGCCGAAAAAGGTTCGCCACCACTGCCCACTGCCATTGCGAGGGATGGGCATGTTATGACAATATCACACAAATGACATGATGTTATATAATGTCCAATGGTGCACGTGACATCAGGAGACCTGTGTTAGAGGAATGTATAGAGTGTAGGTCATAGACATATCCCAAGAACCAGGAATATCGGCATAAATTGGGTAAAACAATAATAACAAATGAAAGAGTTTGTTTAAATTGTGCAAATCACAGAATTGAAACTGCCTGGAATATATTTTGATTTATTTTAGTGTGAGGAATAGAGGCCTGACCGTTCAGTTTAATCATGTTACAGAGATAGATTTGTGGGGCAATACAATATTGCAATTCAATCTTAAGTAACATTGTCAGCAAATAAAATTTATCTAGCAAATGTTCATAGAAACAAGTTGTTTTCTGTACATATCCACTGGGTTTTCTTCCAAATTAACACTTTAGAGCAGTGTTTCTCAACCTTGGCAGTTTGAAGATGTGTGGACTTCAACTCCCAGAATTCCCCAGCCAGCAACGCTGGCTGGGGATTTCTGGGAGTTGAAGTCCACACATCTTCAAACTGCCAAGGTTGAGAAACACTGCTTTAGAGACTGTAAGTTTAAAATAAACCAACAATCTACTTTAATTGTGAACATTGTCCGAGATCTTTGTGAAAAGCTTGTGTTTATGAAGGAATTTGTATTAGATCATGGTTTGTATGACTCACTGTACTTTGTAAGGGTTTATTTCCCTTTGGGAATTGTGTGTTTTTAATGAGCAGTTTTATGCTTCTAGTTTGTGTATGTCGTAACTGATGTGTTGTTGTTTTTTGACTCTCTGCAAGGAATAGATTGATATTTGATAGATAATAACTGTCTAAATTTTTCATATTGCCTACAATATTTGCATATGTTAATAAAACCCATACTGTATTAGAACAGTTTACCTATGGTGATAATGAAATAAAATAAATTTGCTCTTTATAAGCTGAAAGTTGGCCTTAAATTTAGTGTTGCATTTCAAACATGGATTTTCATCCCACATCACCGTCCTGTTGTTGCCAGGTATAATCATCAACCAAACCATCAAAAGCACTACCAGAAGGTCAGAATCAGAATCCAAAGTTCAAGGAGTTTTACACGTTCGTTGGATGTTTTCCAATTGCAGTGGTGAACAGTCCATTAAGCTTCAAGAGGGTATGTTCAAAAATAGCAAATAGATGGGAATCATGATTAACTTCTCAAAACTGACATCTTTCATCAGCCTGCGCTGAAGCACTTCTCTTCTAAAATGCATTGCAGGCTTTATTCACTTCACTTTAACACCTGCAATTACCCAGCTCCCAAACAGGAGATGATTATGGCATATATTCTTCATACATCTTAAAAGTTCCTAAGGTTGAAAAACACTGGCCTAATTCCCAACACACATGCGTGCACAAACACACACACTGCTAAAACTCATGATAGGATTGAGATAATATTAGCATTTTATCATTTTTTTTGTTCGTTCACACAGTGCCTTTTAAAATGAGATTTACCATATTTTTCGGAGTATAAGACCCACCTTTTTCCTCCCTAAAAGTGGCTGAAAATTTGGGTGCGTCTTATACTTCGAATGTAGCTTTTTTTTTTCCAGCCCTAACTAGGTGCTAACAGATCTTCCCAGCTCTTACCTTGCAGGCTTTTTCATTGTTACTCTCTCCAAAGAATGTTTTTCCAGCCCTAAGTCTTTGCAGAATTATTTTTCATTGCTCTACTTGCTCCGAATAAGTTTTTTTCTAGCCCTAACCAGGTGCTATCTATCTTCCCAGCTCTTACCGGCTTGCAGGCTCTTTCATTGTTACTCTCTCAGAAGAAGGTTTTTTTAAGTCCTAACCAGGGATAAAATAATGTGCTGAAGCTGACCAGACTAAGGACGCTAGCCAGATGAATACCTGGTAGGCAGATTGTTTTCCCCTATTTTCCTCCCCAAAAACTAAGGTGCGTCTTATACTCCGGTGCGTCTTATACTCCGAAAAATACGGTACATGTTTGTTATTTTATATATTTGGGGGAAGTGTTAATCCATGCAGTTTCCCAAATTCAAATTTACAGGGGGTCCCCGACTTACAACCGTTTACTTAGTGACCATTCGAAGATACAACAGCGCTGAAAAAAAGTGACTTATGGCCATTTCTCACACTTATGACCATTGCAGCATCCCCCATGCTCACGTGATTTGCAACGGACTCGCATTTATGACTGTCGCACCGTCCCATGGTCATGTGATCAGCTTTTACAACCTTCTGACAACCAAAGTCAATGGGGAAACCAGATTCACTTAACAACCGTGTTACTAATTTAAAAATTGCAGTGTTTCACTTAACAAATGTGGCAAGAAAAGTCGTAAAATGGGGCACGATTCACTTAGCAACGTACATTTGGGCTCAATTGTGGTCGTAAGTCGAGGACTACTTGTATTTTATTTCAAACACTGGTAATCCTTCCAAACATTACCATCTCCATATGAAAAAGATGGGTAAGATGATAAATTTATAATGCCAAATTCTAATATCCTTTAAAATTAAATCTATTTTAAAAGCTACCAAATAGATTGTGATTGACATCAGTATTAAAACTATATAGATGAATATATAAAAGATAAACATGTTATCATAAATATAAAAATTGGGTGAATATTACTCTAAGCTTTTTATAAATATAATATAGAGCTGTTGTGGCATAGTGGTTAGAATGCAGTATTGCAAGCTAATTCTGCCAACTGCCAGCAGTTTGATTCTCACCAGCTCAAGGTTGAGTCATCCTTCATCCTTCTGAGGTCAGTAAAATGAGAACCCAGATTTTGTGGGCAATAGGCTGACTCTGTAAACCGGTTAGAGAAGGCTGTAAAGCACTGTGAAGCGGTATATAAGACTAAGTGCTTTGCTATAATAAAACATTATACTGTACTAATAGGCAATAACAACAAGACATAAACAAGATCAAACAGAAATACAGATTATATAGAAACACCATCAGGAACTGGGCATGGCCAGTCTGGCGAAGAGAAGGACCAGGGGAGACATGATAGCAGTGTTCCAATATTTGAGGGGCTGCCACAGAGAGGAGGGGGTCAAGCTATTTTCCAAAGCACCCAAAGGCCAGACAAGGAATAATGGATGGAAGCTGACCAAGGAGAGATTCAACCTGGAAATAAGAAGGAACTTTCTGACAGTGAGAGCAATCAACCAATAGAACAGCTTGCCAGCAGAGGTTGTGAGAGCTCCAACACTTGAGACTTTCAAAGGGAGATTGGACTGCCATTTATCCGAAATGGTGTAGGGACTCCTGCTCGAGCGGGGGGTTGGACTAGATGACCTACAAGGTCCCTTCCAACTCTAAATAAACTAAACTAAACTAAACTAAACCATAGTATAGTTAAAAAAGTGGAGCGTTCGTTGGATCTATTTATCTTTTATCAGCAGTCAATTTCCCTCAAATTTTACAAACTGCTGCACAATTTAGCAGTACTCTATACTAGATTAAGATCTAATCTAGTATAGATTAGGGGGCATTGGGGGGGAATTTGCTGATCAGAAACAGATCCTGTGTAACCTGGAGAAGCCTCCATCCATACTGGGAGCTAGCTAATAAAATGAAATTCAATGGTGAAAAAAGTAAGGTTCTACATTTAGGCAAGAAAAACAAAATGTACAGGTACAGTATATGTGGTACCTTGCTCAACAGTAGTAACTGTGAGAGGGACCTTGGAGTCCTAGTGGACAACCATTTAAATATGAGCCAGCAGTGTGCAGCAGCTGCCAAAAAAGCCAACACAGTTCTAGGCTGCATCAACAGAGGGATAGAATCAAGATCACGGGAATTGTTAATACCACTTTATAATGCCTTGGTAAGGCCACACTTGGAATACTGCATTCAGTTTTGGTCGCCACGATGCAAAAAGGATGTTGAGATTCTAGAAAGAGTGCAGAGAAAAGCAACAAAGATTATTAGGGGACTGGAGGCTAAAACATATGAAGAACAGTTGCAGGAACTGGGTATGTCTAGTTTAATGAAAAGAAGGACCAGGAGAGACATGATAGCAGTGTTCCAATATCTCAGAGGTTGCCACAAAGAAGAGGGAGTCAAACTATTCTCCAAAGCACCTGAGGGTAGAACAAGAAGCAATGGGTGGAAACTAATCAAGGAGAGAAGCAACTTAGAACTAAGGAGAAATTTCCTGACAGTTAGAACAATTAATCCGTGGAACAGCCTGCCTCCAGAAGTTGTGAATGCTCCAACACTGGAAGTTTTTAAGAAGATGTTGGATAACCATTTGTCTGAAGTGGTGTAGGGTTTCCTGCCTAAGCAGGGGGTTGGACTAGAAGACCTCCAAGGTCCTTTCCAACTCTGTCACTATTCTATTCTATTCTATTCTATTCTATTCTATTCTATTCTATTCTATTCTATTCTATTCTATTCATATCAGAGACGAGATGAGACCTGGCCAACAGAAATGTCAAATAATAACAGATCTCTCTTGCCAGCAGAACCAGGAAAAAAGAGATTTACCTTTTGCACAGAAATCTGACTCGGTTGCATGCTTCTGGATTATAAAAACCAAAGGGGGGGAAAGAGATCTATTTTATGTTTTCCAGAGATCCAAAAGTTTAACAACACAGCATCTGTAAAACAGAATTAGCAGAGTCCAAACAAATCGGAGCATTTGGCAGAGGAATCACACCCACAAATGGAGACAAACAAAAAGCAGGCCCTCTTCAGTTGGCATGAGTAAGAAATACAGCACACAGCGCCACAACAACAATTAGGCATTTTCAAATACAATGAAGAAAAGCTTCTTTCTTTTGCTACGGATGACTTCCAATCTTAAAAACAGGAACCAGCATAAACAGCAATGTGTCTCTCCTTCCTTTCGTGCATACTGATATAAAACCAAGGAGCCCCTGATTTTAAGTTAAGGAAAAGGTACAGTGCAAAACTGGGATAAATTATGAAGGTGACAGCAAGAGCTGGGAAAGTCAGAGCATTCAGCTGGAAACTGTTATTGCCACCAGTTTGCAAATTAATGATGTTAAAAGGCCAGTCTAACATCACCAAGTAATTATCTCAGAGTCATCATTAAACAGCCACAGCAATTGACCTTTTTAATTACTCATTTTCTGCTGTTCCATTGCAGTACACATATTGGGGAATAAGGAGGAAAGTAACAATTGTCCTTAAAACTTTTACAAGACACATGTTCCTCCATCTACAAAGCTGAGTTGTCCTGCTTCCAGTTGCTAATTGCCAGCAATTAGACAGGAATCGGATGGAAGTTGGCAAAAGTCCAGCTGGGACTGTAATTTGATTTAGGGATTGAGCTGAACCTCAGAGAGTTAATATGCCGAGATCTCTGCATCGGTACCAAGGAAGCCATTCTATTAAACCATTCTAAGGTCAAGGATGTAGCATTTCAGAAATCTAATTGCAGAAGTTAAGAGTAGACATAAATCCAAGACAAATTCATTGAAGGATCCAGAGCGTATTATCCAGTAAGAACAGATAGAATTGGTCTGCTCCGTGTCCTCACAATTAAACCATGTCATCTGTTGGGATCAAGGAAGTATACCTTCTCTGTTTCAATGCCTTCTCTCTAGAATTGTATCATCCCAAAAGATTCAAAGGGGTACCACCATTCTTTCTAAACTCCTAAAAATCTAGTCGTTGTTCCAGACCTTATGGTTGTTCAGTCCTTTGCTGTTTCCAGGGCGGCCCCGCGGGCCTGATCTAAGTACCACACAGGCCTGATCCATCCCCCGGGCCTTAAGTTTGAGTTTGACACCCCTGATGTAGCTGATACAGATTATTTATTTCCTGTACATTTCCGTTTGAAATCAACTTCAGAAAGAAAAGAGTGTTTCTACTTATTTTTTCCTTGGATGACTCACTTTTAGCACGCATAACATATTCTGGAGCTCTTTAAAATGAGAGAGAGATTTAACCTAGCTTTAAATGGGGACTCCTAGGACCTCCAAACATTTGACCCAACAAGGTTGGAGTTATCATTGTTTAAGCTGTTTATGGATGAGTCCTGGGCATAGGGTATAAGCTCATTTTCCTGAATATTTATTTTAAGAAACAAAGTTTTCAGGTGTCAGAAATAAATTTTAAATAATCATTTTCACTTGAAAAAATATTAAAGAATAGGGACAGAATGTCAATATTTAGCTACGTTCCTGCATAAATAAGAGCAACAAAAATGTTAAACAGCATTTGTGGTTGTTAGGAATGCACAGATTTGACCAATGTATTTTACCAAATAGGAATTGCCTGATTTCACATAGGTCTCCAGTGGTGCCATTCAAAATTGGGCTTATTATGTAAACCTTTCTTTAAGCAAAATGTTTTAAGTTCACAAACACACATCTCCATCTCAGATAACAGTTGGATTTTTTTTCCAAAGATTAATTCTTTGGAAAAGGATTAATTAAAAGGAGCCGAGGTGGCGCAGTAGTTAAAAGCAGCACTGCGACCTTCAGCTGATTGCTAGTTCAGCAGTTCAGCTGTTCAAATCTCACCAGGCTCAAGGTTGACTCAGCATTCCATCCTTCCGAGGTGGGTAAAATGAGGACCCAGATTGTTGGGGGCAATAGGCTGAACTCTGTAAACCGCTTAGAGAGGGCTGTAAAGCACTGTAAAGCAGTATATAAGTATAAGTTCTAATTCTGAAATTTAGACTCATTGTGTCTGAACTTTATATCCAAGACTGCCAGGAGTTTAAAACCTGGCTTGTTACAAGCAATTTACATATGAAATGGAAGCACAGAGAGAATGTGGAATTGTTTGAATTCACACTAAATAATCAGAAAAGTTGAGAAAATACACACAATTTACAGGATTATCTCTGGAATCGTCTCTCCTATTTTTTGTAATATTTTCAAGTGGCCTCTGTCTATTGATTCCTAGAAAATCACAAAACAGGAAAACTTTCTTAGTTTCGGCCAGGCATTCCTGACATATGGCTTGCATTTGGAGGGAGGTTTCAGAAACAGCCAGTCCTACCACCTCAGAGGTACGATTCAGCCGGTTCGGACCGGTTCAGGCGAACAGGTAATAGTGACCTGCCTGCCGCTATGCCGTCTTATTTAGCCACGTTTTCTAATCTGCGCGCATGCATGCAAGCAAAGCTCATGCACGGAAGGCTGTGCGCATGTGTGGAAGGCGTGCAATTGAAGCGCGAGCGTGCTCACATTTTTGATGCTGGGTGAACTGGTAGGTAAATGATGTGAAGCCCACCTCTATGGGCCAAAGAAGGATATGCAAAATATTTCAACTTGAAACTGTTCTGAATTCAGAGGACCCTGTTGCAAGATTGAAAGACTTGAGCAGGGTGTTTCAGTCATTTTCTTTGAAACCCCTCCAGAATGTTTAAAACAACCTGTTTCACTCAAAACAGCTCTTTTGCACTTTCAACAAATGGTTCAGAATAAAAATGTTTGCACACCCTTAGAGCTAAACATGTCTCCAACACGAGTATGTGGTACTCCCTCTGCCTTCCGCAAGAAATGAATTAAGTGGAGGATATGATAAGATAATTACTGGGCAGTCAGCCAGATTAAATTAAAGACTATACTGTACATCAAAATGTTTTCTATATGAATGTAGAAGTCCAGAATTCCATCGTCTCCATTTTCTCTAAAATGAAGAATACTCTTTGGTTCTTCAACAGATTTCTCTGTGACATGAATCTCCTCTCTTCCACAAATTTACATGGCGCTCTACATGGGGTTACCCTTGAAGAGTATTCGGAGACTCCAGCTGGTGCAAAATGCGGCTGCGCGTGCTGTGGTGGGTGTGTCCAGATACACCCACGTAACACCCACACTCCGCCAGCTGCATTGGCTGCCCACTGGTCTCCGGGTACAATTCAAGGTGTTGATCATCATCTTTAAAGCCCTACATGGCTTAGGACCAGGTTACCTCCGGGACCGCATCCTACCTCATACTTCCCTTCGACCGGTTAGGTCCCACAGAGAGGGTCTCCTCCAGGTCCCGTCAACCAAACAATGCCGGCTGGTGGGGCCTAGGGGGAGGGCCTTCTCTGTAGGGGCCCCTGCTCTCTGGAATTCAGAGATCTGAATTATCCCCACCTTGGTGGTCTTCCGAAAAGCCATCAAGACGTGGCTATTCCTGCAGGGAGGGGGTTGAGACTAGTTTTCTATCTGAGATCTCCCCCAGTATGTATGTTGTTGAACGTCTTTTAACTTTTTTAATTTTTAAAATTGTTTTTAAATGAAGTTTATTGTTTAGTGTTCTTTTAAAATGTTGTACGCCGCCCTGAGTCCTTAGGGAGTAGGGCGGCATAGAAGAACCTAATATAAATAAATATAAAATAAATAAATAAATTTATTATTAAGTTTGGAAGTGCCTTTTCAAATTATTCCACCACCATTCCTATGAAAGTGGGAGGGAGGTGAAATTGTAGGAGTCAGGCAGAATATGTTTTGATCCTCCAAACTCAAGAAATATTAGGAAGCCCGTTCAATATAGCAGCAACAGACCCTAGCAAAGAAACAAGAGTTATCCATGCACAGCAAAATGAAAAGCTTCACAGAAAAGCTTCACCCTTACCTGTTAATCATAAGGACAGTTTGCTGCCAGGGACATGAACTGTGAATGATGACGCTTGGAGAAAAACAGGTTGACAAGAAACAGCTTTAGAAAATCTCCTGGGCCATGCTGGAAATGACTGTCTTCACCACCCTGGACCATTCTGGGAACCAAGAGAAAGTATTCTGCAAAGACTGTTCTTATAGGCCAGTGGTTCTCAACCTTCCTAATGCCGCGACCCGTGCCCCGCGCCCCCACCATGACCCACCCCGCCGCCACACTCACTGCCGCGACTGCTTCACCTCCGCCATTTGGGTTCTTTTACCCTCTGCGCATGCGCAAAGCGTTCTGCACATGCGCAGAAGGTAAAGGAACCCAAATGGCAGTGTCCGGGTGAAGTCTCCCGACCCCTGTGAAAGGGTCGTTCGACCCCCAAAAGGGTCGCGACCCCCAGGTTGAGAACCGCTGCTATAGGCTGAAATGACAGGCCAACGTTTTCTGAAAATGGCACCTTCCAACCGGTGGTGGGTTGCTACTGGTTCACACCGGTTCAGGCGAACCAGTAGTGGCAGCGGCAGGAGGCTCCGCCCACCCACCCAGACATCATCAAAAATGCTCTGTGCATCTTGATGGTGTCCCTCTGTTGATGCAGCCTAGGACTGTATTGGTATTTTAGCAGCTGCAGCACACTGTTGGCTCATACTTAAGTAGTGATCCACTAGGACTCCTAGATCCCTTTCACAGTTAATACTATTGAGCTATGTATCACATGTATACTATTCTATACTTGTGCATTTGGCTTTTCTTGCCTAAGTTTAGGACCTTACAGTTCTCACCATTGAATTGCATTTTGTTGGATAGGGCGTAATGCTCAAGACTGTCAAAATCCTTCTGTATTTATCTTCCACAATATTAGCTCTTTCCCCTAGCTTGGTGTCATCTGCAAATTTAATGAGGCCCCCTTCTATCCCCTCATCTAGATCATTTATGAAGATGTTGAAGGGTACTGGTCTTAAGACTGAACTTTGAGGTATCCTGCTGCATGCTTCCCTCTATGTGGCAGGCCAAAGTCTCAAATAAAATATGGCTTCGGCCTGACACTATGTAGATTCTATGTCGTTCCATTGAGGATTACACGTTGAGTGTGGTTGATCAGCCCCTTGCAAATCCATCTAGTGGTGATACTACCTATCCCACATTGTTCTATCTTACCTAGAAGTAGGTTACTTTATCAAATGCCTTACTGAAGGCTATGTCCATAGCATTTTCCTGATCCACTAATTTAATCACTTTATCTAAAAAAGAAATAAGGTTTGTCTGGCATGATCTGTTTTTAACACACCCATGCTGGCTTCTAGTAAATTGTCTTGCTTGTTTCTAGGTGCTTACAAATCTTCTAGGTGCTTAATTATCTTTTCCAGGTGAAGTCAGGTTGATTGTTCTGAATTTTCCTGGATCCACTTTTTCTCCCCTTTTTTAGACTGGAATTACATCAGCTCTGATATTTCTCCTGTACTTCCAAGGAGCACTAAAATATTTTATTCAGTGGTTCTGAGATCACATCTGCCAGCTCCTTCAGAGCCCTGAGATATAATCTATATGGTAATTTGAAGTTATCTGAAGTATTTTCTTACCAATTTCTTGTCTATTTTGACTTGCATTCCTATTCTGTCTCCTGCCGTGCAGCTTTTGATAAGTCGATAGATATGTTTCCTTTTGTGTGAAGACAGGTGTAAAAAATGGGCAGCCGTTTCTCCAGAGTAGTAAAGGGTCTCTTGCTTGAACAGGGGGTTGGACTAGAAGACCTCCAGGGTCCCTTCCAACTCTGTTATTCTGTATTCTGCTTTCTCCCTGTTATCAGTCACTTCCTTGCTCTCTTCTCCCATCTTGCCATGTATTCCAACACCTTGCTTAGTGCAATAGCCCTAGAGTCCTTTTATAGATTGCTAATTTCTGGTTACAGAAGCAGAAACAAATGGACAATTCTTTCAACAACAGAATATTATGAATACTTCTTGGCAGTAGTGGGTTCTATGCGCGCGACGCTTCTGCGCATGTGCAGAAGCATCCCGGGCGGGTGGGCGGAGCATCCTGGGTGGGTGGGCAGAGTGTCCCAGGCGGATGGGTGGAGTGTCCCAGGCGGATGGGCGGAGCATCCCAGGTGGGTGGGCGGAGCATCCCAGGTGGGTGAGCGGAGCATCCCGCCGCCGGCACTACTGGTTCTTAGAACCGGGCCGAACCGGGAGCAACCCACCGGTGCTTCTTGGGCAGTTCAGATGGAGGGAGGGAAAATTCCAAGCATTTACATGCAAAGAGGCAAGCATGATTAAGTGTTTGAATCCTGATTTTACACAAACCCATATAAATACTTACCAATACTACGTGCATAGAGGTGGAGTGAAGGCCCTTGGATTTATATGCCCAAATCCTGGCATTTTGCTACAAATTTAGATTAGCAGAAGTTTCTGCGCTACAAGAGCAAAACACTCTAAGGAAGCTGGAATCTAAGCAGCCGCCTTTCCTTATGTTCATCTGATGTTATTGAAAAGGGTCTTGTTACATTCTCAGCACATAGGCTTCAGTCAGGTCCTCCATTATGGAGGGAAAATACTGACTGCTGATTGGCTAGACTGTCTGGCAGCTCCCTATAAAAGGGCTGGCTGTCAGACAGAGCCTTTGCTGGTTGTAAATAGTTGCCAAATAAAGAGCTGTTGTTTTGAAGCCACTTCTGTCTGCCTCTTCCATTCACCCTATCTAATAGGTCTGTGGAGACATCCGGTAAAATTCTTGATTTTCCCAGTCTCAATCCTCCCAACAGAATTTGGCCGAACGGTCCTCTTTCTTGGCCATGTGTTCTGTTTTTAAAATACCGTTCGCTCTTTAAACAGGGTTAAAAGGAAAAACATAAAATTCCTGAGGGGTGAGGTTTATCGGTTCTTTCACTAAACATAAACGAAATGTTCAATCCGCACTTTGCGTGAGGGGAAAATCTCCACAGATTCAAAAATGGAAGTATTTGCCAAAAGCTCAGCTAAATCAACTGAAAAGCTGGCAAATACAACCTTGTGATGGCTTTTCCAGGAATATATGTTCACGTTAGAAAAGCCTCTTTGGTTCTAGCGGGATTATTTTCAGAAAATCCTGTTTGTCTTTGCGCATGGTAGGTGGGCTTCTTCTTACTATCTTGCTGACCTCAGTGGGATCAGATCGCTGGGGCTCTGCGCCAAGAGCTGTCATGCTGTACATCAGCCATAATTTTTTAAAAAAGACTTTCAAGTTTGTTATTTCAGGGGAAAAAAGGCAGCAATAAAATAACAAGAGATAAATTAAAAGTGACTGGGTGAGCTCTCCAAGCTCCAAGACTCAAGAAAACAGAGGAGCAAAACACATTAATTAGCAGTAGAGCGGCATTCGGTAATTATATTTTTGACATTTTATATTTTATCATGACCTACTACTCAAATCAAAAGTGGATTTTCTTAGTATAATTGTTAACCTCTGGAAGAGGAGGGGGGGGTTGGCTTAAAGGATAAACTAAAATGCTTTCAAGTTTTTGTTTTTGTTTTTTAAAAAAGGGGGGGAAATAAAAGGATTCTGCAAAGATGTGAGCTATATGGATTTGATCCACGCACAATTTCTTTCTGTACTTGAAATGTTTTGCAAGTAATCTACTTAGCATTTGATTGAGAATAATTTTAATCAGTGGCCAAGCACTTCTATTCACAAATGTTGATTTCTTGAGATTATCATCTGACATCAGAAGAAATACTCCAGAAAAAACTTTTTTTCAAGGTTTATTAGCCTTTATTTAACTCCGTAGCACTTATCAAACAATTGCATTTTTTTTTGCATTTAGACCCCTAATTAACACAACTAAACTGGCATTAAACTAGCCTGGCAAAGCTAAAACGCTTGTGGGTCATATTATGAATATGATTTTTCACATCTGATACACATTTCAAACAGTGCTAGTAACACAGCTCTTGTGCGTAGCTTATGTTGTTGTTGTTTTTAACTCCCTGTTCTTTTGTATGTGTAAATAGGTGCATGCACATATGTGTGCTTTAGAGGGGCATACAAGAAGAGAGTTTTCACCACTGCAAACCTTCCAACTAGCTTCTCTCCCACCCATGTTCTTCAGGCAGTTTCCTTCCTAAAGGAAAGATCTTCCCTTGGCCCCTCCTCCTTCCTTTGGCCCCTCCTCTTTCTCTTAGCCCCTCCTCTTTCTCTTAGCCCCTCCTCATTCTCTTAGCCCCTCCTCATTCTCTTAGCCCCTCCTCCTTCACGTGTTTGTTTTTTTATCAGTAAATCATCCTAATTATGGTGATGATAATATGGAGAAGGAAGAAGGAGAATTCAATTCTATAGATTTTTTTTTTTTTTGGACTACTATAAACCAACACAACTCTCCAGCAGAGTCTCTGGTTCTAGTAGTTTTCAGGCTTCTGGACAGCAAACAGGAGCTGCCTTCTTTGGAGGAAATTAAAACTAAGGCATCCATCTTGACATTTAAAAATCAATGTTTTTGAGAGTAAGAGCCAAGGTGGCGCAGCAGTTAGAGTGCAGTACTGCAGGCCACTTTAGCTGACTGTGATCAGCAGTTCAGCTGTTCAAATCTCACCAGGCTCAAGGTTGACTCAGCCTTCCATCCTTCTGAGGTAGGTAAAATGAGGACCCAGATTGTTGGGGGCAATATAAATATACATTGCTTAATGGTGTAAACCGCTTAGAGAGTGCTTGCACTATGAGGCGGTATATAAGTCTCAGTAAGAAAGAAAGAAAGAAAGAAAGAAAGAAAGAAAGAAAGAAAGAAAGAAAGAAAGAAAGAAAGAAAGAAAGAAAGAAAGAAAGAAAGAAAGAAAGAAAGAAAGAAAGAAGAAGGACATGTAAAACTTAATAAAGGTAGAAGCAATAACATCTCCAGGCAAGCCTGCAGGGACATCCAGTTGTGCACAATGGCAGGCTGTGTGTGAAAAGGGTGTGTGGCTCCAATCACAATATTGCAACCACCACTGGTAAATTGTGACCCTCTTTACTGCTAAGGCACCTGCTTAAGCTTAACTGCAGGACAAGATGAACTAAATCACACTTACCGGTAGCTTCTTTTAATATCACGATGGGGAAGAGATTTCAGATTTCATATTGAAGGGGATACGTATGTGCCCACCACAATTTTTTTTAAACAGAAACTAAATATCCTCCAAATTGGGAGAAGAAATGGATCTGACTACAATAAATAAAAAGAGATACCGTATGTCTTTCATTATAAAGATGTCTAGCTTCTTTTCAGTATCCCTTTCAATATAAAGATGTCTATCTTCCTTTCAATATTTTTCTCATTATAAAGATATCTATTTTCCTTACAATCGTCCCCAAGGTCATCTAGAACAGACTTAAATTCATTTCAGACATCCTCATCATCACATCTGGTACTAAGCACAATTGGGCTACAAGCATACTCCACAATTTTCATTGGCAGAGGGTTGCAGGAGACTATCGCAGCCGGAAACGGAGCTCGAGAGTCCGTTTTCGCTGGCAGAGTGCTCGAGCCACCAAAGGTGCCTCTGACACAAGTGACGTTGAGCTGGCCACGCCCACCCTGGCCGCGCGCCCCGAGGTCAAATGCAATCCTGATGCGGCCCTCAATGAAATCGAGTTTGACACCCCTGTCATAAAGGAAGCTCTATGGCATGACAAGGAACCCTGAAGAAAAGACAATGCAGTATACTCCAGGGGCGGGTTCCTATTTTTTTTACTACTACTCTGTGGGTGTGGCTTATTTTGTGGGTGTGGCTTGCCAGCCATGTGACTGGGTAGGCGTGGCTTCTCAGACTGCTGAAGGGAGGGGAACTGAGATAGGTCCTGCCACCCATTCCCCCTCCCCTCAGCAGCTCAAGAAGCCTCAAACGTGCGAAAATGCCTGGGATCATCACCGGCGCTCGTGGCTTCTCGGACTGCTGAAAGGAGGGGAATGGAGATAGCTCCTGCCGCCCGTTCTTTCAGCATCTCACGCGCTCCCTCAGCCATCCTCCCCTGCTTGGACTCACTGTGGGGTAGGAAGGCAGCGCATGCACAGTGCCAGAAGCTCGGCTTCTGGGCATGTGCAGAAGAAAAAAAAAATTTTTTTAATGGCGGTGCCCAGGCACCAGCAACTGACCGCACCGGTACTGTGACGTCACCAGAGGGCCGCTACCAGTGCTATAGAGTGGACCGCACCGGTAGGAACCCACCACTGGTATACTCTATAGGTTTCCACAATACCAAAGAGATAAGATGGCAATCATGAAGCATTTCTCGTTGCCAGGCCTACAGGACTAGAAGAAAATACCAGGTTGAATCATGCAAGATCAGTCTTCGGCTGGAAAACAATGGGCTACAGCAAAATAGCTCAAGTATCTTCATTCCCATCTACAGATTTCATCCCCCAGTGCATCTTATTTTCTTCTGGTCACGAATTAACAAAACCACCCCCATTTTCGTGTGCAAATATAGACTCATTTTGAATTAAGATGTTTGAGTGCAGCAATCCCGTAGTGATGGAAGGATAGACCACCCAACAAAAAGTAGAAGGGATTGAAGGATCGGTGCTATTTCTTCACCCCAAAACCATTTTTGAAGAATGAAAGAGAAGAGGAATGAAGGAAGAGCTCTTGTAAATCACATACATCTTTATTATAGTCATAGACAAGCATAGACCTTGTAAGTAATGCTTTTAAAAATCCCATGCCTTTGGCCACTCCGTGAAGGGTGTTACTTAGGTTTCTGGGCCCCAGCTTTTACCCACAATTCCCCTCCCCAAGTTCCTAGAATTATTCACTGCTAGAACTACTGGTTCTGAGCTGCCAAAATCTGAACAGCCACTAGACGGCAGCAACGCATTAGTTTTCTATATCACTTTGGCACCCCCTGGTGGTTGTTATGGTTGTTGCAGTCCTGATCTGGTAGTGAGGAAATACAAGTAGAGGGGAGACCAGGGAGGGTAACAAATGCACCTTTGCTTTATAAATGTCTATCAGTGGGAGGAAAGACAGACCACACAGGATGAAAGCCAGCTCATTCCTCCTCTCTGGAACAGTCCAGTGTCCTCTGCAAGGCAAGATCTGAATCCATCAATCAGTGAAATGTGCTTTCAATTTGGGATGATTACAGTATTTTTGGAGTATAAGACGCACTCCCCCCCCCCCAAAAAAGAGGGTGAAATTTTGGGTGAGTCTTATACACTGAATGTAGCCAAAAACGTGAGGCACGGAGGAGGCGATAGTCTGTGGCAATCCCTGCAGCCTGGAACAGCTGATTGGGGGTATTCCAGGAGGCCGATCCACCCGCCAATCAGCTGCTCGTGCTGAATCAGGCTGCAATAATGTGCTGAAGCTGACCTGGCTGTTCGCTATTTGCTGCAAGGACGTGTCAGAGTTTGCAGCAGCAATCGCATCCAGAAAGCACACACAAGTAACTGATTCAGCAGGATTCAATAACTTCTCTTTATATATAATATAAAGTAAATATACAATACCAAGAGCAGGTTTTCCAAAGTAGTAAAAACAAGCAAAACACAAGCAGAGGAGAGGAGTTTCAGTTTCAGTTTCAGCACAGCATGCAGCTTTAATACAGAACAGTTGAGATAAGCCACGCCCAGGCTCCTTGCTGTCTCCTTTCTTGTTGCTCACACAGCAAATACTGTTTCAGTTTCCAAATAGCTTTCAACTCTCTCACACACTGAGGGGACGCTAGCCAGATGAATACCGATGGATGCTGGTAGGCAGAGGCAGAATTTTTTTTTCTTATTTTCCTCCCCAAAAACTAAGGTGCGTCTTATACTCCGGTGCGTCTTATACTCCGAAAAATACAGTATTTTCATACTTCAACATTGTAAAGTCTTAAAAAGCAAATCATATGGGCTGCAGAACGATAGCAAGACAAACAAAGAAGAGATGGGGCCTGAAGATTCTTCTTTCTCTCCAGGAAAGGCAGGGAAACAGTGAATAAGAGTCAACAGGAGCCAGTATTGAAACAAAGGCCCACTTGGGCAAAAATCTGGTGCTGCCAAGCCGTTGAACCAGTGGTAAAATGCTGCCGGTTCGGGCGGGCCAGTCGGTCGTTGCAGAGCTGATGGAGCTGGCGGCGGTCGCGATGCAGGGCTTCTCCTGCCCACTTCCCCCACCCGCCTGGACGCTGCCATTTGGGTTATTTTGCCCTCTGCGCATGCGCAAAGCATTCTGCACATGCACAGAGGGTAGAAGAACTCAAATGGCAGCATCCAGGCAGGCGGGGAAAGCGGGCGGGAGAAGCCACACGCCATGACCACCGCCAGTTCCATCGGCTCTGCAACAACTGACCGGCCCACCCAAACTGGCAGCATTTCACCCCTGCATTGAACAAACCAGAGCATCCGTCTCAGCTCCTTTCTAGATAGGTCACCGAGGACGTCCAATGCAGCATCGTTAAATGCCATCCTTGTTCTCGCGGCAAACCCACAAGAATGTCAGAGATAGCAATTTAGAATTAATTGTCTGTATCAAGTTGCCAGTGCAGAGACACTAAATATGAGTGTCAGGCTCTCAGGGAGTACTGGGGAACGGGCTGAAAGGAGACATGTAGAGGGCAGAGGGAATGGCCTTGAAGGACAGAAACACAACCAAGGCAAGGCTCAGTCAGATAAGAGAAGTTTGAGCCCAGGTTACTTTCTCAAGTAACCTGAAAAAAACCCCATATCAGGCAGGTCCCTCACACAAATATATGGGCAGGGATGGAGATTCATTACAATAACTATTCCTCTTTTCCACGGCTTAATCATGCCCACTGTATTTAGAGATTAGTAGAATAGAATAACAGAGTTGGAAGGGACCTTGGAGGTCTTCTAGTCCAACCCTCTGCTTAGGCAGGAAACCCTACACCACTTTAGACAAATGGTCATCCAACATCTTAAAAACTTCCAGTGTTGGAGCATTCACAACTTCTGTAGGCAAGTTGTTCCACTGATTAATTGTTTTAACTGCCAGGAAATTTCTCCTTAGTTCTAAGTTGCTTCTCTCCTTGATTAGTTTCCATCCATTGCTTTTTGTCCTGCCCTCAGGTGCTTTGGAGAATAGCTTGACTCCCTCTTCTTTGTGGCAGCCCCTGAGATATTGGAACACTGCTATCATGTCTCCCCTAGTCCTTCTTTTCATTAAACTAGACATACCCAGTTCCTGCAACCGTTCTTCATATGTTTTAGCTTCCAGTCCCTTTGTTGCTCTTCTCTGCACTCTTTCTAGAGTCTCAACAGTGTGTTAATATGTCATTAGTGTTAATGTCAACCTTGAAGCTGATCTGGCCGAAGCCATCTTGAGACTTCAGGGTGCTTTCTGGATGGGGAGCGAGGGATAGGGAGGGGGGATTAGAGATAGCTGGGGTTGTGTAGTCCCGTTTTCAGGCGGCAGAGTGCTGCAGGAGGCATCTGCATTTTAAATTATGACTATATAATATTTTGGATCCAAAGCCAAAAGATGTTTTGGAGTGTGTGAGCATCTTTTTAAACAAGCAGCATTTTTTTTTCCTGACCTCATACAATACCCGGTATACCCAGGGAAATATACCACTTTTTAAGGAAGTGTTGCGAGTCCTGGACACCACATCTCAGGAGCTTTGGCTCCAAAGTGCTGCACAGGTATAATTTTTCCAATTTGGACAGTGAATTTATTGAGTCATTATGAGAGGGCTTCGAGCAGGGGTTGCTAACCTGTGAGCTGCAGCCCACTAGTGTAAGGTGACCAGATGTTAATATTTGTAAAGCGGGACACCATTGACCGGGGGGGGGGGTTTCTAGGGGAGCAAGACAGGAGGGGTCTGTCTCTCTTATCCTGCAGCTTTGTGCACCCCCCCCAAACACCCCCCCTTCATCGCAGCCAGGGGTGGGTTCCTTCCGGCGCAGGCTTACCTGTTCGTTGCTGCAGAGCCGCAGAAGCTGGTGGCGTTCGCGGCACGGGGCTTCCGCCGCCCACTTTCCCCGGCTGCCAGGACGCCGCCATTTGCGTTCTTTTGCTCTCTGCACATGCACAAAGCGTTCTGCTTGCACAGAGGGCAAAAGAATGCAAATGGCGGCGTCCCGACGGCCAGGGAAAGCGGGCGGGGGAAGCCCTGCACTGCAAATGCCACCAGCTTCTTCGGCTCTGCAGCGACGAACAGGCAAGACCGCCGCTGCCCCTCTCACTGCCCTCCCTCCCCGCCTGGCAGGGCAGGGCAAATTCAAATCTAAAAAGCAGGCATTTTTTGAAACGCCGCGGGACGTGGGACAAATTATTAAAAAGCAGGACTGTCCCGCCAAAAGCGGAATGTCTGGTCACCTTACACTAGTGGGCCCTGAGGGGTTTGCAACCGGGCCACGGAAACATTTTATTTCCTCTCTGGCCTGCAAGTGCTTCCCAACCCATGACTCTTTGCAAGTAGCACAGTGGTGGTTCTTTCACTCCTCCCTTGTGTGTGTTGACCCTAAGCAACAGGAAATGACTTCCATGTGAGCTTTTGGGGTGGGTGGGGGGAACTCTAGGACGGCACCAATCAGGCTAGCTGGATGGAAAGAGATAAATCATCATCATCATCATTTAACGACCCCATAATCCCTTGTGGGGTAGAGTCTGGGCAATTGAATGGAGGCTGAGTGTTTACTGGCCAGATGCCCTTCCTGTTGCTAATGTGGAGTTTTGTTCAGCAAATATATTCTCAGTGTACCCAGAGAGAGAGAAATATCTGCCTCTACCTAGGATCGAACTCACAGCCTCCTGATTGTGAGGTGAGAACTCCCCCTCTAGGCCACCGCACCACTCTGATGGAAAGAGATAAATGCAGTTTTAAAATGCAGCAGCAGAAAGAAAAGTAGCTTTGGAAGAAATCCTTTGAGGAAGAACCTTTTTTGCTGCATGAGCCAATGAGTCATGAGGGTCACCCTCAGAGAATTGGATATAATGCCAGAAGTTCTGCTGGGTGACAGGACTTAGTGTCCTAGAACTAAAAAATTGATAGCAGGCACACAAAGAAAATAGCCAGTGTTGCTGCAGCTGAGCTGAGAGATATAACTGAAAGAAAGAAATGGCCACCTTTGGAACCACTGCTCAGAATCCAGTATTTGTCTTGGAAAACAAAGGGGAAAGAAGATTAGCATGGGGGGGGGGAATGCCACCCGGTACATGAAATTGTAATTTAAACAAATAGGACATGTAAAATCCAATAAAATCCCAAAGATAAAGCAGTTTTGGGACCACAGAATGTTCAAGCTGGCAAGAGTCTCAGTGTTCAAAGTTTTACAGCCCTTAAGAACTCATTCTAAGCCCTCCTTGAGATCCTGGGGGAAGGGTCAGTAGTGGGTTCTAAATCCCGTTGCTACTGGTTCGCTTGTGCGTGTGCGCGCACTTGCATGCATGATGCTTCTGCGCATGCGCAGAAGCATCCCGGGAGGGTAGGCGGAGCATCCCGGGCAGGTGGGCAGAGCGTCCTGGGCAGGTGGGTAGAGCCTCCCACCACCGCCGCTACCAGTTCACCGAACCAGGAGCAACCCACCGCTGGGAAGGGTGCGTTAGAATTCTAGCAAATTAAAACAATAGGAGGACTGTGCAGAAGAGCCATGAAAGCTTTTCAGAGGAAGATCCAAGCTCAAAATAAGGAGGAATTTCCTGACTGGGAGAGCTACAGTATGAAGCAGGGAAACAGCCTCCCTCCTGGAGCCTTGGGGCTCCATTGTTAGAAGTTTTCAAGCAAAGGTTTAGTCCAGAGGTGGGTTCCTCCTGGTTCGCACCGGTTCTATAGAACCGGTAGCAAACCGCTGGTGACGTCATGGAGCCGGTTCTGTCAGTGACGGTCCGTGGACACCACTATCTTTTTTTTGGAATTTTTTTTTCAATTTTTTGGGAATTTTTTTTCTTCTGCACATGCGCAGAAGCCAAGTTTCTGGCACTGTGCATGCGCCGCCATCTTGTTTTTGGCTTTTTGTATTATTACTTTTTTGAATTTTCGGCACTGTGCATGGGCACATGCGCGAAGCAAGCACGCGGCCACGAGGCGCAGGCAGAAGCGAACCGGTGGCGAGGTAAGTTAGAACCCACCCCTGGTTTAGTCAACCTTTGGTGCAAGACGGTCTGAAGATTCCTGCCCAGGGTAAGGATGTTGGACTAGAACAGGGGTGTCAAACTAAAGGCCTGTGGGCTGGATCCGGCCCATGGGATGCTTCTACCTGGCCTGTGGGGCTGCCCTGGAAACAGCGAAGGACTGGTCTGTGAGGCTTCTGCCAGCAAAAACGGAGGTCAGAAGGGCCGCGCGCGGCTCTCCCAAGCTCCGTTTTTGGCTGCAACGGCCTCCTGCAAAACTCTGCCAGCGTAAATGGAGCTCAGGAGGGTGACGTGCATCCCTCCTGAGCTCTGTTTTTGCTGGCAGAGCGCTTGGGCCACCACAGGTGCCCCCAACATGAGTGATGTCGAACTGGCCACACACACACCTAGCCACACCCCATGCCCTCCCAAGTCAAACACAACTCTGATGCGGCCCTCAATGAAATCAAGTTTGACACCCCAGAACTAGAAGATCTCCAAAGTATTTTCCAGCCCTATGAAGCCGTACGTATGGCACTTTTCTTCAATCTCCTAAAAGGGTTTTGGAATACCCAGGATGTAACACCTCTGTGAAACAGCTTCTGAGCCTCTTCTCCAGATCGAGACCTCTTAGCCTTGCAGGATCTTTAAATACAATGTAAGTCATGAGGATAAAACAATTCCTTTTATTTATTTTTGTTAGTAAAAATCAATGAGATCTTCAGTGGCTTGAAGAAATGTCTTTCAGGGCATCTTTAGATCACCACTGCAACTTTCTGATGCTTAAACATATATTTAAAGAAACCAGAAATACCAGAGGAAATTTTAGGTCAGAATGCTTCTTGGAATGAATGCGACACATGTGAACTTGTCATAGCGTGGAATTCAAGTCGACATAGCAGATTTCCATCAAGGTGGACTCCAAAGTGGCACAAAACATGATTGTCATGGTGTCGGCAGAAGAAATCAAAAGTGTTATGATAGCAGCCACAACCCAGCCTCAATCAGATGTTTCCAACATTTTGACCATGATCCTCTCTGATAGATGAGACGCAGGAGAAAATTCCCTTTGATTTTATTTTGGTCATTTTACCCTGCCTAGGGGAAGGCTTCAAAAATTTTAACAAGAGGTTCTCTGCCCGGTTGATGGGTGGGCGTGGCCATGGTGGGCATGGCCTAGTCGGCCTCCTGCACCATGGTTGGGGGGGCGTTTTTGCCCTCCCTGGGCTCCAGAGGCTTTTTTTGAGCCTCCGGGAGGGCGAAAACAGCCTCCCCAGGCTCTGGAGGGCCTCTGGAGGCTGGAAACAGGCCCGTTTCCGGCCTTCCCTGTTGAGATGAGAATAAATCTCATAGAGGCGATTTGGATCTTTTACTTGGAATTCAAACAGTTAGAAATAAAGCCGAGATTAAAAGTCTAATAGAAATATTTATTTTGGTACAAAAACAATAAATCCTAAATAATTACATCTTTGCTAAGAAAATGCGACCATTCAGGTCAAGAGCCAAGTCAAAAGTGATTAATGGTGAATCAGGAATGTGGACATGCATACAAGATCATATCACGTGTTCTGCTTGTATTGGAATGTACCATAATATTAGATAGGGGTGTATCACCCTGCATAGACATACAACTGACAATATTCACACCGTGACATTCACAAACTTCCGGTAGGCCCATTTTTCGCCCTCCCGAGCCTCCGTGTGCACCCTGCACTTAGCTGCATCCAGAATGGGCTGCGTGGGGACTCCTGGGAGGGGTGGGGTGGGCGGGGCCAGCCAGGAGTGGGATTTGGGGGTTCTTCGAACTGCACAGAATCTTAGCAAGAGGTTCTCCCGAACCCCTGCAAACCCCCAGCAGCCCACCCCTGACCCTGCCCTTCAAAAGCACAGGATAGCCAAATCCCCACAAGGTCACGATAAAACCATGTGCTGTTGCGATAGCAGGTTCTTACACAGTTCTGAGTGTCTTTGCATGTCTCCTATGTTCAAGTGCCAGTGACAATAGCACAAAGTGCCAGAACCATCAGTCTGGAAATGGTGGTACCCCGTATCCAAAGGGGTTCCAGCACTGAAAACTAGCTCCAGACGAGTTCTTGTGATTTCAGAACCATTTATAAGATACTCCCTTGTGAATTTTATGCTTTCCTATGATTAATACATATCTACAGCAGAGACAGCACCCTGCCAACAAAAGTGCCTATAGTCAAGGCTATGGTTTTCCCAGTTGCAATGTATGGCTGTGAAAGTTGGACCACAAGGAAGGCTGAGCACCAAAGAATTGAGGCCTTTGAACTATAGTGCTGGAGAAGACTCCTGTGAGTCCCTTGGACTGCAAGGCAATCAAACTGGTCAGTCCTAGAGGAGATCAATCCTGACTGCTCTTTAGAAGGCCAGATCCTGAAGATGAAACTCAAATACTTTGGCCACCTAATGAGAAGAAAGGACGCACTGGAGAAGAGCCTAATGCTGGGAAAGATTGAGGGCAAAAGAAGAAAGGGATGGCAGAGAATGAGGTGGCTGGATGGAGTCACTGAAGCAGTAGGTGTGAGCTTAAAGGGATGGTAGAGGACAGGAAGGTCTGGAGGAACGTTGTCCATGGGGTTGCGATGGATTGGACACAACTTCACAACTAACAACAACAGGCATAGAATGTATTCTCTCCAAAATTGCAGATACAAAACGGCAACCTTACCACTTTCTTAGACCAAAAGTTACTGCTGAAGCCTCTTTCTTCTGTGATTAATTCCCCAAAGCTTAAAATGCCCTCACATTGAGGTCAACCCTTCAGAGGTACCTCTCAACTTACATCCAGAACCAGTAGCAGAATTTCTGTTGCTAAGCAAGGCGGTTGTTAAGTGAATTGCACCCAGTTCTACAAGCTTTTTGCCCTAGTTGTAAATTTAATCACTGCAGTTGTTAAGTGAATCATGCAGTTGTTAAGTGAATCCAGTGTCAAGATTGATTCGTACTTTCACCTACATTTCTCCTCGTTCACGGCTTAACAATAACAGGGAGGAAGTGGTTGGAATACAAAGGAGAAAGAGCGGTATTCAAGCATCTGTTGGCACCGTGGCACATTGCTGGCATCCCAAGGACACACCGAGCAGATGCCCCCGCATTGCAGACTGTTTCCCATAATAAAATGAACAGATGTGATTGGTGGACATTTTGGACTGTGGGTGACCCGTAGGGAAAAGGGGGAAATAACTATGCTTGTTTTTGTGTGGGAAAACCAGAGCTGGTTTTGCTCCTTCTGTGCCAATGTGGTTTATTCAGTAAAGTTTATGCCCTTGGTAAAAATAATATCCCAGGAGTTGTTTTTATTATTATTATTATTATTATTATTATTATTATTATTATTATTATTATTATTATTATTATTATTATTATTATTATTATTATTATTATTATTATTATTATTATTTGTCAAGCATATATGATAACAAGCAAAGTATACACAAAGTATAAACATGATCTATTCTTCCATACACCAGGATGACTCCATAGAATAAACATATATAACCCTTTCCTGGTGAAGAGCTGATAGGGAAGAGAACCTTGTGGCCTAGAGGTTAAACTTCTGCCTTACAAGCAGACTGCCCAGGTTCAATTCCCACTATGGGTATGGCTATCTGACGAGAGCAAAATAGCTCAAAAATAGATCTATAATAGTTTCCCTTTATTTTCATTTATCAGCAAAAAATGTTACATATATATGTAACATATGTAACATACACACACATACATACATACATACATACATACATACATACATACATACATACACACACACACACACACACACACATATATATATATATATATAAAATATTATATATATATATAAAATATTTTATATATATATATATATATATATATATATATATATATATATATATATATATATATATATATATATATATATATATATATATATATATATATATATATATATATATATATATATATATATATATATATATATATATATAATATATATATAATATATATTATATATATATAATAGTACAAGCATGATTATGATTACAAGAATTGACAGCTTATTGACTTTGCTTGATGAAAGACAGCTGGGAAGATTGCAAATGGTGATCATGTAAACCCAGGATCCTGCGACTATCGTAAATATATGCTGGTTGCCAAGCTCTCAAATTTTGATCATGGCCATGCTGCGACAGTCATAAATGTGAGCACTGGTCATAAGTCACTTTTTTGCAATTCCATTCTAACTTCCAACTGTTGCTAAACAAATGTTTGTAAATTGAAGACTACCTTGTTATGTTTCCTGCTAGTAACTACATGAATGGCTTCTCCCGCAAGCACCTGAGGGCAGGACAAGAAGCAATAAATAGAAACTAATCAAGGAGAGAAGCAACTTAGAACTAAGGAGAAATTTCCTGACAGTTAGAACAATTAACCAGTGGAACAGCTTGCCTCCAGAAGTTGTGAATGCTCCAACACTGGAAGTATTTAAGAAGATGTTGGATAACCATTTGTCTGAAATGATATAGGAGCCGAGGTGGCGCAGTGGTTAAATGCAGCTACTGCAGGCGACTCCAGCTGACTGCTAGTTCAGCAGTTCAGCTGTTCAAATCTCACCAGGCTCAAGGTTGACTCAGCCTTCCATCCTTCTGAGGTCGGTAAAATGAGGACCCAGATTGTTGGGGGCAATATGCGGAACTCTGTAAACCGCTTAGAGAGGGCTGTAAAAGCACTGTGAAGCGGGATATAAGTCTAAGTGCTATTGCTATATAGGGTTTTCTGCCTAAGCAGGGGGTTGGACTAGAAGACCTCCAAGGTCCCTTCCAACTCTATTATTCTATTCTATTCTATTCTATTCTATTCTATTCTATTCTATTCTATTCTATTCTATTCTATTCTATTCTATTCTATTCTATTCTATTCCATCTCTTATGTGTAAAATAGGGATAAAATACCACAGGGGTAAAAAAAAAAACTTCAAAGTAAGGAAACTTTGTATTTGTATGTTGGAGGGTACAACAAAAGCACTCTTCTGCCGGAGTGCCAAAGGCTAAGAAGCCTTTGTGATCTATGATGTGCTGTGTTTCCCTAAATACAGGTTGTCATAGTTTGAAATACAGGTTGTCATTCTATCAGCGGGAATCGTTGATGGTGCCGGTGTCTTATTTGCACTTACATTATTATTAAAACTAGTGGCTGAGTGTATCTTAAAAGCTACTAATGGCAGAGAGAAGTCAATTCATGCCAAGCATTTATTAGTGACTACAAGTATATATTGAAAAGCCCTTTTCGCTTAACACCATAGCATTATTGCTGCTGTGTATGTTTGGCAGAATGAGTACATGATGCACTCTGCCTGGAAGGGAACTGATTTCTAAAAAGCAGAGACACTCCGATAGGCTTTGGGTCTCTGCCCACTCAGATGAATGAAGAGAAAAGCACATTCACAAATGTATGATGCCTTTGTAAAAATTCTAAAAGACAAAATACTTACCAAAAAAGATGGCAAAACTTGTGTGAAGAAAGCCAAAGAAAAATATACACAAAATGGCACTGGAGTTTGTGCTGAATTCAGAAAATGGAAGGACATTTTGATTCCTACAATAGATGAATAGTTGCAAAAGTTGATGGAGTTAGCAGAGATGGATAAATTGATTGCTTTGATCAAAGAAAAAAATACAATTACTTTTGTTTCGACTTGGAAACCGCTTCTGGACTTTGTGCCTGAGGTGGGAAAAAATGAAACTGATTAGATTAGCAATAGCACCTAGACTTATATACCGCTTCATAGTGCTTTACAGCCCTCTCTAAGCGGTTTACAGAATTCAGCATATTGCCCCCAACAATCTGGGTCCTCATTTTACCCACCTCGGAAGGATGGAAGGCTGAATCAACCTTGAGCCAGTGAGATTTGAACAGCTGAACTGCTGAACTAGCAGTAGTCTGCAGTGCTGCATTTAACCACTGCACTATCTCGGCTCTGATTGATTTGTGGTTATAGAAATGGCAAGTTTATACTATTATGGAAAAGTAAAAAGTTGAGGTTTGATGCTATTATCTTATTCTACTGCACCAAAGAGAGTTGGACGTCAACAGCTGACTTTGCCCTACGCCAGGGGTGTGAAACTCACATCGTCATGGCAGCTTTTTTTGTATCGGGACTTTTTCCCCCTTCGCTAAACTGGGCGGGGGTGTGGCCAACACATGATGCATCTGGCCCGTGGGCCGGGAGTTTGACAGTCCTGTCCTACACTTTTCCCTTCCCTTTTCCCTCCCTTATTTTCCTACTATTTTCTTTTATGTTATACACTAATAAATAAACAAGTTATGCATGTTTGTGCTGAATTTGAAAAACGTTGACTTCAATTGCAGATCGGCAGGCTTAGAAAAAGGTTTTTATAGACCAGTTCATTTTTCTAGATGTAATGTTAAAACTGTAGGGAAGTATTTAAAAAATCCATGAATATACTTAAAAGGCGGGGGGACCCTAGTGGAATACGTATTTTTTTCAGCCTTGTGATATTAGAGGAAAGCTTTTGGCTCTGCAGCATAGAAAGTTTTCTGTCATGCCCCCAAAGACAAAAACTGTGCACAAAGCAGATGGCAAGATCTGCCAGGGAAACAACTTGGAGTCAGCCATTACTCCCTTGAAAATCAGGTAATTTTCTGATTAGCTTAGAAGCTACAGAGAGCTTACAGTTGCAAGGATTCCCAACAAGGGCGATCAAAACTCTATTTCTTTCATGTTTCAAACAGGATTGAGAATGTCTGATCTTTTTATAACCAGCTGTCAAGAACAAATTGCAAAATGAAAGAATAGCTATCTCGGAAATGAAGTTACAACGAAAACAGAGGTGAAATACTACCGCTTCAGCCCGGTTTGGGCGTACTGGTAGCGGCGGCTGCCGATGGTTCAGAGAACCGGTAGTGGCGGCAGCGTGAGGCTCCGCCCTCCCACCAGAATGTTGACACTTTCTTTTTTTAACCCTCTGCGCATGCGCAAAGCCTTCTGTGCATGCGCAGAGGGTAAAAATGTGTCCGAACCAGTAGGGAAGGTAAGTAGATTTCACCGCTGAACAAAAATATTAACGATCTCTTTGTATTATGTAACATCTCTGCCACATAACTTAAGTTATGATATGGACAACTCCATCAGTTCGATTTTTCCTCAAATAATATAGAATAGAATAGAATAGAATAGAATAGAATAGAATAGAATAGAATAGAATAAAATAGAATAAAATAGAATAAAATAGAATAAAATAGAATAAAATAGAATGACAGAGTTGGAAGGGACCTTGGAGGTCTTCTAGTCCAACCCCCTGCTTAGGCAGGAAACCCTATATCACTTCAAACAAATGGTTATCCAACATCTTCTTAAAAATGTCCAATGTTGGAGCATTCACAACTTCTAGAGGCAAGCTGTTCCACGGATTAATTGTTCTAACTGTAAGGAAATTTCTCCTTAGTTCTAGGTTGCTTCTCTCCTTGATTAGTTTCCACCCATTGCTTCTTGTCCTACCCTCAGGTGCTTTGGAGAATAGTTTGACTCCCTCTTCTAACTTTCTCCTATCAGTGACTGGGGAAAGGAAGAAGACTTTTAAGCATATGTTAATAGAGAAAATACAATGGTTTGGATCCAGATTTAGATAAATACAATTGAACTAGCCCTCCCCAAAATCTTCCAGTGGGGTTGGTGTTACTAAATGATTTCATTGTGCAGTGGAAAGAAAACAGAAGAGTCACCAAATTGGTCAAATCCCACCTGGAATATTGTGTCCAGTTTTGGACATCATAGTTCAAAATCTAGAGAGCCAGTTTGGTCTAATAGGGAAAGCATCAGCATAGAAACTAGGAGTCTGTGAGATCTACTAGTCCAGTGTTTCCCAACCTTGGCAACTTGAAGATATCTGGACGTCAACTCCCAGAATTCCTCAGCCAGCATTCGCTGGCTGGGGAATTCTGGGAGTTGAAGTCCAGACATCTTCAAGTTGCCAAGGTTGGGAAACACTGTACTAGTCTCACCTTAGGCATGAAAGCCACCTGGGTGACTTTGGCCCACTTCCTCTCTTTCAACCCAACTCACCTCACAAGATTGCTCTTGTGGGTAAAACAAAAGGAGCATTAGGTATGTCACCTCCTTGACTTATTTGTAGAAATAATAAAGGCAGGATTTTTAAAAATCTAAAAAAATGGACAGGGACAGATTGGAATGAGTTTGGTGGAGGGCTTTCAGGATGGTTAGAGTTTAGTAAGCAAGTCCTGTGAAGCTATGAAAAGATCTGGGTATGTTTAAGCCTACAGAAGAGATGATTGAGGGAAGATATGATAGCAGCCTTCAAGTATCTGGGGGGATGTCACATACAAGAGCGAGTGACTTATTCCTCTTTACTCCTTTGTTGAATTCTTTGTCAAGGGAGGTCTTCAAATAGAAGTTGAATGATCATCAGCCAGAAAAGCGCCAGAGCAATGTTTCACAACCTTAGCAAATTTAAGATATCAACTCCCAAAATTCTCCAGCCAGCCACACATTGAAATCCACATGTCTTAAAAGTTGCTGAGACTGCCCCGGGGGCTTTTGTGCTAAACAGAGAGTTAAAATAGATGACATTTTAGTAAGATTATTATTGAAACCACAGGTCTTAACATACAGTACTCCGTAAAATTCAACAAAATAACAGTAGAATATTAAGATTATAAAATGAACTAATGAAAAGAGTGTTAGAAGAATAAAATGGTAAGTATAAAAATTGGAAAGAACTAGAACAGAATACCAGCAAATAGCCCGAATCTGCAAGGAGGGAGTCAGGAAAGTTAAGGCTCAGAATGAACAAAGACTTGCAAACAAATGCCAAAAATAACACAAAAAGAGAGATTTCTTTCAATATGTAAGGAACAAGAAGAAAGTCAAGGAAATGATAGGTCCACTAATAGGAGAAGAGGGCAAGATGGGGACAGGCAGCAGGGAGAAAGCAGAACTGCTTAATTCCTTATTTACATCTCTCTCCATGCAAAAGGAAAAAAAATAGTCTAACCTAACAGCACCATGGGAGACAGAACAGGAATGCAGGACAAAATAGGCAAGAAACTGGTAAGAGAACACCTTTGCACTCTAGACAAGTTCAAATTGCCAGGCCCAAATGGTTTGCAGGATTCTGAAGGAGCTGGCAGATGGAATCTTGGAACCACTGAACAGAATCTTTCAGGGCTCCTGGAGCACAGAAGAACTGCCAGAGGACTGGAAAAGAACTGATGTAGTTCCAATTTTCAAAAGTGAGGGAGTGGATCCAGGAAACTACAGACCAATGACCTTGACATCAAAACTTGGAAAAATCCTGGAAAAGATAATCAAGCAGCAGATTTATAAACACTTAGAAATAAACAGTGTGATTACTAGAAGCCAGCATGGGTCTGTTAAAAACAGATCTTGCCAGACAAATCTTATTGTTGTCTTTGACAAAGTGACTAAATAAGTGGATCAGGGAAATTCTGTGAACATAGTATACTTGCACCTCAGTAAGGCATTTGACAAAGTAGACCACAAGCTTCTTAGGTTGAAGCACATTGGTTCCAAACACAAATGTCTAAATGGATTCTTTTTGCCAGGTTTCTAAACTTTTTTCACATTGTTTTTTAAGTGGAGAATGGCATTGAAAAGCCTGCCATGGTCTTAATTCAGAATCAAACTGCATCATTATTACACAACTGCAGCCTGGGTATGGAGGAAAAAGTCTGGTGTAGCCAGATGGTGGAGATGGTAATGTAGGCTGATGTTCATATAATGATTGGAAATAGCCTGCAATGTTTGCTTATTTTTGCAAATGGAGGGAGGCCATGGCCAGGGGGACATTGCCCAGTTCCAGCTGATATGGCAGTTATGGCTTTGCCTGGAACAGGGACCTAGTGACAGCAACACATGGTCTCATCTCTGGTCATTTGGATTATTGTGATCCACTTTACAGAAACTGATGTTAGGAATGGTTCAGTGGCCTAGAGGTGGAGCTCTCGCCTCACAATCAGGAGGCTGTGAGTTTGATCCTAGGTAGAGACAGATATTTCTCTCTCTGGGCACGCTCACATTGAGAATATATCTGCTGAGCAAAACTCCGCATTGGTGTCAGGAAGGGCATCCAGCCATTAAAACACTCTGCTAGCTCCATTCAGTTGCCCAGACTCCACCCCGCAAGGGATTATGGGGTTGTTAAATGAAGATGATGACTTTACAGAAATTGATGTTAGTACAACAATCAGCAATGCATAAGCCAACTGGCACTAGACCCCATCAACATGAGGTGCTACTCAAAAGTATTCCTATCCTTGAAACATCCTAGTTGGACTATTGTAACATGATCTACATTGGGACTTCTGTCCTTGAAGACACTTCAGAAGCTTCAGCACGTCCAGAGTGCTTACACCCTGGGTATGTGAGTGCCTTTCAATTCAAAGCAAAGGTGAAATGCTACCGGTTCGGGCTGGTTCTCCAGAACCAGTAGTAACAAATGCTTCCAGTTCGCAGAACCGGTAGTAAAAATGCTTTTAAAAAGTAAAAAAAAAAGGTTCCAATGATCGGCACAGCTAATTGTCACAGCTGATGAACCTTTTTTTAAAAACTTTTTAAAGCATTTTTACTACCTATTCCCCGGAACTGGTAGTAAAAAATGCTTTAAAAAGTAAAAAGAGCTGGGGAACCTTTTTTTTTTTTTTTAAAGCATTTTTTACTACCTATTCGACCAGAACGGTGACTCTGTGAGGTTCCTGCTTGTTGCAGGGGCCATTTTGTGTGAAATCCAGCTGCTTCTGCATTGTGTGTGAGTCTGTTGTGTTGCTTTAGTGTTATTTTTGTGTAAAGTGTGATAGTTGTTTATTGAGCTCTCTGTGACTCTGTGAGGTTCCTGCTTGTTGCAGGGGCCATTTTGTGTGAAGTCCAGCTGCTCCTGCATTGTGTGTGAGTCAGTTGTGTAGTTTTTGTGTTATTTTTGTGTAAAGTGTGGTAGTTGATTTTTGACGCCATGCCCACCCAGTCACATGATCACCAAGCCATGCCCACCTGATCACATGACCCACCAAGCCACACACTCCAAGCCACACCCACAGAACCGGTAGGGAAAATTTTTAGATTTCACCACTGAAAAAGGTGCTATTATCATTTTAATAATCTACATGGCATGAGGCCAGGTTACTTGCTGGAAATCCACCAACCTATCCCACCAGATCTGGCAGGGCACTCCAGTTCCCCTCAATGAAGAAATGTCACGGGGCAAGTCCTAAGAAGCATCCCTCTGAAATGGGACCTGCTTTATGGAAAAGTATCTTCATGGAGATACACACTGCCCCCATCCTGCTGACCTTCTGAATACCTGGTGTTCACCTAAGCACTGAGGCCAGAATGCTAATGGAGCAGGATCACCAAATCACAGGATATGGAGCAGGATCACAGGATCACCTGGTGGGATCTGAGACACATGCCTCCTCTATCATAGTGCCCGCCCTATGGAGCAATAATTGCCCCAAGATTCATATGGCCTTGACTCCATTGCAGTGGTGGGTTGCTACCGGTTTGCCCCGGTTCGCCAAACCAGTAACGGCAGCGGGAGACTCTGCCCACCAGCCTGGACGTCCGCGAGCGCATGCGTTCACAGTTCTGAACCAGTAGCGAAGGTAAGCGAAACCCAGTACTGCTCCATTGCCTTTCGACATGGCCCCAAAATGTTGATGGCTTCCTAGGCATTGGACCAGAGTCAGAGCCGAATCTATTCAGAAATCAACTATTTTGAATTAAATATGCAATGAGATTTTTCTCTTCTGGTTGTTTGCTGTGTTTAGTTTTCCGTTCCTTACTTTCTATATTGTACCTCTAACCAATTGTAAGCTGAAACTCAAGTAGGGCGGTCGTACCAATCATATTACATCAGATCAGATCAAATCAATTAATCTACCAATAAATTCTGACAAGGATTATATATCTTCGACCATGGTATCCTTCTGTGTCGTCTTGGCGAGGTGGGAGTGGGCGGCACTGTGTTACAGTGGTTCTCCTCCTACCTCTCTGACAGGACGCAGTCGGTGTTGACAGGGGGGCAGAGGTCGAGCCCTAGGCCCCTACTTTGTGGGGTGCCGCAGGGCTCGGTCCTCTCACCCATCCTGTTTAACATCTACATGAAACCACTGGGTGAGATCATCTGACGACACGGGGTGAGGTATCAGCAGTATGCTGATGATACCCAGTTGTACATCTCCACCCCGTCTCAATTCAGGGAAGCCGTCGACGTAATGTGCCGCTGCCTGGACGATGTTAGGGTCTGGATGGGGAAGAACCGGCTAAAGCTCAACCCTGACAAGACCGAGTGGCTATGGATATTGCCTCCCAAGGATTCTCCTTGTCCCTCCTTGGTTCTTGGGGGAAAGAAATTAACTCCCTCAGAACGGGTTCGCAATTTGGGTGTCCTCCTAGACCCACAGCTAAAATTGGAGCAACATCTTTCAGCTGTGGCTAGGGGGACCTTTGCACAGGTTCGCCTAGTGCACCAATTGCGACCCTTCTTGGAGAGGGAGGCGCTACTCACAGTCACCCACGCCCTTATCACCTTCCGGCTGGATTACTGCAATGCGCTCTACATGGGGCTACCCTTGAAGAGTATTCGGAGACTACAATTGGTGCAAAATGCAGCTGCGCGTGCCGTGGTGGGAGTGCCCAGGTACACTCACGTAACACCTGTCCTCCGCCAGCTGCATTGGCTGCCCATTAGTCTCCGGATCCAATTCAAGGTGTTGGTCGTTACCTTTAAAGCCCTACATGGCTCAGGGCCAGGCTACCTTCGGGACCGCATCCTGCCGCATACCTCCCTACGACCGGTTAGGTCCCACAGAGTTGGTCTCCTCCAGATCCCATCGACCAAACAATGTCGGTTGGCGGGGCCTAGGGGGAGAGCCTTCTCTGTGGGAGCTCCCTCCCTATGGAACCAACTCCCTCCGGAGATCAGAGCCATCCCCACCCTGCTGGCCTTCCGTAAAGCAATAAAAACTTGGCTCTTCCGGCAGGCGGGGTGAAAGTGAGACCGAGTAGATCATCTCGGGGTCTCCCCCCTTTAGTTATGAATGTTGGAGATTTCCTTTTAATTTTTATATATTTTTTAGTTGTTATATGTTTTATTGTAATAGATTTGGACATGTTGTGAGCCGCCCAGAGTCCCCCAGGAGTTGGGCGGCATACAAATATATTAAATTAAATTAAATTAAATCTGCCTGGTAGCAATACATGGATTTGGAAAACATTTTATATTTTTCAAGAAAATGTAATTCTCAAAAGGAACCATGAAAAGAATGCATCCATTTTTCATTAGAAGTCATACTGTCTTGAATGTATAAAGTCCAGCTAATTGCCACCATTTGTCTTAGTATTCTAAACATTTTGTGGCTAAGTCCTGCTAGTGAAGATTTGGCTTCGGGTTCTGGGTTAAAAGCCCTGGAAAATAAGTTGTTCTTCTTCGTAAACAATTGTAATTTCCCTCTTATTTCTTGTAAGGGACTCGGCTTGCTGAAAGAAAGTAGCACTGCAGAGAACAAAAAAGCAAACTTGCAGGAGCTTAACTCATGTTAGAGAGGACCCATCATTCATACCCAAATAAAAAAATAATTAAAGAAAACCAAAACCAAGCCAAAAGAAGGTCTGCATCGCCATCTAGTGTCAGGAAAAGTTATAAAACCTTAAGAGTATATTTTCATTTCTCTTCTGCTCTAAGCAAAAATGGAAAATACAAAAATATAGAAAGAGAGAGCTATAGAAATGCCCTTTTTGGGGGCTCCAGAGTGGGCATGAGAGAATGCCTCATTCCCACGTGGCCTCCTCAGCTTCTGATAATTGTCATAGAACAGGAATGTTTATGAGAATAGTTGTCAGGTGTTGGTGAACACTAGTATGTCACCCAAAACATTGTGGTGCGTCACCTTTGACATATATATCATAGGTTCCCCATCTCTGTTTTAAAAACTGCACAAGAACAGTAAATGTAAACTTATTATATGAAAACTATTGTTTCTATTGTTCTTTTGCTTGGAGATTATCTTAACGGGGATATTTATAGAAATGATACGGTGGCGCTCTAGAGTTGTGGCGTTAAAAATAACAGAATCTTCTCTGTTAAGTGTTTGGCAACATGGTACTGTATTGACATTGGCAATGTTCATTTTCTTAGCATATTTTCTTTTGCCAGCCCCTTATTTTCTTTTGCTACTTCAAGGAGTTTAATTCGCTGAATGTATGTTTTTGCTTTGTTTCATTTTGTGTGTTTTATTGTTCTGTATTTTGTTCTCTATGATAAAACAATAAATTGAAAGACAAAATAAAAGATAAATTAAAAAATGAGTTCATTCACTGGCACCATGTCCGGTTCTTCTGCTCTAGTAGCAGCATGTGTTATGGAATGCGCATCACTGGGTATCTGTGGCTCCCAATATCCCTTCCGTTTTCCTTACATAGAATTGTTGAACTTAGGGCTCAGAGATCTTCTAGCCCAACCCCTACTCAAGGCAGGAGACTTATACCATCACAATCAAATGTTTGTCCAGTCTATTTTTGGTGATGATACACCACCTATTAACTCCAGCAGGCATCGTATACATTGATTAATTGTTCTCACTAAAAAAGCCACACAGTTCTAGGCTGCATTAACAGAGGGATAGAATCAAGATCACGTGAAGTTTTAATACCCCTTTATAATGCCTTGGTAAAGCCACACTTGGAATACTGCATCCAGTTTTGGTCGCCATGATGTAAAAAAAGATGTTGAGACTCTAGAAAGAGTGCAGAGAAGAGCAACAAAGATGATTAGGGGAGTGGAGGCTAAAACACATGAAGAACGGTTGCAGGAACTGGGTATGTCTAGTTTAATGAAAAAAAGGACCAGGGGAGACATGATAGCAGAGTTCCAATATCTCAGGGGTTGCCACAAAGAAGAGGGAGTCAAACTATTCTCCAAAGCACCTGAGGGTAGAACAAGAAGCAATGGGTGGAAACTAAACAAGGAGAGAAGCAACTTAGAACTAAGGAGAAATTTCCTGACAGTTAGAACAATTAACCAGTGGAACAGCTTGCCTCCAGAAGTTGTGAATGCTCCAACACTGGAAGTTTTTAAGATGATGTTGGATAACCATTTGTCTGAAGTGGTGTAGGGTTTCCTGCCTAAGCAGGGGGTTGGGCTAGAAGATCTCCAAGGTCCCTTCCAACTCTATTCTATTCTATTCTATTCTATTCTATTCTATTCTATTCTATTCTATTCTATTCTATTCTATTCTATTCATTTTCCTACTAAACTGGGAGTTTGACATCTGTTGGCTTGAGCCATTTGCCATGCAAATTCCTGATTCAAATTCAGCTGTGGAATTAATCAGACCCACAATCTGCAATTGGTTTGAGCCTCCTTGCAAGTATGGCTGAAATTAACAGAACTATTCATTCTGTTTTGACCTACAGTATTCTCACTGATGTACAGCCCTCAATAAAGAAAGAAAAAATTGCTAATATAGGAAGAGGTGGAGGGGGGGTATCCGTTAAATTCCATGAGCATTTAGCCAGAGAACCCTCTGACTCTTCATCCAAAGATTGCTTTTAACACTCAGAACAAAGTTTTAAACACCTTCTTCTGGCACAGCTATTAGGTGTTATAAAATGGTGGGCTAGGTGTCTCATTCTCCAGCAGGCTCAGCGGTACTCCGCCATCCTCCTCCAGAAACAAATGTATTTTGAAACAAATATGTTATTATAAATAGCAATGTGCCTTATTTATGGATCCCCAGCTGTCAAAGCACTGAACAAAAAGAAGGATGCAAAATGAGTGAGGGGTTGGTCTCCAGTCCTTTGAACATGTTGGGCTGCTGATCATCCATGTGGCCAATGAACAAGAGTGGCAAAAAAAAGGAAGAAAAGTTGACCAAGTGTTCTGGGAGTTGTATTTCCACATTCCAGATGACCATACGGTATGTGCCTCCCTTTTACTATACATGTCATCCTCAGGGGAACCACATCTGCAATGCATGGTGGGAAGTACAGTATGCACTCAAGCTTCTGCTTTGGACCCAGTGCTCTTCAACAGAGACTATAGAACAGTGATGGCAAACCTATGGCACGGGTGCCACAGGTGGCACGCGGAGCCATATCTGCCGGCACGTGAGCCGTTGCCCTAGCTCAGCTCCAGCGCGCATGTGCGTGCACGCCAGCTGATTTTTGGCTCGCGCGGAGGCTCTGGGAGGACAATTTTGGCCTCCGGAGGGCCTCCGGGGTGGCGGGGGGAGCGTTTTTGCCCTCCCCAAGCTCCAAGAAAGCCTCTGGAGCCTGGGGAGGGCAAAAAACGGGCCCTACTGGGCCCACTGGAAGTCGGGAAATGGGGGAGTGGGGGGTCACGCACGCATGCACATGGAGGGTGGGGCAAGTGGGGGGCTTTGAATTATGGGTGTGGGCACGCACGAGCGTGCGATAGCGCGTGCGCGCACTATTTTGGCACCCGAGGGGAAAAAGGTTCGCCATCACTGCTATAGAATAATAGGGATGGAAGGGACCTTGAAGGTCTTCTAATGCAACCAGCTGCACATGGCGGGAGACCTTATAACATCCTGGTCAAATGGTTGTCCAGTCTATTCTTGAAACTTCCAGCAATGGGGCATCCACAACTCTGGAAGGCAAGCTATTCCACTGATTTTGTTCTCACGGTCAGGAAATTCCTCCTTAGTTCTAGTTGTATCTCTCTTCAACAAGATTCCACCAGGGGTTCTGACAGGTTCTGGAGAACCGGTAGCGGAAATTTTGAGTAGTTCAGAGAACCGGCAAATACCACCTCTGGCTGGCCCCTGAGTGGGGTGGGAATGGGGATTTTGCAGTATCCTTCCCCTGCCACGCCCACCAAGCCACGCCCACAGAACCGGAAGGGAAAAATTTTGAATTTCACCCCTGGATTCCACCCAATACTTCTTGTCCTGTCCTTTGGAGAAAAAGTCGATCCCCACTTCTCTCTGACAGCCCCTCAAGTACTAGAAGACTGCTATCATGTCACCCCTAATTTTGATAGGCTAGATATACCTAGCTCTCTCAACTGATCATCATCCAATTTAGCCTCCAGACAACCTTCATCTTTGTTACTCTTTTCTGAACACTTCCCAGGGTCTCAGTATCTTTTTTGTATCGTGGTGACCAAAACTGGATGCAGTATTGTGGATGTGGCTTTACTATTGTGGTATCTTTAAAGCCCTACATGGCTTAGGACCAGGTTACTTCCGGGACGGCATTCTACCTCATACTTCCCTTCGACCGGTTAGGTCCCACAGAGTGGGTCTCCTCCAGGTCCCGTCAACCAAACAATGCCGACTGGCAGGGCCTAGGGGGAGGGCCTTCTCTGTGGGGGGCCCTGCTCTCTGGAACCAACTCCCCCCAGAGATATGAATTGTCCCCACCTTGCTGGCCTTCCGAAAAGCCGTGAAGAAAAGCCGTGGCTCTTCCGGCAGGTGGGGTTTTGAGACAAATTCATCTTGGTCTCCCCTATGTATGTAAGATTTTTTATGCCTTTTAAATGTATTTTAAATTGTTTTAAATTCTATTGTTTAGCGGTTCTTCAAATGTTGTACGCCGCCTGAGTCCCCAGGCAGTAGGGTGGCATATAAGAATCCTAAATAAAATAAATAAATAAAATAAATAAAGATCACTTCTTGCGATCTAGATGCTATCCCACTGTTGATGCAGTCTAGGATTGCATTAGCTTTTTTGGCAGCTGCAGCACACTGTGAGCTCATGCTTAACAGGTGGTCCACTCTGAACACCTAGATCCCTCTCACCAGAGGTGGGTTCCTCCTGGTTCAGACTGGTTTGCCCGAAATGGTAGCAACCTTCTGGTGATGTCACAATGACATTAGCCATTTGTCTGACATGATATAGGGCAGTGGTGACAAACCTTTTTCGGCTCGCGTGCCAAAAAAGGTGGGGGGGCATGCTCGCACGCGCTCGCGTGCCCACACCCATTCCCTCCCCCCCACGCATGCACACAACACCCCCCCATGCTGCCCCCTGCGCATGCGCACCCCCCCCACCCCCGCACAAAGGCTTACCGGAGCCTGGAACGTCGAAACCGGCAAACCGGAAGTGCGAAAAAACGCACTTCCGGTTTGCCGGTATGCTGTTTTTTGCACTCCGGAGGGTTCAGGGAAGCTCCCTGAAGCTCCGGAATGCAAAAAACTACAAAACGGACAAACTGGAAGTGCACTTTTCCGCACTTCTGGTTTGTCCGTTTTGTAGTTTTTTGCATTCCGGAGCTTCAGGGAGCTTCTCTGAACCCTCCGGAGTGCAAAAAACAGCACACCGGCAAACTGGAAGTGCGTTTTTTCGCACTTCCGGTTTGCTGGTGGGAAACCCTCGCGTGCCGGCTTCTATGGCTCAGCGTGCCACCTCTGGCACGCGTGCCATAGGTTCGCCACCACGGATATAGGGTCTCCTGCTCGAGCAGGGGGTTGGACTAGAGGACCTCCAAGGTCCCTTACAACTCTATATTCTGGCATTCTGCTAACACTTTGGAGGATGTACTCAAGATTCAAAAGGATTTTGACAGAATTGAGCATTAGGCCATAGAAGATGCAGTTCAGTGGTGAGAAAAATAAGGTCCTTTACCTAGGCAGAAAAAAATCAAATGCACAGCTATAGAGGAGGCAGTACCTGGTATTTTAGCAATATTTGGTTACTACTGTCTCTGAGTTTTCTTTTTTAATCTTTCTCATCATTGACCATACTTTAATAAAATAAAATTTGATAAGGAAAAATCCGAAGAGGCTATTTTCAGGAGAGATGACTGAGAGAATAGTAAATGTTTGGTGCCAATGCTGGGACCAGAGTTCTTGTCAACACTGCCCATTACACACACACACACACACACACACACACACACACACACACACACACACACACACACACACACACACCCTTGGTGCCCGCTTCTTACATATGACTTCAAGTCAAGGTGGTTATAGACAATTTCCTTTTCAAAGGATGCACATTTAAATAAGAGACCTCTCACTACCAAAGCCAAATTTATTATTACTCATAAGCATACTTGTATAAGAGATGGTATTGAAGGGAGTCATACGGATTCATCAGACGAATATTGAAGAATATGTTGCCAGTGTAGAGCAAAAATAGCTTCGATGCGCATCTAAAAAAAATAGGAAATCAGGGAGCAAAATATTTTTTAGCAACTTGCAGTAAACCTTCCGATTCCACTTTTTTCCTCTCTCTCTTTTAAACTGGAAGAAATTAGACACTTTGAAGTGATTTCGTTCTGTTCACACGTCCTTCTAAAAAGAGAAATCAGCCGCGGTAACTTTTTATCAAATCTCGTTGTGCCCCCTCCCCACAGCCCCAACATTTTGCCTCCTCTCGTGAAAACAGGCAAAGCCACTTGATGTGAGCAAAATTTAGCAAAAAAAAAGATCGCCAGGCATCTGTGTCGCCCTCAGCTGTAGACCAGGAAAACCTGTTGCACCATCTGTGCTGTTTAACTGGGAACATATCAGAGCCACAGAGGTAATAACCTGGGATGCATGTCTGCCTGATTCTGTTCCTAATTAAACTTTGATTCATTGGGTGGGGAGGTGGGTTTGAATGCTTACCAATAGCACCCAGGAAAAGGTCCAATTCAACCAGATGGCAGAGTTACTACTTTTCTACAAGAGGCCACTTAGAAAAGGGATGGGGTTTCAGTTGCGATGTTCCCCCTGCGTGTAATACAGGCTCTATCACTAGAACTGTCAAAATGTGATAAAAGCAGCAATAGCTATTTCAGGCACCTTTGTGGAAATTGCTCTAACCCACGGATAGAACAATTTCCAATAATCCTTTAATTAGGATGTTATCAGTTCTTTGCTCAAATTTTTTACAGGTACTCCTCAAGTTATGACCGGTTGAAGTTAAAGCCAATCTGAAAAAGAAGACTCGGGATCCGGTTCTGAAATTTTAACAGTCGGGGCCCCTCCATGCAGCTCCATGAGCGAATTTTGGACGCTAGGCAAAATAGCTGTATTTACAACCATCTGCAGTGTCCCAGAGTTACATAATCACATTTTATAATGGTATCGCTGAAAACCAACACTGGCAGTTTTCAGTAAAACCACATCCATAGTGAACCGTGGGTTCGCTTAACCTGGAGGTGAAAGGTGGAACACACAATCCTTAATATCCTGTCTTTATCACCTGGAAATTGGATTATCACAATGTTGTCTGAACTTTCTGGCTACTTTCTGGGCAACCCCAAGGAGAGAGCATTGTGGTAATCCAACCTCCAGGTGATAAAGACAAGATATTAAGGATTGTGTCTTCCACCTTCAGATTTCAAGCCATCTGCTGTTAAAGATATATGTGACCAGTTACCGTATTTTTCAGAGTATAAGACGCACCGGAGTATAAGACGCACCATAGTTTTGGGGGAGGAAAACAAGGAAAAAAGGCCTCTGCCTCCCAGCAATTTGCCAAACAGCAAACAGTACAGATGATATACACTGTTTGCTGTGTATTTCTGTGCATGTGTGCCTGACCCATAGAAATAGCAAAGAATTGGAGAAATGTACATAAGGCCAGAAAGTTTTCTTAAACGTAATCACACCAACTCCTCCAATAATAACAGAGCTGGAAGGGACCTTGGAGGTCTTCTAGTCCAACCCCCTGCTTAGGCAGGAACCCTACACCACTTCAGTTCTAACTTCTGTTCTAATTGTCCTAACTGTCAAGAAATTTACTGAACAGAACACTATTACATTTCAGATTATACTTTTACAGATCTTTAAATTTTATGTGGCTTTCTGGAAGTATACATTCTCTGCTCTTTAAAAGAAGATACAAAAGCACTGGGCCTCTTCAGAGCAAGCATTTATTTTAAAAAGCTTCTTCGTTTTGTTAAGTTGTCTAGAACAATAATAAAGCAGTCTTTAAAAAATAAGTCTAATAATTTGAACACTCTACAAACATTTAACAAAGTAACAGAATCTGCCTCTACCTAGGATAGAACTCACAACCTCCTGACTGTGAGGCAAGAGCTCTTTCCTCTAGGTCACAGCAGCTTGCAGTTTACTTCCTTTCAATTTCAGCAGTCAAACATTGCCAGCAGTCTATTTCAATTTGTCTCCTCACAGCCACCATAGTTAGCTTCATTTTACCACGTGGCTTCTGAGTCAGCTGTGTGTCGGGAGGCAGATACTTTCTTCTTGTGTTAACCAGGCTTTGCCCTGTTTGCTGTAAGAGGTAAATTGCTGGCAGGCAGAGGCCAAAGGGTGGGGGTGACTGGGTGGGTGGGGCTACATTCAGTGTATAAGACGCACCCAAGTTTTCACCCTCTTTTGGGGGGTAAAAAGGTGCATCTTATAATCCGAAAAATACAGTATATGATTTCGGCAGTTACCATCTGGTACAAGTCCACGGTTTTGTGGAGATCACGCATTCTTTGTCTCCAGAGTGCGGAGATCTTTGGAGTCCTAGGGGACGATCACTTAAATATGAGCCAGCAGTGTGAGGCAGCAGCCGAAAAAGCTAATACCAAGAAATGATGGAAAGTATTTCACACACAGCCAGGTCATACGCGACTTTTTCCACGATCCTGTTAGCAAATCTAATATTGTATGATTGTGTTTAAGAGAGAGAGAGAGAGGGAGAATCGCACAATGGAAAGGTGTTAAATCTGAGCACAGGAAACCCCGGTTTGTGCCTGTACTGTAATCAACTTCTCACCTGTTGCAAAGCATGGAGCTATAGGACAACATCATTACAAGGTTAGTTTCCTTTTCTTTTTAAAGAGAACAGAATCTGGTGCCCTTTCAAAAAAAGAATTCATAATTTAAGCCATGAAAAGGTTGGACAAATGGCAGATGACGAGTGTTTGTACGCATCCAAAGACAATACAATCTTATTCTGCCGACTCGTAACCTTTAAGCAAACTTTTTCATTCCATTCTTAAGACTTATTTTTCCTTCTTTCTCTCTCGGTATTATTGGCAGGTTTGTGTATTTTTACGTTTTTAAGATAAATACTGGCTTAAAGGATTCTTTAAAGAGAACAACTGAAAAGGTAGTTAAATATCATGGGAAGATTTTTTCCCCCCAAGATCTTATGTCAAATGTTACAGTCACCGTCAATATGTCAACACAGCCTCATAAGGTGATACAATGGAGTAACTCTAGGAATACCACTTTGGGCAAATGAATGGCTAATTAAGGGACAGATATTATTTATCATAAAGATAAACTGGAGTCTTGATAAGTTGAGGCTTTGCTTGGCACCAAATTGTAGCACAGAGTTGCAAATCCTTAACTTAGAGACTAGACAGCCACTTGTCTAAAATGGTATAGGGCAGCGATGGCGAAACTTTTAGGCACTGAGTGCCCAAACTGTGCATGCCCACATGTCCAAACTGAAAGCTGTGTGCACGCAAATGTGTGCATGCATGGACATGCACGTGTGCATGCGCACACATGTGCATGCGCACACCTGCACAAGTGTGCACGCGAAGACATGCACAAATGTGCACATGCGCAGACACGTGCAAATGTGCACATGCGCAGACATGTGTGAATGTGCACACACACAAACATGTGCAAACATGCACATGCATAGGCATGCATGACCAGTAAACCTTAGGGGGAAAATAGATTTTTATTTCTTTATCTATCAAAAATTATATGGCCGTTTATGAAAAGTGGCTCTTTTTAACTTATTGTTTGGACTGCAGTTGCTGTTTTTCATGGGAATTCATGTGGATGTAAGAATTTTTGGGGTAGCAAGAGAATTAGATTTAGGCTTATAGAACCCTGTTAAATAGATTAAGTGCTTACTTTTGCAGACATCATCAAGAAATATGAACTGGGTTTTTTTTCTTAGTCAACTGAAAAAAATGGAACTTCCTTGTTTTCTTCAGTTTCTAATGTGAAACTTGGACATTTGCAAAACCAAAAGGAAATCACATCACCATCTGGGCTCAACACCCTCTTAAACAGGTTCAAACAGAAAAGGTTGCTATAGAAATCGAAGTACCCATCACCTCTGCCTTTCAAAGCCAAATTTTTAATGTCACTCTTGGCTTGTTCGCTTTCTCATTCAAGATACGGTTTTCTTTTTTCTTGACGGCAGACAAAGGAAGTTTGTGTGTCTGCTTCCTGTTTTCAAAGTGAAACCCTGACTTTTAGGACTACAATAGATGTTGGTTGCCCCTAACAATCAGTGTACATGTGAAACGTTATTGTTGTTGCAAGAAATTTTGGGGCATTAAAAAAAAATGTTTGCATATATTTGTATTATAAATAATTGGGGAACAGCCCCATTCTATTTTTTCATCAGAATCTGCAGTACAAACAGTGGTGAAATCCAATTTTTTTTACTACCGGATCTGTGGGCGTGGCTTGGTGGGCATGGTGTGGCTTGGTGGGCAAGGCTTGGTGGGCGTGGCAGGGGAAGGATACTGCAAAATCCCCATTCCCACCCCACTCTGGGGCCAGCCAGAGGTGGTATTTGCCGGTTCTCCAAACTACCCAAATTTTCCACTACAGATTCTCCAAACTACTCAAAATTTCCACTACAGATTCTCCGAACTACTCAAAATTTCCGCTACCGGTTCTCCAGAACCTGTCAGAACCTGCTGGATTTCACCCCTGAGTACAACTCAAGTTAGGTCTAGCCTGCAAATTGTCATGGATGGCGATATTGTTCCAGAAAAGTATAGACACAAAACATCCATTCCATTCCTTACGGTTTTTCATTATTTCACCAAATAAAACAAATAATAAAAGCTGGTGAATGCATTGAAATTGCAACTTATCTTTCATAAGATATAAGCAAATCTATTGCCAGGTAAGATTAAAAAAAATATTAAAGGACAGCAACAAGGTATCAGCTAGCCTCATTATCTGTGCCCCGAAAAAATGTTTTGCATTCAAAAAAATGCAAAATAAATAAATAAATTAAAAGCAAAGGAAGGCAAAAAGAAAATCAGATTTGTGTAAGAGGGAAAAAAAGAGAGAGAAACCAAAATCTGTTCCAGCCAGAATTGATGGTTGAGATTTACTAAAAATGTGAGATAAACCTCCTTGCCATCAAAGATACGTAGGTTATTTCCCTCTAAAGGGCTGGGTGGATTTAAAAGATTTTTATTCTTTAAATTCAGATGCTTTTTCTTCATAGCATGCGGATCAAAACACCATCATTGCCCGAATCCAGGAAAGAGAGAGGGAAATACGGCTTTATTTGTTTTTCTTTAGCTGAGATGAGCTTCTGCTTCTGAAGCATCAGTGAGAGAGATGTGGGGAAAAAATGTTATCATTTTTGCTTTCCAGTTGAAGAAAGCCATTTGCAGGATATGGGCATGTCTGTAGAGAAAGCCAGAGCAAATGGAAGAGTCTTAAGCTGAGTGGAAATGGGAAAACTGGCATGGCAATGAACGCAGGTGTAATACAGGTTAAGAGAACAGGGTATGTCCAGCCTAACAAATAAAAGAATTAGGGGTGAAATAAGGGTTATATTCCAGTACATGAGGGGCTGCCATAAGAGGTGGGGGGTCAACCTATTCACCAAAGCACCTGAGGGCAGGACAAGAGGTAAGGAGTCGAAAGCTCATTAAAGAGAGATCCAACTTGGAACTAAGAAGAAACTTCCTGACAGTGAGAACAATTAACCAATGAAACAGCTTGCCTCCCAGCCTCGTGAATGTACCATCACTGGAAGTTTTCCAATGATTTGACAACCATTTGCCTGGGTTGATATAAGGCAGTGATGGCTAACCTTTTTGTTGTCGCGTGCCAAAAGTGCGCACATGCACGTGTGACAGCATGCACGTGTGACAGTGTGCATGTGTGCCCACACCCATAATACAATGAACTCACGATACCCTCTGTGCACCCCACCCACCTGCGCATGCGACCTCCCTGCGCTCCCCCACCCATTTTGGGCCTAGTAGGCATCCCTGCAGCCTCCTAGGAGCAAAAATGGGCTTATAACCCATAATGCAATGCACACACAACCCCCCCCCACATTCCCCACCCCCCGCACATGCGTAGACCCCCATGCTCCCCATGCATGCGCACGCATCTCCCACATGCGTCCTGACCACTGCCCATGCGCGGCAGAGAACTGAAAATCAGCTGGCTGGCGGGAGACGCGCGCATGCGCGGTGCAGGTGAGCTGGGGCAACGGCTCACATGCCTGCAGAGAGGGCTCTGTGTGCCACCTGTGACACGCATGCCATAGGTTCGCCATCACGGATATAAGGTCTCCTGCCATGAGCAGAGGGTTGGACTAGAAGACCCCCCAACATCCCGCTCTAGGATTCTATGAATACAATAGAGGTGTTGGGTTAATAGTTTAAGGTGACATCAACAGTGTGCCTTTCTCTGCTCCAGAACACCTTGTACCATCCTGCCTGCAACACCTTAATTCCAACTTTCATTTTCCCGGAATTGCATGGTGGCAGTGAGGGGCAAGTCATGATCTTGGGTATAGGACACACAGCAACAATAGCAATAGCATTTAGACTTATATACCGCTTCACATTGCTTTACAGCCCTCTCTAAGCGGTTTACAGAGCCAGCCTATTGCCCCCAACAATCTGGGTCCTCCTTTTACCGACCTCGGAAGGACGGAAGGATGAGTCAACTTTGAGCCTGGTGAGAATCAAACTGCCAAACTGCAGTCAGCCGGCAATCAGCCGGCAGACGTAGCCTGCAGTACTGCATTCTAACCACTGCGCCACCACGGCTCAACAATCTATATTCATTGTGTGTAAAAGTGCCCAAAATGTTGGCTGCCAACTCTTTCCCATTTCTCCAAATGTTGGTATAATTCTAACCATCTAATCAAAATATTTTGCTGGACCTGTGGCAAGTACGTGCGAATTTACCCTTTCAGTCATCTGCACCCAAAAGGACTTGAGGTTCCTTCACAAATTTTGCAGGGCTGAAGCTGTCTTCATCCATGTTTGCTGCCAGCTAGTGGCTGAACCCAGAACTTAAGTCAAATTAAAAAAAAAAAAACTAGTAACGATAGGAGCAATTCTGATCACCCAGTCCTTTAGCCAAGAGAAAAATATGCTGGCATAAATTATGCTGCCACCCATCATGATTTTATTTATTTATTTATTTATTTATTTATTTATTTATTTATTTATTTATTTATTTATTTATTTATTTATTTATTTATTTATTTATTTATTTATTTATTTATTTATTTATTTCTTGGTTCTTATATGCCGCCCTACTTCCGAGGGACTCCCGATGATCCCCGTTCTGTGTCCATTGCGAGGCCAGTTTGGTAAGAAGCAACTTGAGAACCAGAGCCAACATTTGGGGGAGACAAATGGTCTCCAACTCCTTAAATTAGTGTTTCTCAAACTTGGCAACTTTAAGATGTGTGCTGGTTTGGGAATTCTGGGAGTTGAGATTCACATGTCTTAGTTGCCAAGATTGATAAACACCATCTTAAAGCATCAAATACGATTAAAAAATACATTCAACATAACATTAAATCCTAATTGGAAACAATTCCTTGAGTATAATTGAACATGTGGTTCTGTACTCTATCCCAAATTAGATTTTTCTACACCGAGTCTATAACTCAACTTTCTGGAAAATTAAATTGCTAGCATTGATTCATTTCATTATATTTTACAGTGTAAATTAATAATGTATGCCATAATAAGCAGACTTTTTTTATAGTTTAACAGGGATTTTCTTTTTCTTCAAAGCAATAGGTTTATTATAATTGTAAGAGTTATTGGAAACTAGTAATTTTTCTATTCTATTTGCTTACCCATGGTCCACTATTTGCAATTCTACATTTTATTCATTGTACACATTTTTTGTTTATATTTTCTTTAAGGCCTTTCATAAAAAGAACACTTAAAAAAATAAAAATCAAATAGAAAACTGCACTTTCCTATTATATACAACTCTTAGAAAGGGAGATTACAGAGTTTCATACTCATCATCTAGGATGCTCCCCGCCCCCAACAGCTCTCCAGGATCTGAATCAGAAAAATTCCCCAGCACTTGCTCTAAATCAAACTTAGGAACTTTAAGATGTGTGGACTTCAACCCTTAAGTATTCCCCAGACAGTCCTGCTGGCTGGGGAATTCTGGAAGTTAACGTCCACACACGATAAATTTGAAAAATTCTGATCTAAGTGATCAAGTTGCACCCTTGGTTTTCATGGAACAGGGAGCAAGGAAAAAAAGAAAACCAGAACATGAAAAGATCCAATTTCCTTTGGGTCCTGATCATGTTGACGGTAGCATGTCCAATCCACCCAGACAGATGACCCCAAGAGCATATAAATGGTGTCAAAACAATGTTTCTCATTCCTGGATTATTCCAAGGAGAGCAGTATGACAGAGTGACTTTGGAGTGGGGAGACCTGTTCAAGTCCCGCACAAAATGATTTTGGCCCAGTCACTTTCTCTCAGCCCAGCCTACCTTGCAAAACTTGCTATTGACTTACTTCAGGAAGCATCTTTATGGAAAGTTTGTGGTGCATGTTTCATCCAGTTCCATTCTGAGCGGCTCAAGGTTGACTCCTCCTTCCAAAGTCGGTAAAATGAGGACTCAGATTGTTGGGGGCAATAGGCTGACTCTGTAAACTGCTTGGAGTGAGGCCGTAAAGCACTGTGAAGCAGTATATAAATCTAAGTGCTATTGTTATTGCTATTTTTAAGAAGAGAAAGTGTGAACTGCAGATTGCAGAGAGTTACAAGTCCACCCCTTTTTCTGAGGCTAACAAGAGTGCGTATTTTAAGATGAAAGATTATCCTTCCTTTGCAGGCCACCCAATCTCTGTCTTAATAAGGAATCCCCAATCGCAAACCAAGCTCTGTGGGAACCAACAACTCTACACACTCAGAATTTTCATCAGAAAAGATCTATTTTATTCAAAACAGGCAAGTATGCCATCCGAGATGTACAATATATATACGGAGTGAGGTCATGGGATAGGTGATATCAAAAGGAAAGCGATGCAGTCAAAGATTTAGAAAACAGCCTTAGATCACCACCCCCAAAATATGAAAAGGATGTGCCTAAATCAGGGCGAAAAAGACACAGAATCACTCCTGTAAAATCTGGAAAACGGGAGTTCTCCTTCCCCAAATCAATCACTGTAATTCTCATCCAGAACACATTTTTAAAAACCAGCTGCCACATCACAATTAGCATTCTTATAAGCTTCACAAGCCCTACAATGACCTTGCTAGGAAAATCAGTGTTGTTTCCATTATGCTACCAAAGTGATGGGACTCAAGCATGTTTAGACTCTCATTGCAGAAGTGAGATTTGGAGGTCAGGCTAAACCTATGCCAAGTTCCAGACAGGGCACTTTCTTTTCCAACAATGCCTGGTCAGTTTGCAACCCCGCTGTTGGAACCAGGCACTATTGCTCAAGACTGCAAGCAACAGTTCTGCAGAAGACAAAAGCAGAACATAGGTATTCCCAGGGAGCAAAATTTCATTTCCAAAGGCAGGCGGTGGGCTCAAAGCACGGAGGGTTTTACAACACAAAAAGCAAAACAGAAACCCGCCGTTCCCAACCTGGTTAGCTTCCAGATTATTGGACAACAGCTTTCATTCTTGAACCGGTCTCACTCACTTCAGGATAATGAGAACTGCCTACCAACCCAACGGAAGGCCACCAAGTTAGGAAACTGACTAGAAAGACAACAAAACATAGGAAAGAAAATCAAAGGCCGTTTCCTGGGACACCCCTTGCGGTTCCTGGAGAAGGTCAGGTCACTCTGCATTCTTGTATTTCGTGAACAAGTTGTATAAAACCCGCAGGGTAGACTTCAGATCCAGGTTGACAACATCTGAGGGATAAACAAAAAGGGAAACATGTAGTGGCTTTTCTTTACCGAAACATGATTTTTGAATTGCAAGTGAAAAAGGCTTATCTTTTAATGCTAGTTTTGGTTTATATCGAGACAGTTGGAGATGGGCTGGGCGCAGTGGTTGACCAGGGCGTCTTTTGTGTCTTGCCGTGCTCTTAGCATACCACATTGCTTGCAGAGACCGCCTTCATGACCGTTGTCCTATTCTAGTAGGTTTCATCTGCTCAGTCAGCCAGAATCTGTCTTCACATGCTCGGGATAGACAAGTCCCTATCTCACCGAAGGTCAATGACCCAACAGCTACTCTCAACCTGGTTTGGCCAGCCTGTCGAAGCTGTTGCCCGGGGTGTCACCGCTGCGCATGCTACAGCTGCTAGGAGCCACAGGTGAGAGTGACAGGTGGGGACCAAAGGTGAACGAGCTGCCCTAACAGCTGCCCTAAAATGAGCTGCCGTAAAAGAACACGACATGCCCCTACACCAGAGGTGCTACCCCTCCCTGAGCACCCCATACACACTGTCTCGACTCTTGTCCTGCTATTTGGAGCAAGATGGAATCTGGGAAGAGAGAGTGAAGCTGACTATGCGCACCTCTCCCTCACTTTAATCCAATTCACGCGCAAGTCTTGACATCCCCCCCAATTGATAGATGTCAAAGTCCTCTTCAAATACGATGGACGAACATCAATGGTTTATATGTTTATGGATTAAACTTCCTGTTGGCATCGATCATGAATTCAAGCTTGGTCTATCTCGAGATCCAAAGTTAATTTCAGTGATAGTTTCAGAATTATCCTAGGATTAGGGATATTCGTTAGGGGTTAAAAAAAATATCATTGGCATTAGAGTGAATTTAGGATTAGGGTTCTCTGGCAAGAAATAATCTGGGGGCAGCCTTCGAGTGAAATTTTTATCTTTAGTGCTAATCTAAGAACAATCTTGGGGTACAGATAGCGTTGGACATTTCAAGCTAAACATTCCTATTGGCATGAAGTACACTTTAAGGTTAAGGGTAGACAACCTTGATATTTTAGGGCTTTATTTAATAGCTTTATTTATGGTTAGGTTTTATGGTTAGTGATGTCTGAGAACTGTCCTATAGCAGAGTTTTAGTTTATACATAATGCTTGGGGTTTAAAATTCCTAGTGGCATTAAGGCAGGCAGGATTAATTTAATACTATTCTCATTCGGAAGAAGCAGTTTGGTTATCTTCCCTGGCCAGACATGGAGACTCCTAAGTTTATTTTCTGAGAACATCGGTTCCAGGTCTTCAGGCAGTACCTTCCGGTCGCGCTTTTGGTTTCTTGAGCCCCGCATCTTGCATCAGCTCAAAGGAAAAGGAGACATTGTGAACCTGAAGAAGAAATCAGACAACATAAAGGCATGATTAGATTCTTGTAACGGCCGGTGATCCCTTTTCTGGGTGACCTAATTTTATAAAAAGGCAAAAGCTTTCGTGAGCCGAATCCATCCAATGCAAGGAGAGGTTAAACCTTGTGTTCTTCACTTATGCCGGTGTTTTTCAACTGTTAGGAACGCAGAGATGGGTGGACTTCAACTCCCAGAATTCTCTGGGCTGAGCCACTCTAGGAGTTCTAGGAGTTAAGTGTTTTTTATCAGGGCAACCTGGTCTACAGGTTTGAATCCCAGAAGGGTGTGGCTAGCTGACGAGAGCTAAATAGCTTGAAATAGATCTCCTTTTGTTTCTTTGTTGGTAAATATAAATTTAACACAATTCTACCCGTAGGAGTTGAAGTCCACATATCTTAAAAGTTCCCACGGTTGAAAAACAGTTGACTCAGGCTCACCTAAATGCATTCCTCTTATCTATTGTCTGTTTTCAGGGTGTGGTCCAGACGGAATGGGACTGTTCGCCTCCTCCGTTTGGCCGCACCTGGTTGGTCGCCAGGCTTCCGCCCCCAACCATTCAGGTGCTGCCTTTTCTCCTTGGCTGAAACGGCCCTAGCTCACCTTCAAAGCGCTACATGACTGGGGACAAGATCACATTACCTGACCCACCAGAGAAGGGAGGCAGGGAATTCTATGGCTCCCCTCTCCTAAGAAGGTCCATCTAACAAGACCAAGAAGAAGGGTTTCTTTGTGGTGGCTCCCCTACTGTAAGGTATAGGGACCTTAGAGGTCTTCTAGTCCAACTCCCTGCTCAAGCAGGAGACCCTACACAATTTGAGACAAGTGACTGTCCAGTCTTTTCTTAAAAGCCTCCAGTGATGAATCACTTACAACTACTGACGGCAAGCTGTTCCACTGGTTAATTGTTCTCACTGCTAGGAAGTTTCTCTTTAATTCCAAGTTGCTTCTCTCCATGATTACCATATTTTCCAGAGGATAAGACGCACCTTTCCCCCCCAAAAAAGAGGCTGAAAATTTGGGTGCGTCTTATACTCCGAATGTAGCTTTTTCGAAGCTTTTTTCCCAGCCCTAACAAGGTGCTAACTATCTTCCCGGCTTGCAGCATTTTTTTATTCCTACTCCCTCTGAAGTAGTTTTTTACTAGCCCTAAGTCTTTGCAGGCTTGTTTTCATTCCTACTCCCTCCGAAAAAGGTTTTTTCAGCCCTAACGAGGTGCTAATGATCTTCCCGGCTTGCAGCATTTTTTTATTCCTACTCCCTCTGAAAAAGGTTTTTTCAGCCCTAACCAGGAGATAAAATAATGTGCTGAAGCTGAACAGACTAAGGACGCTAGCCAGATGAATACCTGGTAGGCAGATTTTTTTCCTTATTTTCCTCCCCCAAAACTAAGCTGCATCTTATACTCCAGTGTGTCTTATACTCCGAAAAATACGGTAGTTTCCATCGTTTCTTGTCATACTTTCAGGTGGTTTGGTAAATAAGTTGACTCCGTCTTCTTTGTGGCAGCCCCTCAAATACTGGAATTCTGCTATCATGTCACTCCTTAGTCCTTTTTCTCTCTAGACTGGACATACCCAATTCCTGCAACCGTTCTTCATATGTTTTAGTCTCCAAGGCCTTTAATCATCTTAGTTGCTCTTTTCTGCACTTTTTTCCAAAGTCTCAACATCTTTTTGTAATGTGGTGACCAAAACTGGATGCAGCATTCCAGGTGTGGTCTTACTAAGGATTTAATAAAGTGGTACTAATACTTCATGTGATTTTGATTCTATGCCTCTGTTTATACAACCAAGGATTGTATTTGACTTGGACACTGTCACAAGGCCCTGAATACCTGGTTTTGCCAACAAGTCTGGGAACCTCATAAGCCCATCAAATGGCTTAACTGACTGTTGTCATCGGGGGATGGGGGATTATTGCTTTTTTTAAATATTGGGTTTTTATCCTTGTAAGCTGCCTGAAGTCACTGAGAGCTGAGCTGGGCAGTCATATAAATTTTCATAAATAAATAAAATGCCCAATGATTACTGCTCACCTTCTGATCCAAACTTTCAGGTGTTAAGAAGAAGTGATGGAGAGGAACAAAATAATCTTCAAGGAGGCCCATCAGTAGCACCAAGTAGACGCCATCTGCAAACTGAGAAGAAGAGCCAGATATGAAGATGAGAATCAAGCGGCAGCAGAACCTCACTGGGCTGAAGATCTTCCAGTCAACATGGCCACCACCTCTATCGGGGACATTTTGGGCAGGCTGAGGCTGAGCAGAATATTCAACAGTTTTGGTTATTAATTTTCAGCTAAGGAGGGAAACCTTAGCAGGGGTGGCCAAACCGTGGTGCATGCGCCAAACGTGGTGCATTGGATGATTACAAGTGGCGCATTGCATCCTTGCGCCTACTTATTTTTTTTAAATAGGTGTCATAACTGAAGCCATCTTAATATTTTCAACACCAAAGTGATCTCAGTTCAATTCGTACAGCCTTCGGTAATGTTCAACTTCTCGGTGTCTGAAACTTAGAATGGAACTTGTGAGATGTTACTTTAGGCGGGTTTACAAACGTACGAATGTTTTTATCGGTGTTGCCATTGCGCGTTCCTGCTCAAACGATCGCAAACACCGCGCACTAGCAACACATCATGTGTTTGAAGTCACGTGCAAATGAGCGGCAAGCGTTCGATATGGTCAGTCAGTTCTGAGGGAGCCATCGTGGCGTGGAGTTTGAAGCAGTGTTTTATTGAGTGTACTAGCGTGGTTTTTGTATTGAGAGTGATTGAAAGACAGATTCAAGATTAAATATATATTACGTTTGTCAAATTTTGAAATGGTGAAAATTAATTAATTGAATTGCGTGATTGAGTTATTCCTTTTCCTCCCTTAAGCAAAGCAGATCCTACCCCTATCCCTATTTTACAACTCCAAACGTGAAAGTAAGAAGGTAAAAAACTTGCTTGAGTTGTATGGCGCATCTGAACTCGTCTGTGAAAAAATTGGCGCATGGTATGCTTAAGGTTGGCCACCACTGCCTTAGAGGATGTCTAGAAGAATTCCCAAAGTGTTCCCAGGTGACCCAGGAATCGATCAATTCCCATTCAGATTTCAAGCCTCCCAACCTTGCCTTTGAGCTGACATATTTGGGGACATAAGCAACAAAATAAGCTAGTTTCTAAAATAGTTTCAAATGGGCCATTAGCTTTTTTTTTAACTACTGGTCCAAATAGCTGGAGTATAAATATCCAATGTTGTTCCTAGATGTCTTACCTGGCTTTCTAATTCCGACACCTCCAAATTCAGCTTGTTTAAGTGTTTGTTTACAAAAGTGATCAAGGACTGAAAAGCGGGGAAGAATACAGTGATTAGAGAAATAAATATCCAACCAATATTCAATTAAAACAAATAACGGAGTCTTAACTATTTACCGTGTTTCCCTGAAAATAAGACCCAATTGGAAAATAAGCCCTGGCATGTTTTTTTCAGGATGCTCGTAATATAAGCCCTACCCTAAAAATAAGCCCCAGTTAAGATCGTCAGCCAAACGGACCCACATTTTAGTATCGTATGCAGTGGTGAAATCCAACTTTTTAACTACCGGTCCTGTGGGCGTGGCTTGGTGGGTGGGGTGTGGCTTGGTGGGTGTGGTTTGGTGGGCGCGGCAGGGGAAGGATACTGCAAAATCTCCATGCCCACCCCACTCTGGGGCCAGCCAGAGGTGGTATTTTCCGGTTCTCCGAACTACTCAAAATACCCACTACCGGTTCTCCAGAACCTGCTGGATTTCACCCGATCATATCGTATTTCCCCGAAAATAAGACCTAACCAAAAATAAGCCCTAAGGCATCTTTTGGAGCAAAAATTAATATAAGACCCGGTGTTATTTTTTGGGAAACATGGGTAGAATTCAAAGTAACATTCAAGCCTTCCATTCATTTGATAAGACCTGCACAGCAGTTCTGAGTTTTATTAGAAGGAGAAGAAGTTTACCTGGAACAGAGGGTTCTACAAAATTTAAAATATTTGGAATTTAGGGGAACAAGTTTCACACAACTGCCCAAGAAGTCTAATAATATTCCATATGCTGATTCCCATGAACAGATACACCCCTGAGAACAAGGTTACCCTAAAGCTGAGCTCAACCCTGGATAATGTTATTCTATTTAAAATAGCAACGTAAAAGGACAGGATTCTAAGTTCTTGGCAGTCATCCACAGGTAGTCCTCGACTTACGACCACAATTGAGATCAAAATTTCTGTTGTTAAACTGAGGCATTTGGTAAGCGAGCTTTGCCTCATGTTACGGCCTTTCTTGCCACAGTTGTTAAATGAATCACTGCAGTTGATAAGTTAGTAACCTGGTTGTTAAATGAACCTGGCTTCCCCATTGACTTTGCTTGTCACAAAAGGCGATCACATGAAACAGCAACAGTCATAAATATGAACCAGTTGCCAAGCATCTGAATTTTGATCACATGATCATGGGGATGCATCAAAGGTTGTAACTGTGAAAAACGGCCATAAGTCACATTTGTCAGTGCCGTTGTAACTTTGATTATGAACATTTTCAAATTTGCCATGAAGATGGTGGAAACAATGACAGGAAAGGAGGAGGAGGAGGAGGAAGAGGACGAGGAGGACGAGGAGGAGGAGGAGGAGGAGAAGGAGGAGGAGGAGGACGAGGAGGACGAGGAGGAGGAAGAGGAGGACGAGGAGGACGAGGAGGAGGAGAAGAAGAAGGACGAGGAGGAGGAGGAGGAGGAGGAGAAGGAGAAGGAGAAGGAGAAGGAGAAGAGAAAGGAAGGAAGGAAGGAAGGAAGGAAGGAAGGAAGGAAGGAAGGAAGGAAGAAAGAAAGAAAGAAAGAAAGAAAGAAAGAAAGAAAGAAAGAAAGAAAGAAAGAAAGAAAGAAAGAAAGAAAGAAAGAAAGAAAGAAAGAAAGAAAGAAAGAAAAAGACCAGTCACTAAACAAACTGTTGTAAATCAAGGACTACCTGTACTGCATCCCAGGAGTCTAGCTATCCTGTTCTTCATTCAGTTGCATAAATTGGATGCTTTTTCTTTCTTTCTTTCTTTCTTTCTTTTATTTTATATACACAAAAAACATTACATGACATACAAACATACAATGGTGGGAATCCTTAGTCCAGTTTTGATTACAGCTCAAGATCAGTTCACATAATTTTGCATACTTATAATATAAATATTTTCAAATATATTTGTAATTTATATTTTATACTTAATTCTTCTATATATATATATCTATTTTCTAGTCAATCCTTTGTATATGTCATATATCTCTTTTATGGATTCCTTCAATACATATTATCTTTTCCATTTCTATATACATTCATCTCTATATGCGTCTAACAAATTAATAGTTACACTTTTCTTAAATTACATTCTAATACAGGTTCAGAAAACAGTTTGGGGTAATGTGTTTTCTTAGTTTTTTAATACGTTTTATTGTTCTTTTGATATCTACTATTACATTAAAATCTCCAATTTTATAAAATTCTTCATATTATAATTTTATTATTATTTTTGTGTATTACCTCTATATAAAAAAAAAACTTGGATGCTTTTTCAGTACACCAAGGGAACCAAGCATCCCACAGTAAACAAAAGAAATGAAGAGGCTCATTAAACACAATTTTACCTTTTTTACCACACTTAGTTTATCTGGGGCATGGTCAAAGAGTGTATCAAAGGCATCTCGCTCTGGTTTAAAAGAGAAAAAGAAAGCTTTGTTTAAACAGTGAGAATTCAATGGAAAGAACTATATATAGTTCTTTTTATACGTAGCACAACATAAAATGAAAACATGACTTGACATGGTATATTTATCTAAAAGGAAGAGGGATTTAAATTTAAGATATTGTTTTCTAAAAGAATAAATAAATGTGAACACAAGACAAAAATCTTACATGCTACCTTGCTTCCCAACCAAATCCCGTGGATTTTTCCTTCTTATAAATGTGTACATCCATTTGATGGTAAGACTGTACTTCTTGAATTAACAACTACTGGTTAAATTTAATTGCCTGTAAAATGTAACATCCCATTTATCAAATTACCGTATTTTTCGGAGTAGAAGATGCACCGGAGTATAAGACGCACCTTAGTTTTGGGGGAGGAAAACAAGGGGGGGGGATTCTGCCTCTGCCTACCAGGGTCCTTAGCCTGGTCAGCTTCAGCACATTAGTTCGCTGGTTGTTGAGCGCGTGATCGCGGAGGTGGGGGCTGGCGGGTGGGTGGGGCTACATTCGGAGTATAAGACGCACCAAATTTTCAGCCTCTTTTAGAAGGGGAAAAAGTGTGTCTTATACTCTGAAAAATACGGTAATTCATTCTACAACTGCAGACAGCTGTTATTCTCTTGCACACACAAACCATTCTCACACATAAAAGCACAAAACTACACAGATATACACACCCACACTCTCCAGGAACCCTTATCTTCCAGTTGGGTCAATACAGCATCTTAGGTTTGTCAGGATTAGACCAGCAGCAGAACAAAAGTTTTAATTCAATGTATCTCAACCTTGGAAACTTTAAGATATGTGGACTTCAGCTCATAGGGTTCCCCCAGCCAGCATGCTGATTAAGAAGCTCAGAAATTAGAGAAAATGGAAGGATGCAAGAGAAAACACTTTGTCCCCAGCTTGAAAACTGGACTGGACTGAGCCAACTTAGACACAACATGCTTAACACTTTATAATGATAAATATCTCATATCATTAATCATAATAAACTTGAAGAGTTTAAACCACAATTTAAGCCACAATTTAAGCCACAATTTCAGTTCTTTGGCATCTTGCTCTCAAGGTACTTTTATTTTCCAAGTTAAAATTGTTTACTTACCAAACCTTCCCATCATCATTCTGAAAACGAGAAGTTTAAAAAATAATAATTAATGGCTTCCTAAATGTTCATAGGTCTTAAGGAATCATGCAAAGAGGCTGTTTTTCGTCATCTGATGTTTCTAGCCTGCAGAGGTTTTCAAGCCAGACAGAATTGCTATCCACCTTGCCCAGGGTATGTTTCTCTGATTTGTTCCAGAAAATTCTAGAACAAATTTTAGCTGCCCCCCCCACCCACCCCCTCGAACCTCTCTCTCCACAGCTCTTTCTGGCACCTTCACAAATAGCTCCTCAAACTCTCTCCAGTTTGAAACCAGCAGGTGAGGGCGACCAGAGAGAGATCACTGCTCAAAAAATATCAGAATATTGAAAACCACGAAAGTAAAATCTTCTAGTGCATCAATGGAATGATAGTATGAATTTCCAAGGTCTTTCTGCTTTCAAAGAGATACCCATTTCAGTCCCCCTTTACTCTCGATGTCTCATGGCCTGAAATGCTCTGCTTTGCTACTCTGCATGAAGAGAGCTGCCTTGAATTTCAATTCACATAATTGGGCATTTAGTTTTTTGATAGAACAAAGGATAAAAAACAGAAGCGATGAATAAAGAGATTAAAGAATTAAAGGAAGCAATATGGCTTAAAATCAAGAAGCAGGAGATAGTAATTATCTTGAAAAGTTAAGCCAATAGCGGTTAATTTGGACGGAAATTTGAAACTAGCTGGTGCATATCCCAGATGACAAAACTAGAAAATTAGATTTTTTTCCTTTTGGGGGGGGGAGGTAAGATGGAAATAGCAGCATATACCTAGAAGAGAATACAACATAAAAAGAATAATAAATATAACTATAATGGTTATTTTTTCCTCTAAAAAGAGATATGATTAGTTTAAAATTGAGATTAGCATCAGTCTGTCAAATTTAAAATGAGTTAGTATAAAAACACTCAAGGAAAGGTAAAGAAAGTGAAAGAGGAAGTAGAAGGGGAGGAAGAGAAGGTGTAGAGAGGGTAGAGGAGGAGGGAAGGAGTTAGAAAGTAGGAGGAGAAGTTGGAGATAGAGAGAGAGGGGAGTGCAATGGAATAAAGTAGAACAGACTGATGAGGCAAGTGTTGAATAAGATACTGATTTTTGAATGATTGATTATATTGAATAAATATGTATTTTTAATTGTAATATCTTAAGGTATATATGTGTATTGAATTGTATATGAAGTGATGGAGAAAATAAAAAAATTTTGAAAAAAAAAAGAATTTCCATTCACAACGATGGAGGCATTTCTTGCCGTACATTTCCATTTCTTCCTCTGATGGGAAAGAGTTCAGGGTCAGGAATTGTGGGAAGCAGAGTTATCCCAGACAGGTGACGGGAAAGAGCTTTGAAAAAAACAATTTTTTGAGAAAGGACACAGCTGAAAAGGAGAATATACCAGACTCTGTTTCCTCCTCCAAAAGAGAAGAGCAATAGGCTACGGGAGAAAGAGTCCATGCTGGAATTCAAGATGGGGCAGGTTGAGGATTTCTCTAGCATTGTAAAGGGGCATATTTATACCAGCCTTTCAGCTTCCATCAACAATTGGTTCCAACTGAAATTCTTCCCTGACTGCTTTGGGAATCAAGCTTGACTATTCAGGAAAGTAGTACTAGGACTCAGTGGTGGGTTCCTATTGGTGCGGTCCACTCTATAGCACCGGTAGCAGCCCACTGGTGATGTCACAGTACCGGTGCAGTCGGTTGCCGGTGCCTGGGCACCGCCATTTTTTAAAAAAAAATTTTTTTTAATTGTTTTTAAAATTTTCTTCTGTGCATGCCCAGAAGCCGAGCTTCCGGCACTGCGCATGCGCTGCCTTCCTACCCCACAGTGAGTCCAAGCAGGGGAGGATGGCTGAGGGAGTGTGTGAGATGCTGAAAGAACGGGCGGCAGGAGCTATCTCCATTCCCCTCCCTTCAGCAGTCTGAGAAACCACGAATGCGCGGTGATGATCCCAGGCATTTTTGCACGTTCGAGGCTTCTCGAGCTGCTGAGGGGAGGGGGAACGGGCGGCAGGAGCCTAGGATCATCAAATGGGGAGAAGCATTCAGGCTGGCCGGAGCCTCCTAGAAGAACCGCTGCCGCGGTCTTGCTGCTCCCACTGCGGGGGGGCTGCGTTGTGGGTGGGCAATGCGCCCCCGCTTCTCCAGCTGCTGCCAAACTCCCAAGGCCCACGCCCACCCGGTCACATGGCTGGCAAGCTACACCCACAAAATAAGCCACACCCACAGAGTGGTAGTAAAAAAATTAGGAACCCGCCCCTGCTAGGACTCCAGGAAAACTCATGACCTCTTCTTTGGATCGACCTGCTGCTCTGGAACCCACAGGAAGATCTAGAACCGCAGTATGAGTAAGAAGCTGTTTATGTCTTTAAAATGCTTTTTTCATCTTTCCTTTGGCATTAAAGCTGCTATGCCTGTTTACTTAGGGTGACCTTCTAGCAACTTCATCAGGAAATCAGGAAACACCAGGGGGGGGAGGGGTTTAAAATTACATCCCACATCAGTCTCTGCAGCTTGCAAAGAAAAAAATACTTTGGAGGCAGTGAGGATCATGAAGAGCGAGGCCAGACTGCTGAGTGCCACACTGTCACGTAGTGAATATTGTCAGTTGTGAGTCTATGCAGGGTGATGCACCCCTATCTAATATTATGGTATATTCCAATATAAGCTGAACACGTGATATGATGTGTACGCATGTCTACATTCCTAATCCACCATTAATCTCTTCTGCCTTGGCTCTTGACCTGAACGGTGGTGTTTCTTAGCAAAGATGTAATTATTCAGGATTTATTGTTTTTGTACTGAAATAAATATTTTCTATTAGACTTTTAATCTCGGTTTTATTTCTAACTGTCCGAATTCCAAGTAAAAGATTCCAACATCGCCTCTATGAGATCTTATTCTCATCCTAACACACACAGACAGGGACTGCAGGAAATGTCCTGGGACAGGAAGTGACTGATGGTGTTGACCTGGCTGCGAAGCTCACCACAGTCAGCACCTCAAGAGTGACACCCCAGGAACCTCCCCAACTCTGCCGGGCAAAAAAGGAAGGACAAACTCTGGGAGGCGTGAAAGAGAGGAGAACAAGGAAAAGAACAACAGGAAGTAACTGTGAATGGTCACTAAAAGATGCAGTTGCTAAATGAGGACTACCTGTAATTGCTTTGGCACATCAATATTTGTAATCGGTGTTATTGAAGATTTGGGGGACTGAGGGAGGGGTGTTTGCTTTTTAATGCTGTATGTGCCATTGTAGTGAGATGGGTGGACATATGAATTGCCTAAATAAAATTAATAAATATTGCAATTATAAAGGCTAAAGGAGGCTAAATAAATAAATAAATAAATAAATAAATAAATAAATGAATGAATGAATGAATGAATGAATGAATGAATGAATGAATGAATAAATAAATAATAATAAATAAATAAATAAATAAATAATAAATAATGAATGAATGAATGAATGAATGAATGAATGAATGAATGGATAGATAGATAGATAGATAGATAGATAGATAAATAAAAAAATAAATAAAAAAAATAAAAAAATAAAAAAATAAAAAAAATAAAAAAAATAAAAAAAATAAAAAAAATAAAAAAATAAACGTCCTCAAAGAAAGTCCAGTTGCCTCCTGTGAAAAAAAGCACATTTGGGACTTTCTGACCTGGTTCCAGAGAGCAATTCTATATGCCAACCAAAATGAAGTAACATGGAGAGCTCAACTTTGTGCATGCAGCAGTAAAAAAACACAGAGCTTACTCAGTTGTAGTAGTGATCTCCTCGGTCACATGAGCCGTCTGGAGTAACCCTTCTCGCTTCTGGAAGAAAATCAAAGTCAGGACTAGTGAAATGCTGAAAGAAGTACCTGAAGAAGTGCATAGGAACGACACCTTACGAGAAAGTGGTTGTGTTGTTTTTGCTAACCAGAGGCGCAGAATTGGAAAAGAGTCAGGTCTCCTTTTATCTCAAACCAACAGAATTAATAGAAGTGTTAAACATCTCTGAAGGCAGGAGACAACCTAACCAGATACCCTTTTCTGCCTTCAGCAAAAAGAGAAAAAAAAACTCACCCACATCTGGACAAACTTTAAATAAGAAGCAAACTTTCAAAGCAGAAAGAGGCATTCATCTCCCCCGTTGGTGTACAAGCTTTACAAACTCTGCAGATTGACAACAGCCCATTTATTGTAGCAGCACTGCTAATGTACTGTGTTTCCACGAAAATAAGACCCTGTCTTATATATTTTTTTTGAACCCTGAAATAAGCGCTTGGCCTTATCGCCATGCACTCAAAAGCCCGATTGGGCTTATTATCAGGGGATGTCTTATTTTGGGGGAAACAGGGTAGCAGAGAAAAAAAACACCAAAGAACAAACCTCACCAACACAAAACTAGCATAGCATGATGGATGGATGGATGGATGGACTGTTAGATGGAGAATAAATCTCCATAGAGGTGATGTTGATCTTTCTCTCGGAATTCAGACATTTAGAAATAAAGCCGAAGTTTAAAGGTCTAATTTAAAATATTTCTTTCGGTACAAAAACAATAAATTCTGATTGTTTACATCTCTGCTATAAAATGTGACCGCTCTCGGTCAAAGCCAAGTCAAGAAGAAAAATAATGGAGTATTAGGAATGCACACATGCGTACAAGAAAATATATCACGTGGTATGCTTGTAATGGAATGTACCATAATATTAGATAGGGAAGCAGCTCCCTGCATATACGTACAACTGACAACATTCACACCGTGACACAGACGGACGGGCGGGCGGACAGACAGACAGACAGTCAGTCAGTCGGGAAGGCAGACAGATAGGCTGTCCACAAAATGTGGTAGAAAAGTGAAGAGTGAAGCTGCAATGGTGGGAATGATTTCCCCAAAGAGAAAAAGGAATGTGTTGGTGGATCGGTGACCCACTACTTAGACCAGGGGTGTCAAACTAAAGGCCTGTGGGCCGGAACTTAGATCTGGCTTGCATGGTTGCCCTGGAAACAGCGAAGGACCAGTCCGCTATGCCTCTGCCAGTGAAAATGGAGCTCGGGAGGGCCACTGTTTTCAACTGTGACAGCCTCCTGTAACCCTCTGCCAGTAAAAACGGAGCTTGGGACTCCATTTTCACTGGCAGAGAATTCAGGCTACCACAGGCACACCTGACACGAGTGACGTTGGGCTGGCCACGCCCACCATGGCCACGCCCACCTGGCCCCCAACGTCAAACACAACCCTGATGCGGCCCTCAATGAAATTGAGTTTTATTAAAGTTCGTTGCAAAATCAAAACCAAAAGCTCACACAGATGACTGATTCATCTGGATTCAACAACTTCTTTATAAACATTATATATATATATATATATATATATATATATATATATATATATATATATATATATATATATATATATATATATATATATATATATATATATATATATATATATATATATATATATATATATATATATATATATATATATATATACAATACCATTAGCAGAGTTCTTCTTCAATGTAGTTACAGATAGCAGAGAACAGTTAGTTTCATTTCAGCAGAGTTCAGAGTGGAAGAGTGTAGAGTGGAGAAGAGAGCAGAGTGGACTGAGCCTTAAGCTTAAGCTTTCAGTTTTGATTCTCTGCACAGACTCAGAAGTGGTTAGCTCCCATTGGCTGACTTAGTTGCTATGCCTATTCATTGTTAACATGGCTCTCCCAGTTCATGAATATCTTAACAAGTTTGACACCCCTGACTTAGAGGAACAGGGTCACAAAACCCTGATCTAACGTGACCCTCACCTGACCTACTGACCACACGAAGCCCTTATAAGCAGAAGAACACCGACAATGACATCTCCTAAATTCTGTTGCAGATGTTACCTAGCCTGGTAATGAAATTCGGAGAACAAGCTTGGAGAACGACCTCCACCCTCAACCTCCACCCGAGCTACACATATTCACCACTATCCCAAAACTACTGGCACTGTCTATATTTTAAAAATTATTTTTTTAAACAAATCTATTTGAAGTGATTGTATTATTACTGGGTGTGTGTTTTTAAAATAGTACCACATAGCTTAATTACACATGCATGAAAAGCTTAAAATCTTTCTTGGGTACCTACCTTTACAACGACCACTTGTATAGAAACATGTTCAGGGAGCCGAATAGTAGCCCGGAAATGCATGGCCATAGCCACCAGCAGGTGGAGGATGGACACCAGGTTCTTGCCATGGATCACTGAAAGAGGAAACCAAGAAGTCATCATGGGAAGAGTTGAACAGGCTGGACTGTCTTCAGGTGGGAGGGAGCCTATTTAATTCCACTCCAGGAAAAGTTTGATTATCTATATCTGTCTGTCTATCATTATCTATCTATCTATCTATCTATCTATCTATCTATCTATCTATCTATCTATCTATCTATCTATCTATCTATCTATCTATCTATCATCATCACAATCATCTTTGTCTAATGACCCCAAAATCCCTTGCGGGGTGGAGCCTGGGCAACTGAATGGAGCTAACAGAGTGTTTACTGGCCGGATGCCATCCCTGACACCAATGCGGAGATTTGTTCAGCAGATATATTCTCATTGTGCCCAGAGAGAGAAATATCTGCCTCTACCTAGAATCGAACTCACAGCCTCCTGATTGTGAGTCAAGAGCTCCACCTCTAGGCCACCGCACCACTCTTTCTTTCTTTCTTTCTTTCTTTCTTTCTTTCTTTCTTTCTTTCTTTCTTTCTTTCTTTCTTTCTTTCTTTCTTTCTTTCTATCTATCTATCTATCTATCTATCTATCTATCTATCTATCTATCTATCTATCTATCTATCTATCTAGAAAAAGAATAAAACCTAACAAGACCTAAGAATAAAGAGAGAAGGAAAGAAAAAGAAATAAGGAAAGAACAAGCTAAAAGTGCAGAAAAAAATTGTAGAGATGAGTTCCGATTTCCCTGTACAAGTTATAAGTGTAAATTAACCTCTTGCCTCATGGTTACCTTACTACATTTCCCCCCCTAAAATCTGTTTTTTCCCTAAACATCAAAAACGTACATCATACTTTCATTCTTTGTCTTGTATCATGCAAAAAGTCAATAAGGGTTTTCCAATCAGCATGAAATATTAAGCAAACCTGCCAATTGACCATCTCAGCAAGTTCTGTTATTTTCACCATCCATTTGTCCATTGTGGACAAAGCGGAGTCTTTCCCCCTTTTGAGCATATAACCATCTCACTTCAATTGTCATACACGAAAGTAAATCCAGGAAAATCTTCATCACATCTTTTGGGGCTTCCTCCCACCCTTGTTAATGACATCTAACTGGAAGGAGATTGATTCTGTTCAAGCCCTATTATGTCCAAACCAGAAAACTGCATTTTTTTTCACTTTGGCTCAGATTTGGGAAGGAGAAAAGAGATGCCTCATTCTGCCTCTTCCATCTCTCCTTTTGGATCTCCTTTCTCATGCCCTCTCCTGGCCACAGCCAAGCCCATTTCTGCAAGGCTGCCCAACTCCAGAGGTGGCATTCAGCTGGTTCGGACTGGTTTGTCCGAACCGGTAGCAGAAATCAAAGGTGGACCTGCCCACCCGCCCTGGCTCTATGCTATCCTATTTGTGCATGTTTTAGAGGCTGGGCGCATTGTTAGAATATTCATGACTGGGAGAGCCATGTTAACAAGGTTAGCCAATGAATAGGCATAGCAACTGAATCAGCCAATAGGAGCTAAACGCTTCTAAGTCTGTGCAGATAATCAAAACTGAATACTTCAGCTTAAGGCTGGGTGTGGCTCCAGTCTCCACTCTGTACTCTTCCACTCTGAACTCTGCTGAAATGAAACTAAAGAAATAATCTGCTAATGGTATTGTAAAATTTAATTCGACTATTATTATGTTTATAAAGAAGCTATGGAATCCAGCTGAATCAGTCATCTGTGTGCGCTTCTGGTTTTGATTTTGCAACAAACTTTAATACGCATGCGCGGAAGGCTCATGTGCAAGTAAAGTACATGCACAGGAGGCTGTGCACATGTGCGGAGGTGCGCACTCACATTTGCGAACCGGTAGGGAAGGTAAGTGAAAACCATCCCTGCCCAACTCCCTACTAGGGTGCCCTTCAAATTTGGACCCATGGGGCGCACACTCCCAGACTCTGCCATTTGGGGCTGATGACTAGCTTGGACACAAGAGGGCAGCCCAACTGGAACAAGGAGTACAGAAAGGGAAACTAGGATGATGACCTTTTCTGTGAAAACCTATTGCAGGGTTTCCCAACCTCAGCAACGTTAAGATGTGTGGACTTCAACTCACAGGATACAATACCCAGCAATGTTGGCTAGGGAATTCAGGGTGGTGGTTTGTTTATTAAATTGATTTGCTGCCCATCTTGTTTCGAAGCAAGTTAAAGTTAGCAAGGTATTTTAGAAAGTCATTTAAGCCATTAAATTGGAGTGGTGCGGTGGCCTAGAGGTGGAGCTCTCACCTCACAAACAGGAGGCTGTGAGTTCGATCCTAGGTAGAGGCAGATATTTCTCTCTCTCTGGGCACAATGAGAATAAATCTGCTGAACAAAACTCCGCATTGGTGACAGGAAGAGCATCCGGCCTTTAAATGCTCTGCTAGCTCCATTCAGTTGCCCAGACTCTGCTAGGGATTATGGGGTCGTTAAATTAAGATGATGATTTAAGCCCTTAAATTGAATCCTTTGTCCGGTGTAGAGATTTAAATTTATTATTAAGATCTCTCTCTCTCTCTCTCTCTCTCTCTCTCTCTCTCTCTCTCTCTCTCTCTCTCTCTCTCTCTCTCTCTCTCCCCCTCCCTCCCTCCCTCCCTCCCTCCCCCCTTTCTCTCCAGCCTCTGCTTGGACATCTCTAGCAAAACGGAGCCCACCACCTCTTTGAGTGTTGGCTCCATTGTTCTTAATGCAGGAGGTTTCTCTTTACCTTTAATCAGAAACATCCTTCTCGGAATTTAAATTCATTATTTTGTAACCTGGCCTGTGGGAGGATAGAGAGATCTCGACTTTGTCTGTACCAACCACTGGGGCAGCTGAAAGCGAAAATGAAACGCACATCTTAAATTTGCCGAAGTTGGAAACTCTACCCTACTGACCTCCGTGGCATTGGCCTTTAGGTAAATGCCTAACATTAAGCTGGCAAGAAGTGGGTTCCAGTTGCCTATTCCAAATGCTTCCTTTGGCCAACTGCTGTGGAATTGACAGCAAAGGACACATCGCCAAGGCTCAGCCAAACCACACAAGTCCTAATGCTTCCGTTAAAGTTCATGGATGTTGTGAATGGGTTGGCTTTCCCATTAACCCAAAGGTGCCTTTTCTTTTTTCAAGAGGCAACTGGACTTTCTCGTTTTTTTTCTTTGACGTCGTTTCGCTTCTCATCCAAGAAGCTTCTTCAGCGTTCCCATTAAATATCACATGAACTCCAAGAACCAGATGATCTGAGATCAATGTCCTTTTTTCTAGAGAACTTGCTGCAGGACAAAGTCAGCAATCCCATTCTTTCGCCATTGCAGGTACTATTCTGAGACATAAAAAGTCAGAAGTTTCCAGTAGCTGCAAATTTATTTATTATTTTATTTTATTTTATTTTATTTTATTATTTTATTTTATTTTATTATTTTATTATTTTATTATTTTATTTTATTTTATTATTTTATTTTATTTTATTTTATTTTATTTTATTTTATTTATTTTATTTTATTTTATTTTATTTTATTTTATTTTATTTTATTATTGTTTTGTTTTGTTTTGTTTTGTTTTATTTATTTATTTTATTTATTTATTTATTTGTCAAACATGTATAGGATAGTAGTAGTTTGTATAAACATAAGTAAAAAGTAACGATAAAAGAGGACAATAGGACAGTAGGACAGGGACGGTAGGCACAGTGGTGCGCTTAAGCACGCCCCTTACAGACCTCTTAGGAATGGGGTGAGGTTGACTGTAGACAGTCTAAGGTTAAAGTTTTTGGGGTTTGGGGAAGAAACCACAGAGTCAGGTAGTGCATTCCAGGCATTGATCACTCTGTTGCTGAAGTCGTATTTTCTGCAGTTGAGTTTGGAGCGCTTTACATTGAGTTTGAATCTATTACGTGCTCGTGTATTGTTGCGGTTGAAGCTGAAGTAGTCATTAACAGGAAGGACATTTTGGTATATGATTTTATGAACTACATTTAGATCAGATCGGAGGCCACGTAGTTGTAAATTGTCTAATCCCAGTATTTCAAGTCTGGTGGAATAAGGTATTTTGTTGTGAGCATAAATGGCATAAAGCTAGGCTATATCAGGCCAGAGGCATGCGAATATTTATTTTTGCTACTGTGGGCAGAAGGGGAGCTCTGCAGATTAGGGAAGCTAAGTCACATGTGATGAGAACGCTCCAAACATTTGCATTCTCCCAGTTTTTTTCATCTCCACTGCCTCTTAAAAAGATCTGCACGAGTTTAAAAAAACCAAAACACTCAGATCTATTCCCCATTCTCGTTCTGATGCAGTACAACCTAGAATGGCATGGGAAACATTCATAAAGAATCCAGACAGAAAAAGGGGGGAGTGAGCCCATTTAGGCCAGTAAATGGGTCTAAAAACTTTATTACAGGTAGTCTTTGACTTATGACCATAATTGAGCCTGGGAATTAGAGTCGTAAGTTGTGACAGTCTTAAAGCAGGTCATCACACGACTGACCCAATTTCATGACCTTTCCTGCAGTGATCGTTAAATGAATACCACTCTCGTAAAGCTAATGCCAGAGTTTTTAAGCTATGTTATTTGTCATGGCGTGTTTTTGCTGGAAATTGGAAGTAAGTCTCTCTTTTTTTGCCAAACAGTTTATCAATCATGGCTACATGACTGCAAACGGCCATAAATGTGACCGGATTGCTGAGCGCCCAAAATGCAGTCACGGGTGAATGTGATTTGCAGCATGCAGACGTTTAGGTCAAGGGTGAAATCCAGCAGGTTCTGGAGAACCGGTAGCGGAAATTTTGAGTAGTTCGGAGAACCGGCAAATACCACCTCTGTCTGGCCCCAGAGTGGGGTGGGAATGGAGATTTAGCAGTATCCTTCCCCTGGAGTGGGGTGCAATGTCGGTTCCTACCAGTGCGGTCCACTCTGTCGTTCCGGTAGCGGCCAGCAGATGGCGCTATTTGCGCGCGACAGCTCCGGTGCCGTCTTTCCCGGTGTGTCACGCAGCGCCATCTTTTTTGGGGGAATTTTTGGGCTGATTTTGCTTCCTGCGCATGCGCGGAAGCAAAATCTTGCAAGGGGACGCGTGTGCACGTGAGATTTCGTGATTTTTTGCTTCCGCATGTGTGCAGGAAGCAAAAGCGCATGAGGCAGCACGCACACGTAGCGAGCAGGCGCCAAAACATGGTGATGTGCATGCAGCGCACCAGTAGCACGAAGAACAGGCAACCCGCCCCTGGTGGGGTGGGAATGGAGATTTTGCAATATCCTTCCCCCAGGAATGGGGTGGGAGTGGAGATTTTGCAATATCCTTCCCCTGGAGTGGGGTGGGAATGGAGATTTTGCAGTATCCTTCCCCCTGGAGTGGGGTGGGAATGGTGATTTTGCAATATCCTTCCCCCAGGAGTGGGGTGGGAGTGGAGATTTTGCAATATCCTTCCCCTGGAGTGGGGTGGGAATGGAGATTTTGCAATATCCTTCCCCTGGAGTGGGGTGGGAATGGAGATTTTGCAATATCCTTCCCCCAGGAGTGGGGTGGGAGTGGAGATTTTGCAATATCCTTCCCCTGGAGTGGGGTGGGAGTGGAGATTTTGCAATATCCTTCCCCTGGAGTGGGGTGGGAATGGAGATTTTGCAATATCCTTCCCCTGAAGTGGGGTGGGAATGGAGATTTTGCAGTATCCTTCCCCCTGGAGTGGGGTGGGAATGGGGATTTTGCAGTATCCTTCCCCCAGGAGTGGGGTGGGAGTGGAGATTTTGCAATATCCTTCCCCTGGAGTGGGGTGGGAGTGGAGATTTTGCAATATCCTTCCCCTGGAGTGGGGTGGGAATGGAGATTTTGCAATATCCTTCCCCCAGGAATGGGGTGGGAATGGAGATTTTGCAGTATCCTTCCCCTGCCACGCCCACCAAGCCACGCCCATCAAGCCACACCACGCCCACAGAACCGACAGTAAAAAAAATTGGATTTCGCCACTGGTTTAGGTGTATCCGGGGTGTATATCAAACTCTGAAAGATTCCTTAAGTTTGAACGGAAACTCTTTGTAGCTGACATGATCCCAAGAAAAAACTTATTTAATGTGTTATTTATTTATTTATTTTAAAGCATGTTTGTAGCTTTTCGGACTAAGGTATGCTGTAAGGCACAGACGAAATTTGGAAATCAAAATGATGACTGCCCCATTTTAATTTGAGTGGCTAAAACGGGGAAATTCTACTATCGTGTAGAACTCCCTATTTTTTTTTTTAACCAATGATAGGCAGCAGGGAGCCAGGCTAAAGTATGCAAATAAAACAACCTTATCCAATCCATATTAATTGTACAACATAGTTTTCATATACTTTCCTTAACACCCAATGAAATAAGAGGTGGATCCCCATATTTAAATCTTGAAACACTAAGCTATTGCCAGCAATAGAGCTTTGGTGTTCCCATTCTTGCTCGTTGGGGTATCTTTTACTACCTGAGAGTGGAAAACAATCAATTATTAAAGCACACTAGCTTTCTTAGTACATTCTTTTCGAAGCCTGATGCTTACGGTCCACACTCCATTTGATTGTCCAGCCGTGAGGTCGAAGTAAATCATAGACAGCTTCCAGTACAGTCTGCAATTTCTGTTTCTGTCCAATTTCAGACTGCGTCACTTCAGCCACATTTAGTTTACGACCAGCCAGCTTTTCTAGATCGGAAACACAGATAAGCAGAAGCAAGATTTTACAAGTTAAGGCAATGGTCTTTGCAACAACTTTGGCCCTACCCGCAGACCTCATTTATTGACCGTTCACAGTTACGACAGTGATGAAAAAGCAACTTTCAGACAATCCTCACATTTAAAAATGCTCCAACACTGTTGGAGTTTTAAAGAAGAGATTGGATAACCATTTGTCTAAGCAGGGGGTTGGACTAGAACAGCGGTCACCAATTTTGGTGGTCCGCATAAATTTTTTTTGCATTTTTTATATTGCACTAAATCAGGGATCCTCAAACTACGGTCCCTGGGCCAGATACGTGCAATGAACGTTTGTGTTGTTGCAGAGAGTCTCCACCTTCGGGGTGTCCGGGGGGAGGCTGTTTTTGCCCTCCCCAGGCTCCTAGAAAGGCTCTGAAGCCTGGGGAGAGTGAAAAACGGGTGTGCCATTGTGTGCTGGGAACGGGGGGTTCACATGCACATGTGTGCGGGGGCACATGGAATTATGGGTGTGGGCATGCACGCAACCACCACCCCCATGCGACCCCCCCCATGCGTGACATCCCCCTTTTGGCACGCGAACCAAAAAAGGTTAGCCATCACTGGACTATGGTATCGTGCTCTGGAAAGAGTTCCTAAAAACAGCATCTAGTGTGGCTAAAAAGGCCAATCCGAGAGTGGCAATCCCTTCCACACTGAGGGCAGATACATTCTGTCCAGGGGCGGGTTCCTAATTTTTTACTACCACTCTGTGGGCGTGGCTTATTTTGTGGGCATGGCTTGCCATCCATGTGACCGGGTGGGCGTGGCTTCTCGGACTGCTGAAGGGAGGGGAACTGAGATAGGTCCTGCCGCCCATTCCCCCTCCCCTCAGCAGCTCGAGAAGCCTCAAACGTACGAAAATGCCTAGGATCATCACCTCGCGTTTGTGGCTTCTCGGACTGCTGAAGGGAGGGGAATGGAGATAGCTCCTGCCGCCCGTTCTTTCAGCGTCTCACGCGCTCCCTCAGCCATCCTCCCCTGCTTGGACTCACTGTGGAGTAGGAAGGCAGTGCATGCGCAGTGCTGGAAGCTCGTCTTCTGGGCATGCGCAGAAGAAAATGTAAAAAAAAATTAAAAAAATTGTTTTTAAATGGCGGCGCCCAGGCACTGGCAACCGACTGCACTGGTACTATGACGTCACCAGCGGGCCGCTACTGGTGCTATAGAGTGGACCGCACCGGTAGGAACCCACCACTGATTCTGTCCCCTGCCCGGCCCCCAGATTTCGCTGGTTCCAGGACTGCCTCTTTACCTCAGCCTGCTGAACAAGTGTCTCTTCGAAATGGAGAAGGCCAGGCTGCGTCTTTAGCCTCCAAGCTGAACGATCAGAGGTCAAGGTTTCCCAGCTGTTAATGTCCATTCCCAAGGCCTTTAGATCCCTCTTACAGATATCTTTATATCACAGCTGTGGTCTCCCTCTGGGGCGCTTTCCCTGCACTAATTCTCCATACAGGAGATCTTTCGGAATCCGACCATCAGCCATTCTCATGACATGCCCAAGATAATCTAGAGAATATGGCAGCAAAAAATCAACACTAGGAACAACATACTCCAGACATTATGTGGAACTCAATGGGGAGCTTCAGTTGCTACCTTCAGGTCATTAGCACCAGGGTTGGTCGACTCCACAGTAGAATACTGTGCCCCTGGATGATTTTACAGCTGCCATACTACCGGTAGTAAGTTAGACACCAGACTCAATAATACCATGAGGATTATAAGCAGATGTATTAAACTTGTTCTGGTTTCCTGTTCTGAGCCATATAGCACCATATAGCATCACCAGTTTTACGACTGCCAAAGCCCATTTCATACAGGAACCGTATTTTTCAGAGTATAAGACGCACCTTTCCCCCCCAAAAAAGAGGGTGAAAATCTGGGTGCGCCTTGTATGCCGAATGTAGCCCTGCCCAGCCTCTCAAACGGAGGTTTCAGAGGCTGAAAAAAGCCTCTGAAATGGAGCTTCAGAAAAAAGCCTCTGAAACGGAGCTTCAGAAAAAAAGCCTCTGAAACGAAGCTTCAGAAAAAAAGCCTCTCAAACGGAGGTTTCAGAGGCTGAAAAAAGCCTCTGAAACAGAGCTTCAGAAAAAAAGCCTCTCAAACGGAGGTTTCAGAGGCTGAAAAAAGCCTCTAAAACGGAGCTTCAGAAAAAAAGCCTCTGAAACGAAGCTTCAGAAAAAAAGCCTAACGGAGGTTTCAGAGGCTGAAAAAAGCCTCTGAAACGGAGCTTCAGAAAAAAAGCCTCTCAAACGGAGTTTCAGGAAAAAAAGCCTCTGAAATGGAGCTTCAGAAAAAAAGTCTCTCAAACGGAGGTTTCAGAGGCAGAAAAAAGCCTCTCAAACGGAGGTTTCAGGGGCTGAAAAAAGCCTCTCAAACGGAGCTTCAGAAAAAAAGCCTCTCAAACGGAGGTTTCAGAGGCTGAAAAAAGCCTCTCAAACGGAGCTTCAGAAAAAAAGCCTCTCAAACGGAGGTTTCAGAGGCTGAAAAAAAAGCAAGGCGCAGAGCTCACAACCAATGAAACTGCTGCTAAAATTCACCTCTGGGAACAGCTGATTGGGGGTATTCCGGGAGGCCGATCCACCCGCCAATCAGCTTTTTTCTTATTTTCCTCCCCCAAAACTAAGGTGCGTCTTATACTCCGGTGCGTCTTACAGTCCAAAAAATACGGTAAGTCAAAATTTAAGTCTGAGTTTCCCTAATCCAGGCCAACTCCTTATCCACCATTTTCATACATAACACCTCACCTAGCAATTTCTGTAGCACTTGCCCATCATAAACGTCTTCTTCAAGCTGTTTGACGATTATCCTTTCTTCAACCAGGACATCATTTATCCAGTCGATCAAGACCTGGACAATGGTGAAAGAGGACAAAAAATTATTCAAGTCATCTAAAGAATGCTGTGAGGAAAGCAACTGAATACAGGTAGTCCTCAACTTACAACAGTTCATTTAGTGACCATTCAAAGTTACAACAGAACTGGAAAAAATGACTTATGACCGTTTTTCACACTTACGGCCTTTGTAGCATCCCCATGAAACGAGATCAAAATTCAGATGCTTGGCAACTGACTCATACTTATGACAGTTGCTGCATCCCAAGGTCATGTGATCAGGAAGTTGTGAGTTCGATCCTAGGTAGAGGCAGACGTAGGGTCTCCTGCTTGAGCAGGGGGTTGGACTAGATGACCTGCAAGGTCCCTTCCAACTCTGTTAATCTGTTAATCTGTTAACCTTCTGACAAGCAATGTCAATGGGGAAGCCAGATTCATTTAACAACCATGTTATTAGCATATCAACTGCACTGATTCACTTAACAACTGTGGCAAGAAAGGTTGTAAAATGGGGCAAAGCTCATTTTACAAATGTCTTACTTAACAACAGAAATTTGGGGCTCAATTGTGGTCGTAAGTCAAGGATTACCTGTATTGCTTTTAATAACCACAAAATTATTTCTAAATTCAATGTGTTTATATTGTTTTGTACATTTAACCTTTTACTTTTTAATTGTCTCATAAAGTCAGACTAACAAATCTAGATTGATAAATTACATAATTCTGATATGAATAAATATACAGCACTAACTAAACAGTCTATGTGTGGTTAATATTGATATAAATCCTTCCTTATTTTTATTTTTGCAAATAATGAAAGAGTGGTAACAATGAGAAAAATTATGGACTGAATCTTTAAAATGTATGCCAAGTTACAACTTAGTAGGAAATGGCTACAATGTTCTACAGATTGTATACAAATTCATCAATAATAATATCTAGAGAGAAAATCATGCAGTAATTGTTGGAAATGTCATTAACAGAAGGAAGATTTTTATCATATGTGGTGAAGGTGTAACTTCCCACCCACCCCCAAAGTACTGGAAAGTTATATATATTGCAATGGAAAAAAATGGAATTTATATCTGAAATGAAACTGCATTTTTATTAGGTATAAGCTAAGAAAAAAACATCCTGAAGCACTGTAACCTAATGAGAAATCTCCTCGTATGCTTCATGTTCCCTTCCCCTTCTCCGCATCTTTTTATTTATTACTGTTGTTATTTTTTAAATGTGTCCTAGTTTTAATGTTTGTAAGCAACCCAGAGCCATCTTTGGACAAGATAGGCAGCACATAAATTAGATGATAGATAGATAGATAGATAGATAGATAGATAGATAGATAGATAGATAGATAGATAGATAGATAGATAGATAGATAGATAGATAGATTGATTGATTGATTGATTGATTGATTGATTGATTGATTGATTGATAGGATAGAATATAGATAGATAGAATATAGATAAGATAGACAGACAGATAGATAGACAGATGATAGATAGATAGATAGATAGATAGATAGATAGATGGATGGATGGATGGATGGATGGATGGATGGATGGATGGATGGATGGATACATACATACATACATACATACATACATACATACATACATACATACATACATTTATTTGAGTGATGCTTCTGCACAAAAGGAATTCTATCAAGAAATGTAGAGCAATCCAGATAAGATAATAAGATAAAAGATAAGATAACTTTATTGTCGTTTTTTACTGTGAGCACACTGTTCCACATTAAAAATGAAATTCTGTTGCCTGCTCTCAAAATAAAGTATATATCTACCCATACATAACACACATATACACATGCTATTTATCTCTATTTCTCTATTTCTCTATCTCTCTATCTATCATCTATCTATCATATACATGATGATGATGATGATGATGATGTTCGTCCATCGTATTCTAAGAAGACCTTGACATCTGTCATCGCGGGAATTGGGGGGGATGTCAAGACTTGCGCGTGAATTGGATTAAAGTGAGGGAGAGGTGCCCATAGTCAGCCTCACCCTCTCTTCCCAGATTCCATCTTGCAACAATAGCAGGACAAGAGTTGAGACAGTTGGAGATGGGCTGGGCGCAGTGGTTGACCAGGGAATCTTTCATGTCTTGCCGTGCTCTTAGCATACCACATCGCTTGCAGAGACTGTCTTCATGACCGTTGTCCTATTCTAGTAGATTTCATCTGCTCAGTCCGCCAGAATCTGTCTTCACATGCTCGGGATAGACCAGTCCCTATCTCACCGAAGGTCGGTGACCCACTGGCTACTCTCAACCTGGTTTGGCCAGCCTGTCGAAGCTGTTGCCCAGGGTGTGGCCGCTGCGCATGCTACAGCTGCTAGGAGCCACAGGTGAGAGCTGGGTGACAGGTGGGGACCAAAGGTGAACGAGCTGCCCTAAAAGCTGCCCTAAAATGAGCTGCCGTAAAAGGACACGACATGCCCCTACACCGGAGGTGCTACCCCTCCGAGCACCCCATACACATATACGTGTGTGTGTGTGTGTGTGTGTGTGTGTGTGTGTGTGTGTGTGTGTGTATTCTGGATGCTATATGGAACAAAACTGTGACTTGAATCTGGATGTGCTGCTTCGGATACCACAAAGTTTCCTCCCAGAAGGTAACAAGGAACACAGGTTGTGAAGAGGCTATGTAGCATCCCAGACAATCCTGCAGACAGAGTGCTGATGCTCTTAAGTAGCGGAGCCCAGGTGGCATGTGCTTGTCAAAACCCTGCAAGGTGATGAGTGCAGCTTCACAACCGAAGCCCTGCCTCTTTGTACAAAAAAGGTGGGGCTTCAATCACCATCTTGCTGATTTTGATCACCTCCTGTGGACACCACGGTTGTTAAACCTTCAATCTGTTTTCCTGGATTGACTAGCATTGTTGTTATCCTGGAAGATGGCTATCATTTTTACGGCATTTTTCATCCAAGCATCTATCTACTTGATAGATTCTTATTTCCTTTATTATTTCCTCAGTCAGCATTCTGTAATGCATAATATTTTCTTACTGGGCTGCCTTCCAACCTTTGCAATACACCAACCTACAATTTGTGAGGAAAGTACTCACATTTCCAACATTGGCACAACAAACACAATAAGCATAATGTAGTAGGTTCTTCTACCACAATTCAATTTCCTAAACCTCTCCACAGAGAAATGCAAGCGAAGATCTGTCGCATCTCATCTCTTCCCAAAATTAAGAGAAGGGTGGAGAAATAATAACGGTGGCATTTCTGAAAATACTAATAAGTCAAATCAAGATAATATTTTTAGCTTAAGTTTTTGATTCAAGGATTTCTTTCCTCTTGGATTTTAGTCCTACTGTCCATTCTTCGAGGCACGCTCATGGATTTTCTTTTTTCTTTTTAATGTAACCTACTAAGATCCTTCTTGAATAAAAATGTGGACAAGAAATGGATTTACTGTCTAAAATATATTACTTTATAGTCTCCTGTGACAGTTTCTCCAAATGTATTTTCCAGGGAGGCGTAGGAGTCATTTTTCTGTGCTACCCGAAATGCAAAATCAAAGCAATTTCATCTTAAGGTAAACTACATCAAAGGAAGGCAAACCTCTGCATTGATGTCTTCCTCACCTTGATAAGTTCTTTAAACTTGGCATCCTCCTTTGAAGTGGGATCTATCATGGTACGTTCTTCATTTTCCTCTGGCAATTTCAAAAAGAAGCCCATCATTAAAGCCATCATGACACAAACACAAGCACATTGTTTCAGAAATTGCTATTAAAAGACATCAGCTGCCATCTGATTTATAAATGGAAAAAACTAGTCATTTCATAAACCGGAAAAGGACGTCCAATTATCTAAATTGGCTATGGCCGGTCTAGAGAAAAGAAGGACTAGGGGTGACAAGATAGCAGTATTCCAGTATCTGAGGGGCGGCCACAAAGAAGGGGGGGTCAATTTGTTTTCCAAAGCACCTGAAGGCAAGATAAGAAACAATGGGTGGAAACTAATCAAGGAGAGAAGCAACCTGGAATTAAGGAGAAACTTCCTAACAGTGAGGATAATTAACCAGTGGAACAGTTTGCCTTCAGAAGTTGTGGGTGTTTCATCACTGGTGGTTTTTAAGAAAAGACTGGACAGCTACCTGTCTGAAATGGTATAAGGTCTCCTGCTGGAGCCGGGGGTTGGACTAGAAGACCTCCAAGGTGCCTTCTATTCTGATTGATTGAAAAAGGCATTGCACAAATGGTTACATAGTGTTGGTTGCCTCATAGCATGAACAAGACACTGTTGGTGAACTGGGCTTTCAGATCATGTGATATGTAACGCTGAGTTGCTTATAGAAGACATGACCCATGTAACCCCTCAAAACAGGAGTTTCACAAAGGAAACAGAGGGAGGAAGCAAAGAGAGAATAAAAAAACCATCCTTTTTCTCTAGCCATATTAGACAGTAGCCTGCATTTTTACCCAGGATTAAATACTGGATTAGATTCAGGGGTGGGCTGCTGGGGGTTTGCAGGGGTTCGGGAGAACCTCTAGCTAAGATTCTGTGCAGTTCAGAGAACCCCCAAATCCCACTCCTGGCTGGCCCCGCCCACCCCACCCTGCCCCTCCCAGGAGTCCCCACGCAGCCCGTTTTGGATGCAGGTAAGTGCAGGGCGCGTGCTGAGGCTCAGGGAGGGCGAAAAACGGGCCTACCGGAAGTTTGGGAAGGCCGGAAACAGGCCCATTTCCAGCCTCCAGAGGGCCTCCAGAGCCTGGGGAGGCCGTTTTCACCCTCCCGGAGGCTCGAGAAAAACCTCTGGAGCCAGGGGAGGGCAAAAACGTCCTGTCCCCCCACCGCCGTGGTGCAGGAGGCTAGGCCACGCCCACCATGTCACACCCACCCAGCAATCAGGCAGAGAACCCCTTGCTAAAAATTTTGACGCCCACCCCTGATTAGACTCGTATCAGGGTATGGCTCAGGAGGTACTTAATCTAAATCCAAAGAAAGCTGTAGAAAACTCAAATTTTGAAAACAATTTCAACCTTGGTTAGCCCTAATTTAGATTATTTTTGTTCCAGATCTGGGTAAAGTCACCAATAAAAAAATAATTTTGGATTGCATGTGTGGGGGAAAGCATATATGAAGACACCCGTTCTTATACTAATGATTTTAATTCAGAAATCTCATGTTGATTAACACAATTTGAGTTAGAGATAGGATCCTGGAGCATCCTATCATCGGTCCTTTCCAATTAGCATACAGAGAAAACAAAACTCTTTTGTTCACATCATAAGCCTATGATGTTGCATTCATACATACCAAGTAATGTATCTTCTGGATGAAGATCAGTTGTAGCGGGGGACATTGGTGCATTGATAGCATTTTTACCTTCTTCTTGCAAATCAGACACTGAAAGAATGGAAAGGTCCAAAATATTTGTTAATTGTATATAGCTTAAAAATAGATTTATTTCTACTTGGAGACAAATGCTTCATAGATTGTATTTCTCTTTGCTTAGATTGAATGGACTGACTGAAGTTATGCTAAACACCTCCACTTTTTAGGATAACTGTTTATTACAGTCCATAACTATTCCACAGTCTGCAAATTTTGAAGGTTTTTTCCCCAATTTTATTTTACCTCTTTTCATTCTTCCTCAAGTGACTGTAGCTAATTCAGATAATATATTGGAAAAGTAAATCAAGCGTCAAACATTATGCTGTCATCTGGTGGACGTTTCTAGAATAGAATTCTTTATTGGCCAAGTGTGATTGGATGCACAAGGAATTTGTCTCCAGTGCATAAGCTCTCAGCGTACATATAAACAAGTGATAAATCATGATCATAATCATAAAATACGATAATTATAAATCATAAGGTACAACACTCAGTGATAGTCATAGGATACTAAATAAGCATACGACTTTCAAGTCGCATAAAATGCTTAGTATCTTTATAACCTTGAAACAAGAGCAGAATTCAAACTACAAACTAAGCATGTAAGTAGATAGCACATGAAAGAGGTGTATTATAGTGGTGGGATTCAGCTGGTTCGGGCCGGTTCAGGCGAACCGGTAATTGCTGGCTGGCCCTGCCCCTCCCCTCCCCTCCCCTTCCAGGAGTCCCCACAGGCCCCATTTTGGCTCCCAGGTAAGTGCAGGGAGGCCTACTAGGCCCAAAATGGGGCGCGGGGGGTGCGGCGCCCCCCCCGGCCCATTTTCACTCCCAGGAGGCTGCAGGGAGGCCTACTAGGCCTGAAATGGAGGGCGGCGCATCCCCCCTGCGATCCGTTTTTGCTCCCAGGGGCGGTGCAGGAGGCCAAGTGCTGCCTGTCACACACCATGGCCATGCCCACCCAGCTGGTCATTAGGGCAGAGAACCTGTTTTTAAATTATTTGAATCCAGCCACTGATTAAGCAATCTGCTTTATTCCTTCAAATTATTAAAACAATATTAGTTTTAATTTCATCTATCTTCCTCTGTTCTTACTGAAACACCATGGAAGAACAAGCCATGACAGTCTTTAATTTTGCTACTCAACCAATTGAAAGAGCAAAAGACTATTACAATGTAAGATTCTCCAATGCGGAATGCTTGAGAACTGCAATTAGTGAAAACAGAAGTGGAGCAGCCATACTGCATATGCCAAAGAAAAGCCTCCCAGAAATTAGAACCCAATGATTATTAAACAGACAGTTTTCTAACAATTCTTCAAAACGTGAGCCAGTTTCAAATCGGAGCTGGATATGAAGCATTTCTAGATTCTTTAAGAATAAGACAGAGACCACCGGAGTCAATCCTGTTGGTTCCATTGGCCTTTCGACTTACTCAGCCTTAAAACAGATGCCAGATTAAATTTAAAAAAAACCAGAGGCCTTGAATAAAACGAACCTTTCTGCCTTGCTAAAGCAACAACTATTGTGTTCTAGACAATAAAACTGCACCGAAGGAGGCCAACTCTCAAAAACTGAAAACACTAGAACAAAGATAGACTGTTCTCCTCCATCCTGCTTGAATCCTTTTGACTCCACCGCTACCACCTCCAGGTCTTTTCTTCAGAAAGAGTCACTTCTCTGCATCAAAATGATGTTACTTTGGCTTTGCTCTCTGGCCGGATGCTGCATCAGAGACATCCATTGTGGAAGGGAGATCGAAAAAGGCAGCATTTTGGCCACAATGCATATAAAAAAGAGGTGAAGCAGTTCTACAATGGCAGCTGCCTTCTTGATTTTGTGTGTGTGTGTGTGTGTGTGTGTGTGTGTGTGTGTGTGTGTGTGTGTGTGTGTAGCATTTTTTGCTGATAAATGAAAATAAGGAGAGACTATTATAGATCTATTTCGAGCTACTTAGCTCTCGTCAGATAGGCATACCCTTACTGGGATTTGAACCTGCGCTTAGCCATTAGGCCACAGGCTCTATTCCCTATCAGCTCTTCACCAGGAAAGGGTTATATATGTTTTTCTGTCATGTTATATATATATAATCAGCTGATAAGGGGGGGAGAACTTGTGGCTTAGAGGGTAAAAGCACTGCCTAACAAGGCAAGCAGCCGAAGTTCAAATCCTAGAAGGGTATGGCTGGCTGATGAGAGCTAAATAGCTTGAAATAGATCTATACTAGTCTCCCTTTATTTATTTATCAGTTCTTTGTAAGTTTGAAATACACACACACACACACTCACACACACACACACACACACACACACACACACACACACACACACACACACACACACATACACACACATTTTCACCTCAACCCAAGTGCCCCTGGTTTACTCTCCCAATTTTACTGTAGTACTTACCAGAGATTTCCTTTCCAACCCATTATGTAGACTTAATTTGTTATGTAGACACCTTCTCCAACCGAGCACCCTTCAGATAATTTAGGCTAGTGTTTCTCAATCTTGACAAATTTAAGAGATGTCTACTTCAACTCCCAGAATTCCCTGGGCTGAGAAATTCTAGGAGTTGAAGTCCACACAACTTAAAAGTTGCCCAAGTTGAGAAATACTGACTTAGACTGTAATATCACACCCTGCACAGCCACTATCCACATGAGATGGGGATAATAGGAACTGTGGTCCAAGACTTTTGAATGACCTGATATTATTTTTAAAAAACCACCTCATTTGCTATTAATGCTTCTCGCAGGTAAAAAAAAAAGTGGTAAGATTATCTGCACCAAATCGCATAGTTCCAGCTACAACTTAAAAACAGCTAACCATAATCCACATTGGTATAACAATGCATCATTATATCACTTCAAATGATGGTCAAAATCTCTTATCATGACATGTTCTCAGCCAATTGTTGAGAAGGTGAAAATCCTTTCAGCTTTGCCCTCCCAACTCAGTCTCTGCACAATATAAACAGCAGCACCCACCCAGTATTTCCCAATGCAATCTCCATGCTCAGAATCTGAATCAAGAATGTGGAACTAAAAATAAATCACAACACACAAAGCTATCCTCTTCTTGTTACTGTCCTAGAGCGAGCGGGGGGGGGGAGGGGAGGTGGCAGAGAAATGGAAGTGTGCTTTCTCCTCACAACAACCCATTTGCACATTTGCCCAGCATGGCAAAGACCATACTTTATGCTAACAAGGAAAGGCCCAGGTGTCTGCAAGATCTCCCTCATGCAGCTAACCCACACAGAAGCAGACATTCACTCATATTTTTTTCCTACCTCCTGTTTTCCTGCATTTTTTACAAAGCAGAGGTGCCATACTAGCCCCCTGTAGCGTTAAGGTTGCCTCCTACCGAATGGCAGAGCCGCCGGTCCAAAGGACGTGAGGAGCGTGACAGAAACTGACCTGCCAACTTGGATTGACTTGGTCACAGTGATTCCAGAAGCAATGGCAACTCCCAGCAGAGACGAGGGGTGTAAAAGAAGATACCCTGGCAAGAGTGAGTGAAATTCAAGAAGAATGGATGCTTTACACAGAAGCTAAATAGCTGCCATTCTTTCTGAGTGTGAACAGAGCTTCTAGCTCCTAACTGCTCATCAGGGTACCAGACCCATCAAAACACGGCAAAATATGTCAGAGTTGGGGTTCCACCCAGCAGGCAATTGCGGGGCATTTCTACAAAAAATAATTGGTGTTTCTCAGGAGCTAAGCCAAAGATCACAAGAGGGTTACAAGACTGTCAGCGCATGGCACATATGAAAAAAATCCTGCTGGTATCTTCAGGAATTGGTAGAAGGGCACACAGAGCCAGTGGTGTTCCATTGACAACTCATGGTGAGGATAGCACCATCTTGATCCATTAACCTCTAAGGATTATGTATCAGGTTTCCTACTGGTAGGTTTTGGTCCTTTTAGCCATGTCAAAAATCCTGGAACTCTTAAGAGGAGCAAGATACCTAGTGGAGAAATGAAAGCTATTTTTCTTCATCACGTGAAGTGCTGATACCATTTTATAATGCCTTGGTAAGACCACACTTGGAATACCGAATCTAGTTTTGGTTGCCACAATGTAAAAAAGATATTGAGACTCTAGAAAGAGTGCAGAGAAGAGCAACAAAGATGATTAGGGGACTGGAGGATAAAACATATGAAGAACGGTTGCAGGAACTGGGTATGTCTAGTTGAATGAAAAGAAGGACTAGGGGAGATATGATAGCAGTCTTCCAATATTTAAGGGGTTGCCACAAAGAAGAGGGAGTCAACTTAGTCTCCAAAGCACTTGAAGGCAGGACAAGAAACAATGGATGGGAACTAATCAAGGAGAGAAGCAACCTAGAACTAAGGAGAAAATTCATGACAGTTAGAACAATTAATCAGTGGAAAAACTTGCCTCAAGAAGTTGTGAATGATCCAACACTGGAAGTTTTTAAGAAGAGATTGGACAACCAATTATCTGAAATGGTATAAGTCTTCCTGCTTGAGCCAGGGGTTGGACTAGAAGACCTCCAAGGTCCCTTCCAACTCTGTTATTCTGTATTCTGTCCATGCATCAACATCATCATAACAGCAATAGCACTTAAATTTATATAAGATCTATAGTGCTTTACAGGACATTATCCTGAAGAGAATACTTTTCAGGAAATACAGACAGAAACACAGAACACAAAGTTAAGTATTAAACTTTGAAATCTGTCTTCTCCTCCTCTCCAAATGGCATACAATACAACATTATCTTATGCAAACAAGGACTAAAGTTCCTTTACAAAGCAATCTAAAAATCTAGCAGTTAAAAATCAATAGCCCCTGGAAATTAAGTGCAGCTGTTTTCTACATTGTCTCTACAAATGAGTTTCTATGAATGGCAATCTGGATATTCAAAAGAAGATAGATGATAAGTACTATTTAATTTTAGCTGCAGTTATTTCTGTTCTAAGATCTGAACTTCACAGTACTGAAAAACAGCAGCTGCTGTGAAGCCACTGAATAGAGCAGCTAATTATGGGACGTAAGTGCTCCCTGAGTAAATCAAGCTAGGATGGAGAACTTTACCAACTCAAAAAGATCTGAGTTTTACCATCAATTATGTAGAATGCTATGCATAAACAACCCATTTTAATAATAATAATAATAATACATGATGCAAACGAAGTGTTTGATTTATGGAGAGTCAAAGCACAGAACTTTGCTATTTTATCAGTGACAGCTCTGCAAACAGGAACAAGCATCATTCTTTTTACTGTCATTTTTCTGATGTATTCTCCATTTCAAGCGATTTCCCCGGAAAAAAGCAAGAATTAGTTATTTAGATATTTCAGCTCATCACAAGTGGCAAGACTACTGTACTTACGAGCAAGAAATAAAACCGAACAATTGGCTTTGTCAGAAATTTTTCCATATTTCTTTCAGGATTATTAACATTTGTGTAAATAAACATGATCAGGTAGACCAGAGGTCTTCAAACTTGGCAACTTTAAGACTTGTGGACTTCAAGTCCCAGAATTCTCCAGCCAGCATAGCATAGCTGGCTGGAGAATTCTGAGAGTTGAAGTCCACAAGTCTTAAAGTTGCCAAGTTTGAAGACCTCTGAGGTACACCAAAGCATCATTGAATGGATCCCCCTTGATAAAAAACATCCACGAAAGAGACCTATAACAAGAGGGTTCAAAATAGCATGTTGAGTTTTGACTTCCATCGGTCAATGAACTATCAGAGAATCAAATTTCAGAAACAAAAATTTCAAATCAATTTGGCCATCTTTTCCTTTGTAAGAAAACAAACTCAAGCTCTATTTATGGAAGAATGATGGCTGGACCAGGGGCGGGTTGCTCTCTTACCTTGCTACCGGTGCGCTGCGCATGCATCACCACATTTTGTGCGCATGTGCATACGCTACACGCATGCGCCCCCTCACGTGATTTTGCTTCCACACATGCGTGGAAGCAAAATCACGCTGAAATCTTGCGAGGGGACACGTGCGTGCATGCAATTTCGGCGATTTTTTTCTTCCGCACATGTGCAGGAAGGAAAAAAAAGCACAGAAATTCTAAAAAAAAGATGGCGGCTCCTAGGGACCAGCAACCGACCGCACCGGGTCGGTAACCTCTTGGTGACATCACCAGCCCGCTGCTACCGGTGCAATAGAGTGGATCGCACCGGCAGGAACCCACCACTGGGCTGGATTTAAAAACACATATTGGCTGGGAAATTCTGGGAGTTGAAATACCGGTATTAACCTTTCATCTTAAAATTACCAAGGTTGAGAAATGCTTAGATTTTTTTTTCCAATCATGTCCGATTCTTAAAGACTGCCTGTGCATGGCTAAGATTAAAATACAATTCCATCTTTATTGTGGGTTCTTGTGAAGCAAAAAAGCACCAGATGAAGCCATGTCCAAACTACTGTAACACCCAGCCAACCTTTGCTGATCTTAAAAAGTGAAGCATTGTTGAACCACAGATTGGTTATTTGGATGGAAGGCTACTCACAAATCTAGATGGGGAATTTTTAAAAAAAAATGGAAATGACAAACTGCTTCCAAATTTGGCAAGGACTATTCCAACTCTATGTTCTTTGTTAAATTATCTCAAGTGTTTGTTCTCAGCAGGATAGCATTGGGATCAAATAGGGACAGATTGCTCTTTTGTCAAGACTATTGTTGTTAGTTGTGAAGTCGTGTCAGACCCATCACAACCCCATGGATAACGTTCCTCCAGGCCTTCCTGTCCTCCACCATCCCCCGGAGTCCATTTAAGCTCACGCCGACTGCTTCAGTGACTCCATCCAGCCACCTCATTCTCTGCTGTCCCCTTCTTCTTTTACCCTCAATCTTTCCCAGCATTAGGCTCTTCTCCAGTGAGCCTTCCTTCTCATTAGGTGGCCAAAGTATTTGAGTTTCATCTTCAGGATCTGGCCTTCTAAAGAGCAGTCAGGGTTGATCTCCTCTAGGACTGACCGGCTTGATTGCCTTGTAGTCCAAGGGACTCGCAGGAGTCTTCTCCAGCACCATAGTTCAAAGGCCTCAATTCTTTGGCGCTCAGCCTTCCTTATGGTCCAACTTTCACAGCCATACATTGCAAGTCAAGACTACAAGACTTTGTATAAGCAAATGTCTCCAATCAAACTTACAGACTGAACACAAGTCAACAGAGGAATGTTAAATAATCAGTGTTAACTAACTCTAGCATCCTCTCTCTAATATAAGTCTTGGGTAAATTAAGAGTTTAACTGTCTTCTGAAGCAAAAGGAACACAAGAGGAAGAGCAAACAACTCACTGTTAAACTGATGATCCCTCCAAGACAGAGAGATACATGCAAGAACAGCTTCTGTTCTGGATTTCGAAAAGCCCACTATTGCTTGCAATTATAGAGAACAATTATTTGGAAACAAAACCCTCCCACTTACACAAATGACTCTGCAGGAAGATCAGTCAGAAGGCGATAAAACAGAAGCAAACCACACAGCCACCTCAACCCCTCTCTTCCTCACAAGCCTTATTCGTACATTTATTTATTTATTTAGCGTATGGCTGGTCACACACAATATTAAAACACTTCATTTTTACAAATTAAAAACAGTTAGAGCAGTAAGAAAAACTTATTCGTACAACTACTTCCAGATAACTATTGGTTAGACAACCAACTGGTTGATTGTGGCCAGCCAGTAAGTAAACTGCTCAGCTCTACTCTAGTCCAGTTCCTGAGTAAGAAAAACTAAGGTACCTTTGATCCAGTCATTTTGGGTGATTTTTAAGTACAGGGGACTCCATCTCTAATTCTTTGATTCAAACTTTCTACAAATCTTACAAAATAATACCGGTATTTCATTGCTGCTAAACAAGGCTTCCTAGTTTACATTTCACTGGTTTAATTCTTCACGCTTCAAAAATTATCAGAGAAAAACTGGACAAGGGTCATAACTTCAGAGGGCAACAATCACTTGCAAATAATCCCATTTGGCCAACCTAGCAAAGAGACTTGGAAGGTGATACGTGAAATCTTTTCCACTTTTAAGGGGCCACAAAGAACAGAGCAAAACCTTTATATTGGTGCTGGGGAATGAAACCAAGAATACACCATGATATATGTTGATGGCAGCAAGACTACTCTACGCACAGAAATGGAAGGTCACCTCGATCCCCACAATGAATGAATGGCTATAAACACTGACAGAGTTAGCAGAGATGGCTCAATTGACTGCTTTGATTAAAGAAAAAAATACACAAATACCTTCATTTCTACTTGGAAACCATTTCTGGACTTTGTGCTCGAGGTGGGGGGGGGGAATGAAACTTTGATTTTGGGTTTTACCAATTAGAAAGATTTGTTGTTATAGAAACGGCTAGTTTCTATTATTATGAAAAAGTAAAAAGTTGAGGGTAGTTGAGGGTAGATCTTAATGCCTTATTTTACTGCACCAAAGGAGTCATTTATTTATTTAATTTTATTTATTTAAATCAATTTCTATGCCGCCCAACTCCCTAGGGACTCTGGGCGGCTCACAACAAAAAACAAACATCAGAATTAAATACAAAAGCATCTAAAAACAATTTAAAAAGACCATTTACAATTTAAAAGTCAGTCAGAAGTCAATGGCTTTTTTTTCATTTTCCCTTGCTTTCCCCCACTATCCACTTCCCTTTTTCCTTTCCTGATTTCTCTAATATTTCCTTTTGCATTCTCTTTGTATGTCATATTATAAATTAATAAAACTATTTATTTCAAAAAGAATACACCATTCCTGCTAAAAGCTGGGGAAGGGGGAACAAACCATCTCATCTCCTGTCTCCAAACAGAATCCTATGCACCATTTTCCTAGTCAGAAATTGCATTTTCCCTCTGCATTTTGAGGGGTATCTGTAGGCGCTGTGGTGAAAAAAATCAAGATGGCGGGCATAGCATTGCAATTGAAGTTGCGGCCGTCTTTATTCACATCCCAGAGCGTCAACGGCACCATTGCAGCTGCCATGGCGACTGTTTTGAACAGAGTTTGTGAGCATCCCTGCTTGCATTGGGAGAAGTTACCATGGCATTTTCTACACTTTTATTTTTGCCCCAAAATGAATAATGGTCAGTCACTTTTTCCATGTTATGTTTCTTTTTAATAGTTCGTTTAAGGAATAAAATTTAAAAGTGTATCAATATTCAAAATGGAAAAGATTTAACCACAGGTTTTTTTTTTAAAAAAACTAATTTAAAATTTAAAATTCTAAAAATTCATTTAAAAATGTAAAAGTATACACTTAGCAAATGTTTTAACATAAATTTTGGGCTCAATTGTGGTTGTAAGGTTGAGCTCTACCCAGTGGTGGGTTCCTACCACTCTATAGCACCAGTAGCGGCCCGCTGGTGACGTCACAGTACCGGTGCGGTCAGTTGCCACTGCCTGGGTGCCGCCATTTTTTAAAAAAATTTTTTTTTAATTTTTTTAAAAAAATTCTTCTGCGCATGCCCAGAAATCTGACAATTAATTCCCCGTCCCTTCGCTTGAAAATAATAAGAAGCTCACATTTGACACTTTTCCTTCGCTTTTGCCTAAAGCTTCCCAAAGTGGGCGTTTTCCGAAAGCTTAACCTTTTATACTGTTAATTTTATACAGTTTTATACTGTTATTCTTTAGAAAAAAACATTGAGGACTGTTAAAAGATACTGTTCTTTTTAACAGTCCTCAATATTTTCGTCTAAGGAATGCATGACTGAAACCAAAAATGCTGTATGAGACTTGCTTGTCTTTTAACTATAGCATTTTCTGCATATAAAGGTTGCTGTGTTGCCATGGTGTAACACGCACTTTGTATGCAAAGCTTTTCATGTAAGATATAAAATAGCAAAAATAGTAGTAACATCTCTCTGAAATAACTAATATATGACCGGCAAGCCACGCCCACCCAGTCACATGGCTGGCAGGCCATGCCCACCCAGTCACATGGCTGGCAAGCCATGCCCACAAAATAAGCCATGCCCACAGAGTGGTAGTAAAAACATTAGGATCCCGCCCCTGGCTCTACCTGTACTTTGAGAAGTTTAAGAGGTCTGGACTTCAGCTCCCAGAATTCTTGGAACTGAAGTCCACACCTCTTAAACTTCCCAAGGCTGAAGAACCCAGCCTTAGAGTCTAGCTTTGACAAAGTGGTCTAACTCTACCGCTTCAAGCTAAGGAAAACCCACCCATGCAACCAATTATTCCTAAATTGCTGATTAAGCACCACAGCCTCACAAAAACTGTTAAAAGAAGGGATCTTAGGGTAATTTTTGGGTGCTTATCAAACATTGAACCGTTACAGAGGAAGCAAAATGCAAGTCATAATTAAGGAAGTCAAATTAAATATTCCTATCCTTGCACAATTCTGCAATCTTTTCTCGCAAGGATGAACAAGTCAACACAATTGACCATGCCCTTATTATCAACATGAGCAGCTATGCAAAACCTACTGTTGTGTGATGAACCTCTTTACTCATTGCAAACCAACAGCCAACTTACATGTCAACACAAATTTTAAAAGTACAGTTGCATTATTTTTTAAGAAATATAAATCCAAACAACACGTGTCTGAAAGGAATGTGAATGTACAAAAATGCAAAAAAAAATATTCAAGATAAGGGAAGCATAAGGACATTTGTATTCAATTCCTTTAGATCTTTTGTTTTTCTTTTAAAATGCAAGCACAACAATTTTGTGCCAAGAAAGTATTTACCGTGACAATTAAAAAGAATCAAGGGTAAAACTAAATAATGCTGAAATGTATTTGCAAATACCAAAGTCCACCCATGGACAATTTTATAGACATGTCCAAAATGTTCATATTATCAATGGTCCTAAAGTAAGATCTTTATTGAAAAGAAGCCTTTATTTCAAATGTAACCTTCTATGAGGTCCCGCTAACATGACACTTTGGAGAAAAAAGCTAAAGAATGGCTGAAAATAAGAAAATAATGCAAAGCCTTGAGAAACCTATTCAGTTACTTTTAAATTTGAATAGAATAGAGCTGGAAGGGACCTTGGAGGTCTTCTAGTCCAGCCCGCAGCCCAAGCAGGAGACCCTATACTAAAGTGACCAGATTTTTTTTTTAAGCGGGACGGGGGGGGGCGGCCCCGCCTGGGCGCCATTTGAGTTTTGCCTTCTGCGCATGCGCAGAACGCTGCGCATGCGCAGAGGGCAAAAAAACAGCAAATGTCGGCGTCCAGGTGGGGGGGGGAGGCGGGAGGCCTTTCCTCGCCTCCCGCCTCCCCTTCGGGAGCTGCCCTGGGGCCGGGCTGGCAAGCGACGAACGGGAGGCAGGAGACGGGGAAAGGTCCAAGGAGGCAGCCGGCAGCTTACCTGTCGCAAGCTCCAGGCATCCAAGCGCCGCAGTCTCCTGGTCGCCCGCCCGGCCCCAGGGCAACGGCGGCAGCGAGGCGACGGGGGGAAGGAAGGGGAGGGGGATGAGGAAGGGCTGTTTGCGCCGCCGGAGGGGCCGCTCGTGAGCTCAAACCGACGACGGCAGCGGCGACGGCTCCTCATCCCTCACCCCTCCACCCGCATCCCAACAGCAGCGGCGCCTCTGAGGGCGGGGCTAGGGATGGGGCAGGGGAAGGAGAGGAGGAGCAGCCCCCCTTCCCCCTCTCCCCAGCAGGCAGCCGCCTCGCTGAAATTACGCTTTGCCCGACTTGCTTCCGGTACTTCTCTTTTGTGCTTCCCCTAAGGTGACCAGACGTCCTGCTGTTTTGGCATTCTTTCCAAAAAAGCGGGACTTTTTGGAAAGAATGCAGGACGCGGGACACACGCTTGAAAAGCGTGTCTGTCCCGCCAAAAGCGGGACGTCTGGTCACCTTACCCTATACATTTCAGACAAGTGGCTTTCCAATCTCTTCTTAAAAACTCCAGTGATGAAGCACCCACAACTTCTGAAGGCAAGCTGTTCCACTGGTTAATTATTCTCACTGTTAGGAAGTTTCTCCTTAATTCCAGATTGCTTCTCTTCTTGATTAGTTTCCATCCATTGTTTCTTGTCCTGCCTTCAGGTGCTTTGGAAAATAAGTTGACCCCCCTCTTCTTTGTGGCAGCCCCTCAAATACTGGAAAAATATTATGTCACCCCCTAGTCCTTCTTTTCTCTAGACTAGCCAAACCCAAATTTTGCAACCATTCTTCATGTTTTAGTCTCCAGGCCTTTAATCATCTTCTCTGTAACTTTTTCCAAAGTCTCAACATTATCTCAATCAATGAAAACATTCCAACATGTTCTTTAACATTTTTGCTGACCCGTATTTTTGCTATATTTTTGAAACATTCCACTGGATCAAAGAACACTTCCGCTGATTGTTCTTTGGAATCCTTTCCTGAGGCCCAAGCCTGCTGCAGACTGACCAGATTGTTAATATTATTATTATTCACCTGTAGAAAAATATTGGTTTAAAATTCCTGATGTGTCGGAAAGAAGGAATTCACAATGTCAAATAGAATTGTGGCAACTCCTGGTGCTAATAACTTGAGGAATGCTGAAGAAAAAACATCTATATTGATTTAAATAAAGAGGGTGTTTTTTAAAAAAATGTAAAGCTTGTTTAATCTAAACTCAACTCTCTGGAATTCATGAAGTCCTCCTTCATGGACCTTTTGGGACAATACAACAGAAGTGATTTGAGCTACTTTCAAAGAAATGTTGTGCTGATTGAAAGGGGGAGGAAAGGTTTACTTTTGCTTCTCTTTTATTTTTATTTTTTATTTTTTCTTTCTTTTTTTAAATTATTAGTTTATAGGTAGATTATATAAAAGATGGAGGTTTAGATATGTAAAGTATAGTTTGAGATGATGTATGATGTACTAATATAATGCTTTTTCTTTTATATATATATATTTGTTAATCTTTCTTTTTAATTTTTAATTTTCTTTATTTTTTATTATTTTTATCCTTCTTCTGATTATGTTTTGAATAGTTTTTAAAAGAATTTGGAGTTAAAGATTTTTTCAAAAAAAGTGGAAATTAAGAACTTGATTTAATTTAATTTAAATTTATTTTATTGAATATTATGCCCTGTACTTTCTCTGGGAAGTCCGGGGGGGGGGAGGGGGGAAGGGAAGGGGGTAGGTTGGGGTTAGGGGGGAAGAAAAATGAAAAAAAAATTGTACTTTGTACTTATAAAACTTTTTGAATTAAAAAAAAGAAGTGATTTGAGCTACTTTCTTCTAAAATGGGTTTTCAGCTGAGAATTTTTTTTCTTTTAGTCTCCTACCTTAAAATTTCCCAGTGATATTCTGTCCAAGCTCTAACCATATCCATACCTGCTTAATGTTTCATTTCAGACAGGTTGCCGCTACCTGCGTTATATCGGCATAAGTACAACAAACATCATTTGATATAAAGAAAGAAAGAAAGAAAGGAAAAAGAAAGGAAAAGAAAATGATAGTGCCAAATTATTTCCTACTTTGGCATGTTGTTGTAAGTGTATAAAGGGTGTCTGTAAGATACATTTGGAAAAAGTCAAGATGGCGACCACAACAGTGGGATCAAAGCTCTGTGTCGTCACATATAAAAAATAGGTACTGCTTTGATCCCATTGATCCCAGCCACTATCTTGACCACACCTGCACACACACACTGGCTGTGCTCAGATGAAATGATTTTAATACTCTTAAAGCATTTGATTTATAATGCTGATTTAATTGATTATAGATTATACCTCTAGTTATTTATTTGATAAATAATACAAGGCAGTAAATATGTCCAATCTTACTCCTCCTGTTTTCCCCACAACAACCCTGAAGTGGATTGGGCAGAGAGAGAGTGACTAGCCCAAAGTCACCCAACTGGCTTTCATGCCGAAGGCGGGACTAGAACTCATTCTTTCCTGGCGATTGGTCCAAAGTCACCCAGCTGGCTTTCATGCCTAAGGCGGGACTAGAACTCATTCTTTCCTGGCAATTGGTCCAAAGTCACCCAGCTGGCTTTCATGTCTAAGGCGGGCCTAGAACTCATTCTTTCCTGGCGATTGGCCCAAAGTCACCCAGCCGGCTTTCACACCTAAGAGGGACAAAAATTCACCATCTCCTGGTTTCTAGCCTGGTACTAGACCAAACTGGTTAGTGGTTTATATTGTGTAAATCAAGTATTTTTAAGTTAAATGGTGATGTTTAGTTTTCATTTAAAAGAACTGATGAGAAACATAAATGAGTAATAACAAGCTAGAAAACTTAATTTGCTGACATTTTAGATCCCATGTTTGCTTCCTTGAATTTTACTAGTTGTATGTTAGCCATTTATTTATGTTACATGTCTTTGATCCTGCTTGGTTCATAATCTTTTCTAATTTATTTTTTCCATTAAAAAAAAGCAACTGATGCTTTTGAGGAGCCCCATAAGCCAAAGGTGGCACAGGTCTATTGTCTGTGCAAATTCAACAGGGATTTTTCTTATCTCCCTTTCAGGAAAAGGAAAGGATAAAAGGGCAAAAACGAAGTTTCTTATCTGGAAATGATGCTCACCCTGCAAATAATGCTTTTGATAAACAGTCTTATCTGGAATAGGCCAAATAATCCTGGACAGATCTTTCTATTGAAGGGAAATTTTGCGCCTCCTTTTAAAAAAAGACAAAGGAACTCGCTAGTTCTTTTCTCAGTATTTTAATTCAATCATCTAGAGAACCCAAAGAAAATGTAATCTGTCCCATAAGATGAATAAGTGATAAGACAGGGCAAATGGTGAGAAATTCGCCCTGAGTCCTTCGGGAATTGGGCGGCATATAAGAATACCAAAATAAATAAATAAACAAAATAAATAAATTCCTGAAAAACTGTTCTTTTGGGAAAAGGCTAAAAATTCTAATACGAAGCTATTTTATTCAGACTTGGAGAATTGGCCAAACGTAACAACTTCCTGAACTTATTGTGGCGTGCGGAAAGCTCCTCAAGTCCTGATACTTCTGGGCATAAGAGGTCTACTTGAAAGAAACGGATCAGAAGGAATCTGATAGCACTTTTCCAATTACTATAATACATTTTAAGAAGAGGCTTTCATGAGCTCATAAAAGTGTCTAAAAGTTCAGAGTTAAAGCAGGGTGGGGAGCTTCACAAAAGATTGGCAAATAAGCGCCTTATTTCCCAGGTGGGAGTTATAGTTCTCGTCTGTAATTCCGAAATCTTTCGATAGGGGGCGAGAGAGAAAATTGGGGAACAAAACAGGGAAGTTCAAAACCAGACGGTTTCTTGCAACCCACGGAATTAAAAGGGGGGGGGCTTCACAAAAGATTTGCACCCCGTAGCATCTTTTGAGGAATTATTCCAATAGAATAAAGAGAAAAAAGGGGGCGCCTTCCCCTTCCTCCCCGACTCATTCGCCCCGCCAAGAAATAACGAGTTTTTCCATTGGTCGGTTGCCGAAGATGACAACGCTGTTCCTGCTATCTTCGGAAGCATCGTTTTTAATAAAATTTGGGGGGAAATTAAAAAAAAAATAAAAATAAATAAAAGTGTCTGCCTTTTCATAAAATGTGTTAGTTGGAAATGGTGCCACCAGACCTGATTTTTTTCCCCCACAACGCACCTCTCTTCCTACAAGGTCCACAACTTGAAGAAATAGAACACACATTCTGGACTGCTGTTTGGTTGCTTTTTCAAGTTAAACCACTTGTAGAAATCAGGCAGGGCGGGTTCCTCTTACCTGCCTACCGGTGCACTACCCGCGTGCGTCCTCTCGCGCGATTTTGCTTCTGCATATGCACAGGAAGCAAAAAATCACCGAAATTTCTCTTGCGCGCGCGCCCCCTCGTGAGATTTTGCTTACGCGCATGCGCAGGAAGCAAAAATTCAGGAAAAAAGATGGCACCGCGTGATGGACCAGCGAAGACAGCACTGGAGCCATCATGCGCAAATTGCGCAATCGGGACGGCTCGGGAAGTTACTGAGACGACAGAGTGGACCGCACCGGTAGGAACCCACCACTGAAAGCAGGCCAGGTCCAAATCGGAGGTACGGGAAGGAACAGAAAGCATACCAACACTTCAGAACTGGATCTGGTTCATGCCTCCAACATTAGCTGAAGGTCACAACTGGGCAAATGGATTAACAAATGCAACTCAACTTCTGTACTTTGGCTGCCAGTTGTCATATGTAAATTAGGTGTGACACATTTGTATGAATAATCAGTCTTGAAGGCCAGAAGATTTCGCAAAGAGCGGCCTTTTCAGGCAACTAAATTAAAATGGCCTTATTCTAAAGGGAGACATGTTACAGATTAACAGAGTTGGAAGGGACCTTACAGGTCATCTAGTCCAACCCCCTGCCCAAGCAGGAGACCCTACATCTGCCTAGGATTGAACTCACAACCTACTGATTGTGAGGCAAGAGCTCTACCTCTAGGCCACAGCAGCTGGTCTAATCTACATCTTTCATTATATTTGTACCCTGGCTTCTGAGGCTAACTCTCTCCAGGTGGATAGCATATATCATTAGAGCTGTGCATGCTTTCAAAAAAAAAAACAGGAAAGTGAACGTCTTTTCATATGTATACGAACTCTGTTAACCATCTGTTGCTGTGTTTAACAGGTAGAAAATCTACAAATGGCTTCCATAAACACCTCCCAACTTTTTAAAGGCCCTCCAGAGGCTCTTCACCATCCCTTGGCTCAAATTCTGAGCAAATGTTGACTACACCATCTTGATGGGTTTGAAGGGTTGCTGCCTTCCTTCCCAGATGGAATATTCCAATCTGGTGTCCTTCTCCACAGGATCAACTGGATTACCAGCAAAGCAGCCATCGGTAAAGGGTAAAGGAGAGAAACCCACTAAAAGGGGGATTATGAAGCTTGTGTCTCCACACCCAAAAAGCAAGATGAAGGAGACATCTGAACAACCTATGTCCTGGGTGTTTAATGCAATGGGGAAAGTAAAGCCTTTCCCCATCTCTTGCCATTGTAGAAAGTTAACACTCACTCCTCTCCTAGAAGAATGAAATATTTTGGGAAATATTAAAAAGGAAAAATATTATATTTCCCTTAAGGAGAAATGGAGAAACAGGCTCTTGGAGACAGAAGGCAGCCCCCACCTTTCTTAATAGCCCTCAGCAGATGTCAGCATTTAAGAGATAAAGAGCTTATTGAAAGAAGCCAAGTATCTAGGTAACTCTATTCATAGGCAAAGCAAATACTGCAGGCAGAAATCCATTCAAGATAGGATATTTTGAAACAAAGGCAGAATGGTAGGATTAGCCCTCACCCAAGATCCAAACCAGGACAAAGCCATTAAACCATAATAGGAATTGCCCAACACCCTTTCAGAACACAGGCCCCTTCATTGCATCGTCTCAGCTGCACCGCCCCCAGCAAACCTCAACCAAACCTGGGAGCTCAGATAACCTATAGAGCCAGCTATGACCCCTACATAACCCCTACAACAGCCAATAGAATACATGTTCTTGCACAGGAACAGGAAGCTCAACTGCAAAGAAGGTATAAAAAACCCCTCTCTCAACTCCATGGGGTCAGCTGCCCTGAGCCACATGTGGTTCTGTTCAGTGGAGGGTTCTGGTTATTTTTGCTACCGGTGCGCATCGCGAGCATAGCACAGAAGTGAACTCGCGTTCCATCGGGAGATTTCACTTACGCGCAAGCTTAGGACGACATGACAAGCCGAGGAGCTTCTCAGCTGTGCTTCGGAGGAAGAATAAAGGTCTGTATTGAAACAAGGGCGGGTGGGAGGGCTTTTTCCCGACAGCTCAGGATGTGGAGAAGCACCAGAAAATGACATCATCATCGGGCTCCTACCGGAGCTGTGCTCCACACAGCACCGGTAGGAACCCACCACTGGTTCTGTTCATCATTAAACCTTTTTTCCAATCAGCCTCCATGTTTCCAGTGTCTTTCTCCAAGCTTGGAACTGAACCAGATGGATTTTTCTTCCCAACCCATCACCCCCTGATCAGGGATGAAATCCTCCCGGTTCACTCTTACCTGTTGGTCGCCGCAGAGCCAAAGAAGCGTTCATGGCATGGGGCTTCCCCCACCCACTTCCCCCGCCTGCCTGGACACCGCCAATTGCGTTCTTTTGCCCTCTGTGCAAGTAGAACGCTTTGCGCATGCGCAGAGGGCAAAAGAACGCAAATGGCGGCGTCCAGGCGGGCGGGGGAAGCCCCGCACTGCAAACGCCACCAGCTTCTTCGGCTCTGCGGCGACCAACAGGTAAGAGCAAAGCGGGAGGATTTCACCCCTGCCCCTGATGTTACCATGGGTAGGAAAGTACATGTCACCATCCATCAGGGAGGGAAGCCAGATCAGATATCTTCCTTTTACATCTGGATTTGCCAGCAAGAGGCTTATCTGCATTTGGAGGAAGCATTTCAGATTAAAGTGTATCTTCGGGTACAGTTATTTCACAACTGGAGAAAAGATGATAAGAGAGCACACTTTTTTGCTATTTGGAGAGGGGCAAAGAGGCTGCAAATACTTTTCCTGATGTCCGTCGAGTTAAGAGCTAAATCATCCTGAGTAATGGAAATACCGAGTAGGACTTCCTCCTGGATAAGTCTGTCTGGAACTAAATATTTTCCACCTTTTAAAATGAGAATAGCAGAGCCATCCTGTGGAACGTTAAGTTTCCTCTGTGGATATGGATGTGAAACTGATCCTACATACATATAAGCATTGGGCATCCGCGCACACCGGGGTGAAATTCAAAATTTTTCCCTACCGGTTCTGTGGACGTGGCAGGGGAAGGATACTGCAAAATCTCCATTCCCACCGCACCCTGGGGCCACCCAGAGGTGGTATTTGCCGGTTCTCCGAACTACTCAAAATTTCCGCTACCGGTTCTCCGAACTACTCAAAATTTCCGCTACCGGTTCTCCGAACTACTCAAATTTTCCGCTACCGGTTCTCCAAACTACTCAAAATTTCCGCTACCGGTTCTCCGAACTACTCAAAATTTCCGCTACGGTTCTCCAAACTACTCAAAATTTCCGCTACCGGTTCTCCGAACTACTCAAAATTTCCGCTACGGTTCTCCGAACTACTCAAAATTTCTGCTACGGTTCTCCAAACTACTCAAAATTTCCGCTACGGTTCTCCAAACTACTCAAAATTTCCGCTACCGGTTCTCCGAACTACTCAAAATTTCCGCTACGGTTCTCCGAACTACTCAAAATTTACGCTACGGTTCTCCGAACTACTCAAAATTTACGCTACCAGTTCTCCAGAACCTGTCAGAACCTGCTGAATTTCACCCCTGGCGCGCACACACATGCACACTTCAGGTGACTTTTTCCCTCTTTGAATCCAGGACATTGCAGGACTTATATGACTAATTTCTGGTGGGGGGTTTTTCCCGTCGAGTTAAAAGCTAAATCATCCTGAGTATCGGAAATACTGAATGGGACGTCCTTCTGGAGAGTCTGCCTGGAACTAAGCATTTTTCACTTGGCCCTTTTAAAATGAGAATAGCAGAGCAATCCTGGGGGAAGTCAGTTTCCTCTGTGAATGTGTAACTGATCCTACATACACATAAGCATTGTGCACACACGCACGCACACACGCGGACACACACACACACATCCATGCAACTTCAGGTGATTTTTTTCCCTTCTTTGAACTAAGGATGTTGCCAGACCAATGATTAGTTTCTGGAGGGTTTTTTTTTAAACTCACCATTAAACATAGATGGCATTTGAACCGGCCATCTCTGAAATGAAGTCAGCAACATACACAAGAAAGCTGCTCTGTTTCCTTTCCCGATTCATGCAATGATCTAAAAGCCAGGAATGTTCTGATCAGTTTAACCATCAAAACAGCATCAGCTAAAGGAAGTGACCACTGGATTTCCTGACAGATACACAAGAAACACTAGCCTCCAGTTATACTCGTTTAGGAGCTATAGGCAAGGAGATAAAAGTCCCCCCGTCATACTTCCTGAAGCTCTCTGCAACGATTTCTGGGGCATTCTGCAGAAGTCTCCACAGCAACAAAGTCTGTATACAGTATGGAAACAGGCAGAACCTTTCCAGACCCACTAAACGTATATTGTAATCAGCCTAGGCCAGTGATGGCGAACCTTTTTTTCCAAGCAACGTGTGCGAGCCAAGCGCATACGCAGAAAGTTGTGCACATGTGTGGATGAGGCGTGTGCGAGCGCTCACATTATTGGTGCTGCTGGGTGAACCGGTAGGTAAATTATGTGAATCCCACCAGGGGCGGGTTCCTAAATTGTTTACTACCACTCTGTGGGCGTAGCTTAATTTTGTGGGCGTGGCTTGGTTTTGTGGGCGTGGCTTGGCGGTCATGTGACCGGGTTGGAGTGGCTTGACGGTCATGTGACTGGACGGGCATGGCTTCATAGTCATGTGACTGGGCGGGTGTGGCTAAGTGGTCACGATCCTAGTTCCCCCTACGAGGATTCCTGCATCTGGACCTTTTACAATCCCCCAAAGGATTAAAAGAAACCAGATTCCATACAGCTCTGAACCCTTAAGGCAAACCAAATACAAGTGGTCCTCGCTTAATGGCCGGTTGCTTAGCAAGTGTTCAAATTTATGACTGACCTCCTCAGAGCTACTTGACCTGTTTTTTGAGTTTTGACAGCCTTATGCACGCACACATGTATGCACGCACGCACACATACACATTTATGACCAGTTACAACATCCGTGACGTCACCAGCCGGTCACTACCGGTGCTATAGAGTGGACCGCACTGGTAGGAACCCACCACTGAATCCCACCCCTGATGACAATGTTGACAAAGTTGTGGAATTGGTTGGCCCCGACTTCTTCCAGGATGCTCTGAACTTCCCCATTACATCACCTAGTGATCCCTCCTCCAATAATATTCTGGTCCAGCCCTCTTTGAGATCAGTCACATCCCAGTGAGTATAAAAATGCTGAAGCCCATAACTAAGAATGTGAGCCACGGTGGCGCAGTGGTTAAAGTTCCGTACTGCAGGCTACTTCTATTGACTGCCAGCTGCCTGCAATTTGGCAGTTTGAATTTCACCAGGCTTAATGTTGACTCAGTTTTCCATCCGTCCGAGGTGGGTAAAATGAGGACCCACATTGTTGGGGGCAATATGCTGACTCTGTAAACCACTTAGAGAGGGCTGTAAAGCACTGTAAAGCGGTATATAAGTCTAAGTGTGTCTTATACTTCGAATGTAGCTTTTTTTTCCAGCCCTAACTAGGTGCTAACAGATCTTCCCAGTTCTTACCTTGCAGGCTTTTTCATTGTTACTCTCTCCAAAGAATGTTTTTCCAGCCCTAAGTATTTGCAGATTTTTTTTATTGCTCTACTTGCTCCAAATAAGTTTTTTTCTAGCCCTAACCAGGTGCTAACTAATTTTCCCAGCTCTTACTGGCTTGCAGGTTCTTTCATTGTTATTCTCTCAGAAGAAGGTTTTTTTAAGTCCTAACCAGGAGATAAATAATGTGCTGAAGCTGCTCCGAATAAGCTTTTTTCTAGCCCTAACCAGGTGCTAACTATCTTCCCAGCTCTTACCAGCTTGCAGGCTCTTTCATTGTTACTCTCTCAGAAGAATGTTTTTCCAGCCCTAAGTCTTTGCAGGGTTTTTTTTCATTGCTCTACTTGCTCCGAATAAGTTTTTTTCTAGCCCTAACCAGGTGCTAATGATCTTCCCAGCCCTTACTGGCTTGCAGGCTCTTTCATTGTTACTCTCTCAGAAGAAGGTTTTTTTCAGCCCTAACCAGGGGATAAAATAATGTGCTGAAGCTGACCAGACTAAGGACGCTAGCCAGATGAATACCTGGTAGGCAGATTGTTTTCCCCTATTTTCTTCCCCAAAAACTAAGGTGCGTCTTATACTCCGGTGCGTCTTATACTCTGAAAAATACGGTAATTGCCCTTCATGGTTCATTTTAGTGAAGTCAGTTCTGTTTTATTAACCGTATAGCCAACATCTAACCTTTTAGACTAATTGTGTCTGGCTCTGGAACTGTAACATTTTTTAGCATTGTCAGCACCAACCACCCCTCAGCCAAACTTGTGAGGCTTGCCCAACCTGCCACACTCCAGCACCATTGAGGTGGCAAAACGACACCCCAGGAGCAGAGGCTGCAACACCAAGAAACCATAAGGGCTGGCAGCTCCTGCTTGCTTCCTGTGAGAGGGTGAGTGGGAAATCTTCATTCTGGGAGGAGAGGCTTGGGAAGAATTGCAGAGTGAATGTCTGAAGGTCTCGAATAATGTTGTCTTTATAAATAAGGTGACCAACTTTTTTACAATGAAAAGGAGGACAAATAAATTGAAAAAAAATATCGTAAATAAAAAACATTTTATACATTGCAACAATAATACACTATAATATGATATATGCATAATAAAAACATTTGTAACATTTTATATTGTAATTATGCTTACATGCCTGTTAATTATTATTTTAATGAGTACTTTTCCATTGAATTAATATTTTTGTGTCAATGTATCATCTTCTAAAAATATATTGGAAATATCTGAACAAGAAATATCCTTTATATTGAATTTTACGGCAAGTGCTGCAGCTAGAGTATCAACATAACATAAGAAGTAAACATAGCACATAACATAAGAAGTAAACAAAGCCACTTCATGCGGCGCTCTCTCTCAAGGTCTCCCGTGTGGAGCGCATGCGTCTCATAATCGCGTCTTATACCACACTGTACCGAGCCTTGACGAATCGTCATGTCAAATACAAATACATCACATAACGCACAACAAATTAGTCTTCAAATATCGAAAAGGAGGACATGTAGGAGGACACTTTTCGGGGGAGGACAGAACTTACAAAAGAAGGACTGTCCTCCCTAAAGGAGGACGATTGGTCACCTTATTGTAAAGCAAATCCAATACAGAAAATGGAAACCATTATTGGATATGGTCTTATCCCTGGAATTGTGCCACACCCAAAATTAGGATTTTAGAGCCCGTATTATAATTTAGTGTAAAATTTAGAACAGTGTCTCTCAACTCTGGTAACTTTAAGACGCATGGACTTCAACTCCCAGAATTCCCCAGCCAGCCATGCATCTTAAAATTGCCAAGGTTGAGAAATACTGATTTGGAGTATTAGTGGAAAGTATCATTTTATATCTATGATTTTTTTAGTCAACTGAACAGTGTTAAATTGTATATTTTTATCTTAAAACGTATCGGGGCACGTGGATTTTGACTAAAAAACAAACACGAAACATCTCCAAATGCTACAAGCTTCTAAGGATGTGTGAGAATTCTTTTTTAGTTTTGTGAAAAATCTGCAGACTGTTCTCTAGTTATATCTGATCTTCATATCTCTATTAGATACACTTATCTTATTTTAAAATATATCATATATCCGTGATGGCGAACCTATGGCACAGGTGCCACAAGTGGCACACGAAGCCATATCGGTGGGCACACGAGCTCAGGTTCGGGCCTTCTGGGCCCACTGGGAGTCGGGAAATAGGCTGTTTCCAGCCTCCGGAGGGGGTGGGGAAGGCTGTTTTTGCCCTCCCCAGGCTCCTAGAAAGGCTCTGGACCCTGGGGAGAGTGAAAAACGGTCATGCCATTGTGTGCCGGGAGCGGGGGGGTCACGTGCACATGCATGGGGGGGCGCATGAAATTATGGGTGTGGGCACGCACAAGCGTGACCCCCCCCGCACTCCCCCCCTTTTGGCATGCGAACCAAAAAAGGTTCACCATCACTGTCATATAGAAATCAGGATGGGGTGGGGGGGAGAAGCAAAATGGCAGCCATAACCCTTGCAGATGTTTCCCATATCAGCGTGGACCCCTCAAAATGGTGTGGTTCTCATAGGCTGGGCAAACTCTACTGAGGGGGTGGTATAAAGAGAGTATGCCCCATGTAGAAAGTTAGCACCCATCCCTCTCCTAGAAGAATGAAATATTCTAGGAAATATTTAAAAGGCAGAATATTATACCTCCCTGGATGAGAAAAGGAGAAACATGCTCTTGGAAAGTAACCCCCACCTTTGATAATAGCCCCAGAAAGACTGGGTAATCCTATCTACAAAACAAAAGGCCTTCAGCCTCAGGGTAATAGGATTAGCCCTCACTCAAGACCAAACCAGGACAAAGCCATTAAGCCATAATAGGAATTGCCCAACATCCTTTCAGAACACAAGCCTCTTCATTACATCACCACCATCCAGACTTCAACCAAACTTGACTCAGACAAATATGATCCCACATGGCCCCATGGGAATCTGACAACAACCAATATGATACATATTGTTGCACAGGAACAGGAAGCTCAAGGGCAAGGCCCAAGAGAGGGTGTAAATAACCCTCAATCTAATGTTCCCGCTTATCAATACCCATCTTATGTATATAAACAATGTTATATCTATGTATATCACGTACTTGACAATAAATAAATAAATAAAATAAATAAAAATAAATAAAATAAATAAATATGTGTTCTGACCCAGCTGCCGGACCAAGGAACACAGCACAAACAGCGTCCGAACAAACCTTGTTTAATATTCACAAACTACTAATTAATTGTCTTAGCAGTCGTTTGTAAAGTCAATGAAATAATAAAACAGTCTTTTCGGAGCAACAGCTGTTAATTAATCTTCTTCTTTTTTAATTAGAGGTTGTCTGATAACAACGCACTATCTTACTATTGATGGCAGAATGCCCAGGAGCAATTTGCAGGAAACTTTTCCAAACACAAGCCGAACAGGAGCTTTGAAGTCAAAAGAAGCTTTGAAGTCAAAAGACACAACAGGAATGAACGGGAGTTGTTTCCTGCAAATTGGTCAGTCCTTTTCTTCACTTAAATTTATTTATTTTATTTATTTTATTTTGGAATTCTTATATGCCGCCCAACTCCCTAAGGACTCAGGGCGGCATACAACAGTGAAAAAATACAAGAATAACCAAAATCTAAAAAGTTAATTAAAAGCAAATATAAAAATTAAAACATAATATAGAAATCATCACCAACCATTCAATATCATACATACTTGGGGGGTGAGCTCGAGTGAATTAAGCTCTACCCCCCGCCTGCAGGAAAAGCCATGTCTTAACAGCTTTCCGGAAGGCCAGCAGAGTGGGGATAGTTCGGGTCTCTGGCGGAAGTTGGTTCCAGAGCACGGGGCCAGCCACAGAGAAGGCTCTCCCCCTTGGGCCCGCCAGCCGGCATTGCTTGGCCGACGGGACCTGGAGGAGGCCAACTCTGTGGGTCCTAACCGGTCAAAGGGAAGTATGAGGCAGAATGCGGTCCCGTAGATAACCTGGTCCCAAGCCATGAAGGGCTTTAAAGATGGTGATCGACACCTTGAATTGGACCCGGAGACCGATGGGCAACCAATGCAGCTGGCGGAGTATCGATGTCACGTGGGTGTACCTTGGCACACCCACCACAGCACGCGCAGCCGCATTTTGCACCAACTGAAGTCTCCGGATACTCTTCAAGGGTAGCCCCATGTAGAGCGCATTGCAGTAGTCCAAACGAGAGGTGACAAGGGCATGAGTGACCGTGAGTAGAGCCTCCTTCTCCAAATATGGCCGCAACTGGTGCACCAGGCGAACCTGTGCAAAGGCCCCTCTAGCCACAGCAGAAAGATGATGGTCCAATTTTAGCTGTGGATCTAGAAGGACCCCCAAGTTGCGGACCTGGTCCGAGGGAGTCAATTTCGCTCCCTCAAGGACCAAGGAGGGACAGTTGTCATAGTCCTTAGGAGGCAATATCCACAGCCACTCAGTCTTGTCGGGATTAAGTCTGAGTCTGTTCCTCCCCATCCAGATCCTAACGTCGTCCAGGCACCGGCACATTACATCAACTGCCTCACTGAAGTCAGACAAATAGGCTATGGGAGTGGCCAATTAACCCCAAGCTTTACCCCTGGGTAGACCTTCTCCTCAGGAACCACTCCTGCCTTTTGGCAGCTCTGCGCGCACGTGCATTGAGGACAGGCTCCTCCTCTTCTTCATCTTCTGTCCTCATGACAGCATCTGGAGGTTCTGAAGGCCCTGGCTGCATCTCTGCCTCTGGCACCAAGTCTTCTCCAGCCTCCTCGCTGTCGGAATCAGCTACCAGCTGCACAGGCCGCTGGCAGGCCACAACACAATGTGCTAGTCGTTCCCGACTCTAGGGGGGCGGTGCTCATCTCCGTTTCAAAGCCAAAGCGCCAGCGCTGTCCGAAGACGTCTCCGTGGTCATGTGGCCGGCATGACTAAATGCCAAGGGCACATGGAACGCTGTTACCTTCCCACCAAAGGTGGTCCCTATTTTTCTACTTGCATTTTTTACGTGCTTTCGAACTGCTAGGTTGGCAGAAGCTGGGACAAGTAACGGGAGCTCACTCCGTTACGCGGCGCTAGATTTGAACCGCCGAACTGCCGACCTTCTGATCGACAAGTTCAGCGTCTTAGCCACTGAGCCACCACGTCCCTTCTGTCTAAATACATAAATGCTATTAACCAGGAGGCGTAAGTCCCCTCAAGATCATTTTGCATGGATCAAAGAGCCGAGGTGGCGCAGCGGTTAGAGGCAGTACTGCAGGTCACTTTAGCTGACTGTGATCCGCAGGTCAGCGGTTCAAATCTCACCGGCTCAAGGTTGACTCAGCCTTCCATCCTTCCGAGGTAGGTAAAATGAGGACCCAGATTGTTGGGGGCAATATAAATATACATTGCTTACTGGTGTAAACCGCTTAGAGAGTGCTTGCACTGTGAGGCGGTATATAAATCTCACAAAATAAATAAATAAATAAATAAATAAATTGTTATGAAAATTCCCATCAAGCAACTGGAATTGCAGAGAAGGGAAGAGATCAAACAGGATACTTTTAAGGTTTCAGTCCTATTCACTTCTATTTCCTTGATGGAATTCACCTGTGAGTATAGGTAGTCCTCAACCTACGACCACAATGAAGCCCAAAATTTCTGTTGTTAAGTGAGACATTTGTTAAGTGAGTTTTGCCCCACTTTACAACTTTTCTTGCCACAGTTGTTAAGTGAATACTGCAGTTGATAATTTATTAAAATGGTTGTTAAAGTGAATCTCATTCCCCCGTTGACTTTGCTTGTCAGTAGGTAAGAAAAGACGATCACATGACCTTGGGACACAGCGATGGTCGTAAGTATGAACCAGTTGCCAAGCATCTGACTTTTGATCACGTGACCGTGGGGATGCTGCCAGTCATTAACTGTGAAAAAAACGGTCAGAAGTCACTTTTTTCAGTGCCGTTGTGACTTCGAAAGGTCACTAAATGAACTGTCGTAAGTCAAGGACTACCTGTAGACGCACCCCTGGCTGTCTTACACAACACAGACTCCAGCTGCCTTCACACAACATGCCCAATCCAGAGAGAGAGAGAGAGAGAGATGTTACACTTGGCAAGGGTTGCAGCTGTGTTTGCAGGAATTATTGGGGGTTCCAAAAGTTTGATGTTTTTTTTTCAAAGAGACAACTGGACTTTCTGCTCTCTCTCTTTTTTTTAAATACCTTTCGCTTCTCGTCCAAGAAGCTTCTTCAGCTCTGACTGCATGATGGGGAAATGGAAGGATTTATACTCCTTGCAGACAGTGGGCTGTGAAAATATTTACGGACCCCTCGCATCCTGGGCATAAATTGTTTCAACTCCTACCCTCAAAACGACGGCTATAGAGCACTGCACACCAAGACCAGCGAGAAACCAGCGAGAGACCAGCGAGAATGTATTAAAGTGGTCACCCCGTGTATGAATGATAGAATTGTTTTAACTTTTATATGCATTTTAATTTTTGATTGTTGTTTTAATGATTGTTCATTTTTCTGCTGTACGCCGCCCAGAGTCCCTTGGGAGTTGGGCGGCTTATAAATTTGAACAAACAAACAAACAAACAAACAAACAATAAATAAATAAATAAATAAATAATAAATAAATAAAATAAAAAGACAACTAGACACAATAACAGTTTTCCCCCCAACGCCATCACTCTGCTAAACAAATAATTCCCTCACCACTGTCAAACTACTCACTAAGGCTGCATTATCATTACTATTAGTCTTCTCATCGTTCCTATCACCCATCTCCTCCCACTTATGACTGTATGACTGTAACTTGTTGCTTGTATCCTTACGATTTATATTAATATGGATTGTTTCCTGATTGCTTATTTGTACCCTATGACAATCATGAAGTGTTGTACCTCATGATTCTTGACAAATGTATCTTTTCTTTTATGTACTCTGAGAGCATATGCACCAAAGACAAATTCCTTGTGTGTCCAATCACACTTGGCCAATAAAGAATTCTGTTCTGTTCTGTTCTGTTCTGTTCTGTTCTGTTCTGTTCTGTTCTGTTCTGTTCTGTTCTGTTCTATTCTATTCTATTCTATTCTATTCTGTTCTGTTCTGTTCTGTTCTGTTCTGTTCTGTTCTGTTCTGTTCTGTTCTATTCTATTCTATTCTATTCTATTCTATTCTATTCTTCTATTCTATTCTATTCTATTCTATTCTATTCTATTCTATTCTTCTTTTCTTTTCTTTTCTTTTCTTTTTTCTTCTCTTCTCTTCTCTTCTCTTCCCTATTCTATTCCATTCTATTCTATTCTAATTCTAATTCTATATTCTAATTCTATATTCTATTCTATATTCTATTCTATTCTGCACCCTTTTAACGATTTGGGGGTCAGGGTGGCGCTTTTTACCCTTATCCAAATTTATCCAAATCCGTTAAAAGGATTAATTCCACCACCACCAGGTCCCCTCAGAGTTCCTACCCACCCGGGCACTGTGGCTGCTGGCGTGGTTTCTAAGCTGCCCGGTTGTCTGCCTTTCGCACAAGCGACTGTTCTCGTTCGAAGCAAGCGGTGGGAGGAGGGGGGAAGAGGGGCCGGACGCAGCCAGAAGGTCGTCCCGTCCGCGTCCGGAGCCGCTGAAAGAGACCCTCCGGCTGCCCTCCCGGGTCCGGCTACTACTCACCCTCCTTGGCTTTCTTTTTCCTGCCCAGCGTCCCTCCGAGTTTCCCCAGGAAAGTCTCGTCCTTCCTCATCCGATGGGGCCGCAGGGTGGGCGAGCGCACCGGGGAGGACATCGCGGCGGGGGTGGGGTGGGGGGGGGGTGTTGCTCGGCTCGGGATCCGCGCTGGGCTACATGGACCGCCGGGCGAGAGAGGCTTGGAAGGCGCGCCGCCGGGCTTGGAGACCCCCTTCCTGGCCGCCGCCGCCGCTCTGTCAACGGGCAGGCGAGGCTTAAACGCAGGAAAGCCGCCCGCAGGATCGCGCTGTCCGGCTCCCTTCACAGCGCCCTGCTACGGCGAGGAAGTCCGCGGGCGGGGAAGGGGAAGGGAGCCGCGGGAGGAGCTGGGCTGAGGGGTGGACGGAGAGGCCAGACCCCGCCGGCAATGGCGCACAGACGCTCGCTCGCTCGCCCGGCTCTTGCGGCTGCAGCTGCTAGACTAGATGTCCCTCTTGTTTAGGAGGGGCTGCCCCGCCCCGCCCCGCCCCTCTGCTTCCCTTCCAGCCTGGCCCCCCTGAAGACCTGACAAAGGTTTCCCGGCTTCTTGGCGTCGGTCTAGCTCAGAGGTCTTCAAACTTGGCATATTTAAGACTTGTGGACTTCAACTCCCAGAATTCTCCAGCCAGCATAGCTGGAGAAGCCTTTAAAAGCATAGCTGGCTGGAGAATTCTGGGAGTTGAAGTCCACAAGTCTTAAAGTTGCCAAGTTTGGGGACCTCTGTAATCTAGCTCATTGTTTCCCTAACCTTGGCAACTTGAAGATGTCTGGACTTCAACTCCCAGAATTTCCCCAGCCAGCGAATGCTGGCTGGGGAATTCTGGGAGTTGAAGTCCAGACATCTTCAAGTTGCCAATATAGCTCTCAAGGCTGGAAGGAAAACTACTCGGAGTTGCAACAGGATTGGGGGCGGGGTGGGGAAGGGAAGGGAGAGGAAGTTGCTGGGGCCTCTTGGCTGAGCCAAGCCTGGGGTTGAGGCTGATCAGGGGACCACTAGGAAATCTCCCGGTTCCAAGAAAGGAAAATATTGGGACGTGCCTACCGTCCCCGGCCCTAATGTTCCCTCTTATCAGTACCCATCTTATGTATATAAACAATGCTATATCTATGTATATTACCAACACGTACTTGACAAAAAAAATAAAACAAATAAAAATAAAATATTTGTAGCTCAGGGTTGGAATGAGGGGGTCGCCTTGGTGCTCTCTGAGCTTGGTTGCTTTCCTGCAGACGTTTCATGATCCCAACTAGGTAACATCATCAGTGCTGCAAGGGAGTGGGATTTGTGGAATGGAGGAGGAGGAGAAGGACTCTGCTTTCTGAGCTGGGTTGTTTTCTTGCAGACATTTCATTACCCAAACTTGGTAACATCATCAGTGCTAGTAGCAGCAAAGGGTTCCGGTTATTTTTGCTACCAGTGCGCATCGCGAGCATGCGCAGAAGTAAACTCGGGTTCCATCGGGCGATTTCACTTCCGCGCATGCTTAGGAGACATTACAAGTTGAAACACAGCTGAGGAGCTTCTCAGCTGTGCTTCGGAGGAAGAATAAAGGTCGGTATTGAAACAAGGGCGGGTGGGAGGGCTTTTTTCTGACAGCTCAGGACGCAGAGAAGCCGGAAAAAAGTGCCTAAAAATGACATCATCGCCAGGCTCCTACCAGTGCGGCGTCCCGCACAGCACCGGTAGGAACCCACCACTGGCTAGTAGGGAATGGGATTTGCTCTCGATTTGTATTTGAGTGGCTTGCCCCGTCAATGTTGGTGGGAGTGGTCTTGGTCCAGCCAAATAACCAAGACCACTCCCACCAACGCTGACAGTGCAAGCCACTAAGAATACAAACTGAGAGCACATCCCATTCCTTACTAGCACTGATGATGTTACCTAGTTTGGGTAATGAAACGTCTGCAAGAAAACAAGCAAACTCAGAGAGCACCAAGGCAACCGCCCCCCTCAATCTCTAGGCTGTAGGCCAGGGGTGTCAAACTCGTGGCCCGTGGGCCGGATGCATCAGCACTGGCCATGCCCACCCCCAGGTAAGCGAAGGGGGGGCGGGAAGTCGTGATACGTCACATGACAACACGAGGCAGTGAGTTTCACACCCCTGCTGTAGGCTAAGCTAGGAAGACAAAGAAGCAATGGGAAACCACTGAGGCCAAGAAAAGATGGCCTCATAGGACATTTGATTTCCATTATTGTAAAATCAGATGTGTATTTTCATAAACCATTTTAGCAGAAAGAGATGTCCAAACTTTTTTTTTTGCTGTCATGTGAATAAATACACCCTTATTGGGGGTGGGTTCCTCCCGGTTCGGACCAGATCGCTGAAGTGATCCGCTGGTGATGTCATGATGGCGTCATGGATCCGGTTTGGTCAGTGCCAGTCCGTGGGCGCCGCCATCTTTTTTGGTGAATTTTTGGTGAACTTTTCCGTGTTTGGATGGCTTCTCGTCTTCAGCGGCTTGAAAAAGAGCCCTCCCGCCTGCCCCGGGGTTAATACTCACCTTTATTTCTTATTTTTATTTTATTTATTTATTTATTTATTTATTTATTTATTTATTTATTTATTTATTTATTTATCTATCTATCTATCTATCTATCTATCTATCTATCTATCTATCTATCTATCTATCTATCTATCTATCTATTTATTTATTTATTTGTATAAAATGTACAGGATAGTAGTTGTTTCTATAAACATAGCATAAGTTTAAAAAAAGTACCGATAAGAGGACAGGGATGGTAGGCACAGTGGTGCGCTTATGCACGCCCCTTACAGACCTCTTAGAAATGGGGAGAGGTCTACTGTAGACAGTCTAAGGTTAAAGTTTTGGGGGTTTGGGGAAGAAACCACAGAGTCAGGTAGTGCATTCCAGGCATTGATCACTCTGTTGCTGAAGTTGTATTTTCTGCAGTCGAGTTTGGAGCGGTTTACATTAAGTTTGAATCTATTATGTGTTCATGTATTGTTGCGGTTGAAGCTGAAGTAATCATTGACAGGAAGGACTTTTTGATATATGATTTTATGAACTAAATTTTATAAACTAAACTGCCTGAAGCACAGCTGATCGGGTCCTCAGCTGTTTTTCGGGCTGAATCCTGCTACTGAGCATGCGCGGAAGTGAAATTGCACAGGGGGAATGCAAGCGCGAGCAAGCGTGCGTGCACGGGCAAAACATCGCAATGCGAACCGGTGGCGAAGGTAAGTGGAACCCACCCTTCACCCTTATGTTTTACGTATCAGGGCATAGTAAAAAAATCAACTATCACAGTTCTTAAAAGTAGGTAAATACAACTTCAGATGAACAACCCATTACTCCATGTCATTTATTTTACAAAACAAAAGCCAAAATAGAGAAGCCATATGTGAAAAATTATACCCTTACTGCTTCTCTAGGCATGAAGAGGCTAAGTAGCGGCCAGGTGCTGCTAATCAAATGTCCTTGATCAACTGATGGTCAGCAAGTTTTGACTACCTCTATAAAATCTGAAGTTTTAGGAGTTTGCTGGTCTCCAGCATTGAGGGGCGTGTTAACACAATACCAAAGAGGAAAGGCATCAGCAGTGTTCTTGGAGAAGCAATTATTGCTGCCCTGGGAAGGGTTATAAGGCCATTTCCAAACAACTTAAAGTCCATCATTGAGGAAGATTATTAACAAGTGGAAAATATTCAAGACATTTGTCAATCTTCCCAGGAGTGGACATCCCAGCAAATTCACCCCAATGCTCAGAGAAATTGCAAAATTCCAAAGTTAAAACTCAGAATTTCCAGGCTTCAGTTAGCACGTTAAATGGTAAAGTTCATGACAGTACAATTAGCAAAAGAAGACTGAACAATATGGTTCAGACAAGACCAAAATGGAGATGTTTGGCATAATGTACAAGAATGGCACATCAGCAAAAAAATCTCATACCAACTGTGATGGAGTGGGGATGATCTGGGCTTGTTTTGCAGCCACAGGAGCTGAGCACCTTGCAGTAAATGAGTCAACAATGAACTCCTCTGTATACTAAAGTATTCTAGAGCATGACCAACATTGGGTCATGCAGCAAAACAATGATCCCAAGCACATCAGGAAATCGACAACAGAATGGCTGAAAAAGAAAAGAATCAAGGTGTTGCAATGGTCTAGTTCTAGTCAAACCCCAGACCTCAACCCGATTAAAATGCTGTGGTGGGAACTCAAGAGAGGTGTGCATAAAGAAATACCCACAAATCTCAATTAACTGTAGCAATGTTGTAAAGAAGGATGAGCTAAAATTCCTCCACAATGATGTGAAAGGCTGATAAAAGTCATACAGAAAATGATTAGTTATTCTTCAAGCTACTCAATCATAAGGTGTACTTAGTTTTTCATAACGTGGTTCCTCCAATTTGGCTTTCTTTTTGTAAAATAAATGACATGGTGTGATATGTCATGAAGCCGAGCCGAGGTGGCGCAGCGGTTAGAGTGCAGTAATGCAGGCCACTTTAGCTGACTGTGATCCGCAGGTCAGCGGTTCAAATCTCACCGGCTCAAGGTTGACTCAGCCTTCCATCCTTCTGAGGTAGGTAAAATGAGGACCCAGATTGTTGGGGTCAATGTAAATATATACATTGCTTAATGGTGTAAACCGCTTAGAGAGTGCTTGCACTGTGAGGCGGTATATAAAACTCACAAATAAATAAAATAAATAAATAAATGAAATGTATATATATATTAATGTTTATATTGTATTTTTACTTGGCTGTTCACTGCCCTGAGTCCCCGGAGAAGGGCGGTATATAAATTTAACTATAAATAAATAAATAAATAAATAAATAAATAAATAAATAAATAAATAAATAAATAAATAAATAAATAAATAAATAAATAAATAAATAAATAAATAAATAAATAAATAAATAAATGTGTTGTTATCCATCTGAGCTTGTATTAACCTACTTTTAAGAACTGCGAAGGACCAAATGATTTTTTACTATGACCCAATAAGTAAAACCACAGAAGTTAAAGAGGGTGTGTTTTCTTTTTCACATGAATTTAAGTTTACATTACAATAAAACAGCAGCTGTCAGAAGATCACAATCTCCGAACTACTCAAAATTTCCACTACCGGTTCTCCAGAACCTGTTCAATTTCACCCCTGGTTCTGTATCATTCTGTCACGTCTCTGATCTGGTCAACCTCACAGGGCTGACAAAATCATGCTATATAAATAAGTATTTTTAGGCAACGTGACAAACTTTGCCTGGTAATGACATTTTTTTATTGTCAAGCTTTTATATCATAAAATGCGTTAGATGGAAAAGGTGCTACCTTTTGATTCAGGTTTATTTTTTTTAAATGATCTCAAAGAAAGCTTTTTGAATGCTGTGCAGTGTGTGTCCCTCCTCCTCACACTGCATTTATTCAAAAAGAAAGACCAACCCAGCACTTGCTGCTGCATCTTCTCCTTAGCAAACTCATCAAGACGTAGCAGCAGCTGGTTGCTCCCTTTCCTTTCACCCTGTTTTCAGAAAGGAAGCTGTTTGTTGAGTGACTCATTGCCAGACAAGACTTCAGGTTTTCCCCCCGAAGAAACCTGAGATTTCAGTGTCCATGACTGGGATGACGGGATCAAAGCCTTGTTCTGAAGGCCAGAAAACAAGTCACTGTTAAGATATTCATGAACTGGGAGAGCCAGTGGTAACAAGGTCAGCCAATGAATAGGCATAGCAACTAAGTCAGCCAATGGGAGTTAAATGCTTCTGAGTCTGTGCAGAGAATCGAAACTGGAACTTAAGCTTAAGGCTGGGCGTGGCTTAGTCTCTGCTCTCTGCCCACTCTGTCTTCTCTGAACTCTGAACTAGAAGCGGCTTGTGTTTTACATTTAACTGCTGCTACATTGAAGAAGAACTCTGCTAATGGTATTGTAAATGCGCTCTACATGGGGCTACCCTTGAAGAGTATTCGGAGACTTCAGTTGGTGCAAAATGCGGCTGCGCGTGCTGTGGTGGGTGTGCCTAGGTACACCCACGTTACATCTATACTCCGCCAGCTGCATTGGTTGCCCATCGGTCTCCGGGTACAATTCAAGGTGTTGATCACCATCTTTAAAGCCCTACATGGCCTAGGACCAGGGTACCTTCGGGACCGCATTCTGCCTCATACTTCCCTTCGACCGGTTAGGGCCCACAGAGTGGGCCTCCTCCAGGTCCCGTCAGCCAAACAATGCCGGCTGGTGGGCCCTAGGGGGAGGGCCTTCTCTGTAGGGTGCCCCGCGCTCTGGAACCAACTTCCCCCAGAGACCCGAACCATCCCCACCCTGCTAGCCTTCCGGAAAGCCGTCAAGACATGGCTTTTCCTGCAGGCAGGGGGGAAAAGACTAAATCCATCTGAATTCCCCCCTTGGTATGGCTGATTGTGAACCTTTTTTAACTTTTGTATATCTTTTAACTGTTGTTTTTAAACTATTGCTTATTATTAATGTTCTTTACAATTGTTGTACGCCGCCCTGAGTCCCTCGGGAGTAGGGCGGCATAGAAGAACAAATAATAAATAAATAAATAAATAAATAAATAAATAAATAAATGTATATATTATTATGTTTATAAAGAAGTCATTGAATCCAGCTGAATCAGTCATCTGTGTGTGCTTCTGGTTTTGATTTTTGCAACAAACTTTAATAGTCACATTATCTTTGACCAAATCAAATATAAAACACGACATAAAATGTTTTTTCCAGTTTTTAATTGAAGTTCATACATAATTATACTTCAATAAAAATATATTTGGGATAGCACCCCATGACAATTGAATTCAGCCTCTCCTTTTCGACCAACAACTGCAAAAGGCTCCTTTTCGACCAACAACTGCAAAAGGCCACCGATATTACAGGAATCTTATTCCTGCTCCAAACTGAACTCCATCACATATTCTGGAAAAGCAAAGGAAAAAAATGTTAGGTATGATATCCTCTTTTCCCCAATAAATTCAAAACACTTTGTTTCACGCCTGTATTTTTAAACAAAACAAAACAAAAAACAAAACAAAATTACTGGAAGATAAAACCATATGCACTGACCCAAGGGACAGCCCCGGGGAAACAAAGTAATCCCTTCTAAATAAACATAAGATTGTTGCAAACTTCCACCAGTAAGCTTGAGCTACTGGCAACATCAAGGACAATTTCTCATCTCTACCTAATTCACACTAGCATTTTCAGCCTCTATTTGGTTTGCTTGCTGCAACACAAAATAGAATTGAAATGGCTTTCAGGTTGGGTTACGTTCTGAGCTGTAGATACTGAACATAAACAAGCCAACGTACCTATCTCCACTTTGTACTCCCATCGGGATACAGTAGTTGAGTTCTAATCGTGCAATGTTGCCAAGCCTCAGGACTATGCCAGCCCCATAAGACCACCGGATGCACTCGGCCAGTTTTTGAAGGTGAGCCTTTGGTCCTTCACCTGAGAAGTAAAAAGGAAGGTGGGAAGACTAGCAGCAGACACTGGCACAACCGATGCAGCTTGCAGAGCCTACGCAGCTCCATGCCTTGCTGCATTTTGCACCACAGAAGCTTCTGAACATTCTTCAAGGCCAGCCCCAGGTACAGCGCATTGCAGTAGTCGTCCATCCCTTACCATAATTGAGATTGCAGAGATTGCCAGCGTTGAGGAAAAAGTGCATCCGAAAGAGATCTCCAAAACCGCCTTGACCTGGCCGAAAGGGAAGAGGTGTGTAGAGATGCAAACCCCCGGCCCAGTAAGCTTCTCCTCCAAGGTAATCACCTAAAACCGCAGAAAATATTTGCCAAATTACAAATCCAAGAGACATTTTTCAAAGCGGAGTGTCATCTTCGTCTGAAAGAAAAATTCAGAGTTACTCTGCAGGTATTTGTCTCACAAGAAATGCAGTGGACTGTTTTCAGGCAGTGTGATAAATCTTAGGAAACAGCAGCAATGCAGTTATAGGCAATGGAGAATATATTAAATTGCTAGATAGGAAGCTGTAAAAAAAACATCAACAGAAGCTGTACTGAGTACTGTTTGTCAGTCAGTTACAAATCCATCTGGTGGTGATGCTGTCTATCCCACATTTTTCTAGCTTACCAAGAAGTAGGTTGTGGTCTACTTTGTCAAATGCCTTACTGAAATCTACGTATACTACCCTGTTTCCCCCAAAATAAGACATCCCTTGATAATAAGCCCAATTGGGCTTTTGAGTACATGGCAATAAGGTCAAGCGCTTATTTCAGGGTTCAAAAAAATATAAGACAGGGTCTTATTTTCAGGGAAACACGGTATGTCCACAGCGTTTCGCTGGTCTGCTAATTTAATCACTTTGTCAAAGAATGAAATAAGGTTGAATGTGTTTAGATAGAAGTTAGATCTCCCATCTAAAGTAAATTGCAATATTCTGATATAGACATAACTAGTATGCAAGTGACTATGTCCAGTGCATTCCATTCCAAGTAATTTCGCAACTGACACACAAACCAAAGCTGTGCAAAAGCCACTTTAGTCACAATGTTCATTTGCTCTGTAAGCAGAATTCAGGAGGAACCCCGATTGTGATCGTGCTCTTGGGGAGCACAACTTGGTTCAGGGCCAAAGATGGCACTGTTCTGAAATTACTCAGCCTCTGAAAAAACAGTGGCTCCAACTTCTTTGAATTAGAACCTGTTTTCCTATATCCATATCCTGGATACATATCCTCCAGAGCGTGGATTCCATTCCTTCTGCCAACAAGCCAGGTTGGAGGTTTATAGTTTATAAGTAAAACTGCTCAATTGTTAGGCAACCTTTCAACAAGAATTGCTTCATCTCTTAACACAAACGCAAAGTAACTGCTTAAAGAACATATACCTTCACTTTGAGGTCCAATACTGTACATACTGAATCCACGTACACTTGTGGGTCCACCAAGATAAAATCTAAAGAAAAAGTGGAGGGAGAAAAGAAAAATTCAAGAAAGGGAAATATCTATCTATATTAGAAACTGCTAAGTGAATAATTGTAACTTGAACATTTTACAGTGTAATATGCTTTATGTATTCTTAGATACCAGTCTCTGTGATTCTGAAATATTTTCCCCCACTGTACATTTGCAGCAAAGTACTGCAATAAACCCAGGGCCCTACCTTAAACAGAGGGAATCTTTCTGATTAACAACTGAAATTGAATTAGTATATTAATACTTCTACTAATAAAAATAGTAGTAATGTTTACAAGCAACAGCATGACAAAGTAGCAACAATAGTGCATTAGAAGGTCTGCAAGAAATACCGTTTGCCTGTCAGCAAAAATTGGTGGGACCATAAAACAGAGCAAGTAATCTAAGAAAGTTGGATCAGTCAATCACCAAATATAAAATTATCTAGGGCCTGCACAGGACATTATTCAGAATTTCAGAGTTAATTCAGCGAAACATTCCTGTTAAAATAAAGCAAATGTATTTCATATTTCTTACATCTCAATATTATTTTATAAATGGCAACAAGTTTTGTAATCCGATTATTTCTGATTAACTGGATTCCTGGAACAAGTCCATCTACTTATTTTATTTAAGCTGTTTTTAAACTTTTGACTGGCAAAAATGTAACAAAATGTACATTTTGTAACAAAAATGTAACAAAATGTAACAAAAATGTAACTTTCTTCTGTACAGTAGAAAGAACTCCATTAAGATTACTAGTTATGATCTACTGCTAAACCATTATATGCTCATGATAAACTATTTTAAGCCATTATACAGTGTTTCCCAACCTTGGCAACTTGAAGATGTCTGGACTTCAACTCCCAGAATTTTGGCTGGGGAATTCTGGGAGTTGAAGTCCAAACATCTTCAAGTTGCCAAGGTTGGGAAACACTGCATTATAAGTAGTTCTCAACGTACAATCATAATGCAACCTGGAATTTCCATCATAAATCATGACATGGTAAGTAACCAGACCTGATTTTAATGCCTGGGCATCACCCATGATTTCAGTCTCAGCAAAGTCTGAATTGAATTCTGGGAGTTGGAAGCCCACATATCTGAAATTTGCTGAGGCTGAAGAACGCTGGTTTAGGTAACGTTGCCCAATGGCAAACTCCTACATTACACCAAATGGAGGAATAGGTTCTGTGGACCTCAACAGGAAGGCCGGATGAAATATGTCAAGGGAATTTTACAAAGTGTGCTGCCTGTAATGAAGGGAGAATAAATCCAATCCAAAGCACGCCGATCAGCCCTACATACCTGTCTGCAATACTCGATGGTTTGTCTCCGATGGGAAGCAACATTCCACCCCAAAGAGAAGCTGAGAGAACCTTCAGAAAAACAGAAAATCTCTTAAATGGAAGCTGTTTATTACAATTCAGAATGCGTAAAAAAAATAAAACATTCGATCACACGGACTTTTTTTTGCGAGCGCGCGCACGCTTCTCTTAATAAACGTTTTTATTGCAGAAAAGCATTTTCAGGGCATTCCAAAGAATGGGGCTAAGATGAAACATCTGCATCCGTACACTCCAGAAGCTCAGCCAAATCCTCCTAGGGAAATGGAGGCAGGATAAAAAACTGGAGGTCCCTGAAGGCCACTTTCAAAAGTCAGTCAGAACAGAAGCATCCATCATTTCCTTGACCATCCTGTACACAACAACTTTTGAATTGGTTTCAAATAGTTTCTTAACCTCATGAAAATAACTACGCTTTATCCCATGCAAACATTTTAGTTATCTCCAAACTTCCACTATGATGTTACAAAATACTTCTGAAACTGCTTGAAGGTTCAGAAGAGTTTGTTCGTGACAGAGAGCGGCTGCTGTCCAAGAACCTATGACTGAAATCTCTCCTACCTCACATTGACTCATGACACTCCCAAAGTACCGTATTTTTCGGAGTATAAGACGCACCAGAGTATAAGACGCACCTAGATTTTGGAGGAGGAAAACAAGGAAAAAAATATTCTGAACCAAATGGTGTAGTAATATATTATTTAATAAAATACCAGTGTAGCAGAATACTTTTTACAACCATGTACACTTTTTACAACCATGTACATTTTTTACAACCATGTACACTTTTTACAAACTTCAAACTTGACAGCTTTTAGACTTGTGGACTTCAACTCCAGAATTCCCCCTCCAGTCATGCTAGCTCAGGAATGGGAGTTGAAGTCCACAAGTCTTAAACTTGCCAAGACCCTTGCACCCCTAACCCAGGGGTCTTCAAACTTGACAGCTTTAACACTAGTGGACTTCAACTCCCAGAATTCCTCCTCCAGTCATGCTAGATGGGGTAATTGGAAGGCAAAAACACGCCAATTTTTGCGAAAAATGGCCCATTTTTCGCTCATTTTTTTGCAAAAACAGGGCTTAACAAGTCTTAACAGCTTTAAGATGAATGGACTTCCCAGAATCAACTCACTTGCTGGCTGGTGAATTTTGAGAATTGAAGTCCACCCATCTTAAATCTGCCAAAGTTGAGAAATGCTGGCATAAGCAAAGAACTGATTTTACACAGACCTGTTCATTCAATGCATTATGCAATTCAATGTTTTTTTTTAAAAAATAAAAATTCTAAATATTCTATGTTATGACTGTCAGCTGCCACCTCAATGCTTGCTTGTGCTTCTTTACTATTCAGTGACAGACTATTCCCTACTATTCAGTGCCATGAACTAAGGGGAGGAGGGAAAGCAAAGGGGGAAATGAAAGTACCGTATTTTTCGGAGTATAACACACACCTTTTTTCCCCAAAAAGAGGGCGAAAATCTGGGTGCGTCTTATACTCTGAATTTAGCCCCGCCCAGCCTCTCAAAAGGTGGTTTCAGAGGCTGAAAAAAGCCTCTGAAACGGAGCTTCAGAAAAAAAGCCTCTGAAACGGAGGTTTCAGAGGCTGAAAAAAGCCTCTGAAATGGAGCTTCAGAAAAAAAGCCTCTGAAACGGAGCTTCAGAAAAAAGCCTCTGAAACGGAGCTTCAGGGGCAGAAAAAAAAACAAGGCGCAGAGCTCACAACCAATGAACCTGTTGCTAAAATTCACCTCTGGGAACAGCTGATTGGGGGTATTCCAGGAGGCCGGTCCACCCGCCAATCAGCTTTTTTCTTATTTTCCTCCCCAAAAACTACATCTTATACTCCGGTGAGTCTTATAGTCCAAAAAATATGGTAAATGCTCTATTTCTTCAAGGTCACTGGCATGCCAGTTGCATACCATCCTATGCTTGACAGTTATGAAAACATCCTGCCTGATTCTGACAGGGGGTGGGCAATGGAAGGTAAGTAAAGGAGGAAAAAGTTTAAGGGATTTTGGCACGCGATTCTCAGTTCTGGCTATATGCATTACTGCGATACACTTGCCTTCTAATAAAAATATACCTTTCCCAACAAAAATGGAGCCAAGGATCGCTTCTATTTAGAGGCTTAAGTGGCGACAGGTCTGACAATGACATTCCAAACGAATGATGAAGGAAAAGTCATTTCCTGCCAGGAACAATGAGTGAAAGGCAGAAGCGGAGGTCTTACCGAATCCCATATGAGGCGCTTGTTTAACTGAAGTTCAAAATCCTCTTTCAGAAAGCTCACATCGCCACCAGTATATCCAGCAAGTTCCTAGGTGGGGGGGGGGGGTGGAAGGATTTTTTTGGGGGGGAAGGAGAATTCAGAGACAATAAACTGGGTGCCTAATAATCTACTGATTTTAAACGAATACATTAGTGCTGCTATAAATGAAAACGACGTTATTTCAAAAACTGATCGACGTGCACAGTGCCAAGCTACACGATTGATGTGGAGAGGGGAATTCATGCTACATACCCTGCAGTGCAGAAAGTAGGCAGAATATGATAGAATCATAGAGTTGAAGGCACTTTAGAGCAGGGGTCTCCAACCTTGCCAACTTTAAGACTTGTGGACTTCAACTCCCAGAATTCCTCAGCCAGCTTTCTTAAAGTTGCCAAGGTTGGAGACCCCTGCTTTTAGAGGCCACCTCGTCCAGTCCCCTTTCAGTGTGACATTTCTAAGAATCACCCAGCCTCTCTTTGAAGACTGCCAGTGAAGGAGGACTCACCACATCGCGTGAAGCCTATTCCAACCGCTGACCATCATACAGTCAGGAAGTTCCTCCTGATGTCTACCTTGAACTTCCTTTGTTGAAGTTCTGACTTATGGGTTGAGGTCCTGTCCTGTCTTCCTCAATGTGTGTCAGCTCTGAAGGCTTCATACATTTCCATTCGGGCTTCTTTTTTTGAAAGCTAAACATATCCAGATCCTTTAACTATTCCTAGGCGGCTTGGTTTCCAGGCCCTTCCCTGAATTCCAGTTTGTCAATGCCATTTTTAGACTGTGATGCCCAAACCTGGACACTGGATAGAGAGGGGTTCCTGGTGGTCTCTGAGCTTGTTAGTTTTCTTGCAGGCGTTTCATTACCCAAACTAGGTAACATCATCAGTGCTAATAAGGAGTAAGGTTTACTGTCAGTTTATAGGCTAGTGCAGCGGTTCTCAACCTGTGGGTCGCGACCCCTTTGGGGGTCGAACGACCCTTTCACAGGGGTCGCCTAAGACCATTGGAAAACACATATTTCCGATGGTCTTAGGAACCGAGACACCGCTCCTCTATCCGTCTCTAGGCGGGTCCACCCACATACAAATAGACTACTGCAAAAAAATATATCTGTACCATGGGAACTTCTGAGCATGCGCAGAAGCCGAATTTCCGGCACTGCGCATGCGTCGTCATCTTGTTTTTGGCTCTTTTTTTTTCCAATTTTTTTTTAAAAAAATTCGGCACTGCGCATGTGGGTGCACGCAAAGCGCACGTGCGCCCACGAGGCGTGGCCACGCAGCGCAGAGGAAGCGAACCGGCAGCGAGGTAAGTTAGAACCCACCCCTGAGTTTCCTAATCATTTTATTATTTTATGGTTGGGGGTCACCACAACATGAGGAACTGTATTAAAGGGTCGCGGCATTAGGAAGGTTGAGAACCACTGGTCTAGTGGCTTGCCCTGTCAGTGTTGGTGGGGGTGTTCCACCAGCAGGGCAAGACACTATAATATAAACTGACAGCAATCCGCACTCCTTACAGCACTGATGATGTTACCTAGTTTGGGTAATGAAACGTCTGCAAAAAAACAAACAAGCTCAGAGACCACCAAGGACCCCTCATTTCAACCCTGAGCTACAAATATTCTCTTTTATTAGTACGGGACACAGAACAGAATTACTTCCCATGATCTAAACCCCTGCTCCTTGTAATGCACCACAAGACAGCATCGGCCTTTTTGGCAACTGCATCCACAATGCTGGCTCATGTTTAATTTCTGATTGACGAGGATTCACCGTTCCCTTTCTGACAGACTACTGCCAAATCTGTGTAGTGGTAAAGCATCAGGCTAGAAACTGGGAAACTGGGAGTTCTAGTCCCACCTGAGGCACAGCCCAACTTGGGTGACCTTGGGTTAACCACTTTAATTCAGCATTAGGAAGAGGCAATGGTAAACTGCTTTTAAGATCTTGCCAAGAATATTGCAGGGATTTATCCAGCAATTGACAGGAATCAACCCTGACTTGAAGGGACAAAAATAAAAACCCCAAACCCTTGCCAGATCTGATCTTCCCATTTGCTATTTGGATTTTCCACATTTCTTATCCAAATGCATTGTTTTTCTCCATATTACAATCAAACTTAGTTAATGAGGTATTAATACCTGATTTATCTTCAGCAAAGCTCCTCGTTTAGGCAAGATTGACGAGTTTCGAGAATCTATTACCATGGCATGCTGCAAACAAGAAACAAAATATGAAGTTTGATAACACAGAATTAAATGCTAATGTTGTAGGTTGAGAAAACATTGCTTGGAATCTATTATTCTTTATTTCATTGTTAGAGAGCTTCAAAAGGGGGCAAAAAAGAGATTCTCTGACAGTTTTAAATTACCGTATTTTTTGGATTATAAGACGCACTAGGATTTTGAAGAGGTAAACCAAAAAAAAAGTTTTTGCCCTCCCCAGCCCCCAGGATCACTCTACAGGCCTCCCAAACCGTCTGCATGCATTGTTTTTTGTGAAAAACGGCCCTGTTTTTGCGAAAAATGGCCTGTTTTTTGCTCGTTTTTGCCCTCCCCAGTCCCCAGAATTATTTATTTATTTATTTATTCGTTTATTCGTTTATTAGTGGTATTTATATACCGCCTCATAGTGCAAGCACTCTCTAAGCGATTTACACCATTAAGTAATGTATATATTTACATTGCCCCCAACAATCTGGGTCCTCATTTTACCTACCTCGGAAGGATGGAAGGCTGAGTCAACCCTGAGCCGGTGAGATTTGAACAGCTGAACTCAAATGATCAGTAGCCTGCAGTACTGCTCTCTAACCGCTGTGCCACCTCGGCTCACTCTACAGGCCTCCCAAACCCTCTACACGCCCTGTTTTTCGCCTCCCAATCCCCCCACACGTCGCGTTTTTGCCCTCCCAAACCCTCTGCGCGCCCCATTTTTGTGAAAAACAGGACGCACGGGGCGGGGTTTTTGGAGGCCAAAAATGGCTGTATTCGGTGTATAAGATGCACCAACATTTCCACCCTCTTTTTAGGGGGGGAGGGGAAGTGTGTCTTATACTCCGAAAAATACGGTAAACGTCTCCATGATACTGCGGAACCAGTAGATTTGAATTCTTCTTATGACAAGAATGGGCAACATTCATCTTATTAATCTTTTCTTCAGCACTAAAAAGTTTGCCTCATTTACCATACTAAACAGCCGTCATTTGGCAAACTGCGTCACTTTCAAATTCATTTTTTTTCCATTTTTTTTTTAAAAAATATCTTACAGATACAGAAGACTTGAGCGAGTGTCCACTTTCTTCTCGGACAGAAAATGAGGCCGTTCTGGAAAGGCAGCCCAGCTCTCTCCAAACGGTTTCCCATTTCAGTGTGTGGTTGGTCTTCCAGATAGGAAACTTTGAAAGGAAAGAAAAATTTCAAACTTTGGATGAGGAAAAATAGTTATAAATTTAAGTTACAACGGCACCGAAAAAAAAGTGACTTGTGACCATTTTTCACACTTGCAACCTTTGCAGCATCCCCTTGGTCATGTGATCAAAATTCGGATGCTCAGCGAAACTGGCTCATATTTATGACGGTTGCAGTGTACCGGGGTCATGTGTTCATCTTTTGACACAATTGAGCCCCAAATTTTTGTTGCTAAGCAAGACATTTTTTTTACATTTTTTATTTTTTTTTACATTTTTTATTTTTTAATTTTTTTTATTTTTTTCACAATCTCCATATACACATCCATACATATTCCATAAATCATGTCAAAACACACATAATTATACATTTCTAGCCAATATATCATAAATTAATATCCTAATTTTGCACCATTATACTTCTATTTACCCGTCTGTTTCCCCTCATTTCATAACACTTCCTTCCCTCTAACTCCCTCTTCCCTCTTCCCTTTTTTCTTCTTCTCTCCCCCTCCCTACTTCCCTCTTCTCCTCACCCCTCCCTTCCCTTTTCTACTTCCTCTTCCTCCCTCTTGACCTTTCCCTGAGTGAGTCTAATCAAAGTTCATTTTATATTAAACAGATCCGTAACATATACCCCTATATCGTTTAATTACCGGTGCCCCTTTTAACTTATATATTTCCTGTATCATATCTATACACATAACCTCTTTGTTTTTTCTTTCTAGGTCTATAATGCTATTCTAATGCTGCCTCCTTTACTACCTAATTTTGTCACCTGGATCTTTCACCTTTGATTCTCCATTCCCTTCCAAGACATTTGTGAAGTGGGTTTTGCCCCATTGGACGACCTTTCTTGCCAAATGTGTTAAATGAATCCCTGTGGTTGTTAAGTTGGTAACACGGTGGTTAAGTGAACCTGACTTCCCCACTGACTTTGCTTGCCAGAAGACAGCAAAAGATGAATGAACACATGACCCCAGGACCACTGCAACCGTCATGGCTCAGCTGAGATGGGACTACTAGATACTGTGAGGTTGTCCCAGCCTCCTACTGCCAGGGTTGCCAATATAGCCAGTGTTGTGGCCCGCCAGCAGCCCGTGCAGCTGATAGCGGATCCCGTTCGAGAGGAGACCGACTTGGTGTTGCGCCGGCGGCCCATGCAGCTGGCACCCGAGTCGGACAGTGAGGAAGCTAGCGAGGACTCGGTGCCAGAGGCAGAGGTTCAGCCAGGGCCTTCAGAACCTCCAGCACCTCATAGCAGTGATGAGGGAGAAGAGGCTTCTCCTCTTCTGAATGCAAGGGCACGCAGAGCTGCTAAGAGGCAGGAATGGTTACTCCAGAGGTGGTCTCCTCGGGAGTAAGACTTGGGGCTAATTGGCCACTCCCCTAGTCTACTTAAGGACATCAGAGGCAGCTGAAAAGCTGCAGGAAACAACGTTTGGAAATCCGTCTGATCATAGTGTGCTCCTGTCTGAAAAACTTCTGATTTGTTTCCCTGCTTCGGTTTTGGTTATCAAGGACTACCTCTAGGCATTTTGCCAACTCTCCGAAACTAGGTAAGATATCAAGACCTAATTGCTCTTCTTTGCTTTAAGACTGTTGATACCAGCTGTTAATGAAGATTAATTAGCAGCTGGTTGCTTGCAAGATAAGCCTGCTTGTAGATTGGTGTGCGCATATTCACTGCTAAGACGTTTATTAGTAGTGATTATTGGATTAAATAACTTCGTATAAACTGGGTATGGTGTTACGTTCTTAGCTGGGGCAGAACAGCCATTAGGGTGACTTCATTTGTAAAAAGCAGATGTCAGTCAAGTCTACCAGCTCTCCCTGAAATCAGGGGTGAGATGCTGAGATACAAGCCATACCTTGCTAATTTCAAGAAGCTGTGCAAGTACAAAAAAAGATCAATGCCTAACCCCAACACAGCAGCAAAAAAATGCAATGACACAGGAACAGGAAATGTTGTCTGTCAGCTGTCTGCAAGATTCTTTGCAATCTGCTAAGAGCGCAATGAAAAGAGCTTAATGTGGCACACGCAGCAGGCAGAGCAGTCACCAGCGAAGCACTGACGTTAGGGCTGTGCAGCACCAAACTGGTGCTTCAGAGCCCATGGGAACACAAATATAGCATCTGCTATAGGCTGCACCTTTTCCCAGGGCGAGAATCTCAGGAAAAGAAGTAGCTGCCTCAAACAGTTGCAGACAGGTGTTTGTTTTACTAACACTAAACCACTTTTCTGAAATCCAGTCAAAAATTAGAATAGGAATACCCTGTTTCCCGCAAAATAAGACATCCCCTGATAATAAGCCCAATCGGGCTTTTGAGTGCATGGCGATGAAGTCCAAGCGCTTATTTCAGGGTTCAAAAAAATATAAGACAGGGTCTTATTTTCAGGGAAACACAGTAGGAGTAGAGTAGAGTAGAATCTGGAAGGGACCTTGGAGGTCTTCTAGTCCAGCCCCCTGCTCAAGCAGGAGAACCTATACAATCTCAGACAAGTGACTGTCCAGTCTGTTTTTAAAAACCTCCAGCACTGTGCCATCCCAGTTATTCACCACCCTTCGCTAACTAGTAGACAATGTGGCTCCATTTTACCTACATTGACTTCGGTTGATATTCCTCTGTCAGTTTCACGAAGGGAACTCCAAGGAAATTGTCCAGTTACTTTGTACACATTGAGAGAAATGCTGGAAACAAGAAGACACCAAAATTTAAAAAAAAGAAAACCTGCAACAAAATCCCAACATAGACTTGAGAAGGACAGAACACTTCTACTCCATTTTTCTCTATGATGGATTTGACCCTAAAGAACAAAATGTACCATTGCACTGAGAATTGTATATATATACTGTATATTTGTACTTTTAAGGTTAGGGTTAAAAGAAAAAAGCTTATAGATTAAAAACAGTAGCCAACAATTTAATGCTTAATAATCTTTGGCATCTCGTGAAATATTAACAGCTCAGATATTTGGATTAATTTTAGTTTGTGGCACAACTATTTGAAGACTGTGCCAGTGTAATAAAAACCAAACTTGTATTAGCAAAAGAAATGTTTTTCCATCATGGAAGTTTATAAGACAGGATTTAAGTAACAGAACTTGTGGGAAGATTGTGAGAGAGGAAATCCAAAGTATCTGGAAGGTACCAGGAATGGTATCCAGTAATATAACAGCCTTTACCCCCACAACAGATTCTTCCGTCTATAATCTGTTTATTGCTCAAATCTATGATAGTGATTAGATAGGATCCAGATTGCAAATAAAGAAAATAGGAAAAGAACTATTCATAGAATGCAGAATGTAGACTCAAATTATCGTGCCAGATGTTATTATCATAATGGCATCATATTGGTCTTCATGAATAACAAGAAAGAGCAGCTATATAATCCTACATCCATTTGTTCCTTTCCAAGTTCACTAATGTCGTAAAACAACTTACCGGTAGTTCAAAATAAGTTACAATATAATCTCGACATAGGAACTTAAGATATAGAAAATGAGTCCCACAAGGTGGATGTGTAATTGTTGGAAGAAAAACTTCCTTTGGCCAAAGCTAAATATTTAAGAGAGAATTCTGAGCTTGATTTTCAGATAGACGGGCATTTATTCATGGATTCTACAGTATAACTGGGCACCACCATCTTCTACCCCTGCCTATACTGGGGAATTAAGAGCAATCAAATTCTTTTCTCAATGTGCAAAGAAGCGAATAGTAAGAAAATATGAGATGTCAAATATTAGAAATAGCTGCCTTCCACTCCCCAATCCCCTGAGGACTACAATTCTCTTCAAAAAAAAAAAAAGAAGAATGGAACAATCTGAGAAAAAAGTGATCCATGATCATACAGTATTTACTTTGAAGAAAAGTCTTTCGAACCTTACAAAAACCTAAAGAGCAGCCCATTTATGTTTATTGGGAAATAAACCCTCTTGATTTAATGGGAACTTTTAGAGACTCTAAAATATATGCCCATAGCATTCACGTACTTTAAAAATCTTACTTTCTTTCAAAGTGACCAGGCTGTGGTTTGAAGACGGAGAGACCGTATGAAGTTTCCTTGGTCCCATAGGAGAACTGGAACGTCACCTTCTCAGCACGCCCCAAAATATTAGGTAGTTTGAGTCCAAGGACCTGTAAAACGCGATAGACGGTAAGCTAGCCTGTGGCTCATACAGACACGCTCTCTACCATTAGCTTCTCTATCAGCTTTTTTAAAACTTTCACTCTCCTTGCAATCTTGAGAAGCCAACTCTTCAGTTCTTTAACATTAAGCGTTCCGTGTTTTGTTGTTATCAACAAGAAAAGCAACTATCTTCCTTCCAGACAATAAAGAAACCACTTCGTGTTCTCTTAATCTAAAGTAAAGGTGAAGGTTTCCCCTGCTCACGCATGTTTAACTCTAGGGAGTGGTGCTCATCTTTTTCTTACCTTAGTCTAAGGTGGACTAATCTAAAAGCGAAGAATTCGTATTTCTGAGAAACTAGTAGCTGGATACCCGTGCTTCGCTACGAAACTATGTGACCGGGCTTGATAAATTGACAGTTAAAGCTTGAACATTAATGAGTAGTTATGATCGGCCTCTTCTCTCTCCTTCTCTCCCTCAGGTTTGCCCCACAGAAGCCTCTCCTCTCCCCTTTTCTCCCCTTCTCTCCCTCAGGCTTGCCTCACAGAAGCCTCTCCTCCCCTTTTCTCCCCTTCTCTCCCTCAGGCTTGCCTCACAGAAGCCTCTCCTCTCCCCTTTTCTCCCCTTCTCTCCCTCAGGCTTGCCTCACAGAAGCCTCTCCTCCCCTTTTCTCCCCTTCTCTCCCTCAGGCTTGCCTCACAGAAGCCTCTCCTCTCCCCTTTTCTCCCCTTCTCTCCCTCAGGCTTGCCTCACAGAAGCCTCTCCTCTCCCCTTTTCTCCCCTTCTCTCCCTCAGGCTTGCCTCACAGAAGCCTCTCCTCTCCCCTTTTCTCCCCTTCTCTCCCTCAGGCTTGCCTCACAGAAGCCTCTCCTATCTTATCCCCTTCTCTCCCTCAGGCTGGCCCCATTGATCCTCTCCTATCTTATCCCCTTCTCTCCCTCAGGCTTGCCCCATAGAAGCCTCTCCTATCTTATCCCCTTCTCTCCCTCAGGCTTGCCCCATTGATCCTCTCCTATCCCCTTCTCTCCCTCAGGCTTGCCTCACAGAAGCCACTCCTATCTTATCCCCTTCTCTCCCTTTCAGGTGGGGAAGGGGAGTAGAATGTCTAACTCCTTAAGATCAGAGCGTGTTAATAATAATATAAGAAATAACTAATGATCTGATGGTCATTTCGAAAAACCCTTTCTTAGCGAGCATCTAGAAGCCAAGAGGAACATATGTGCCAAGTTTCAAGTTTGTAGGCTTTACAGTTCTGGACATTTCGTGATGATGCGTGAGTGGCATTTGGCTTTTATATATATATAGATTACAAAATAAGCAGGAAAAATGGACCGTGAATAATCGGAAGACTATTTTCTCAAAATGAAGCCAAATCGTGTTTCTATTTAAATGGCCTAGCTATATTTCAGAGCTGACACTCGGCAGCAACCAATGATGCAAGACTTACCATGCTTCCTTCGTTGTTGCCAACCATGGTGTTGTAACTTCCAGTTAATCTTCTCAGTTCTGTTACATCAAAGGTGACGTCTAACCCATTTGGAAGAGCATTATCACCTAAACCCACAAACACACACACACGTGCATTTATTAGTCAAGGCAAACAGTGCTGACTCCCCTGGCCAAAAAGATATGCACACTATGAACAGTGAGATAGATTCAGATTGAATTACACTGAATTTTTTAATGTCAAAACTGGGCAAACTAGGTGTGATTTACCATATTTTTCGGAGTATAAGATGCACCGGAGTATAAGACGCACCTTAGTTTTGGGGGAGGAAAATAGGGGAAAAAAATCTACCTGCCAGGTATTCATCTGGCTAGCGTCCGTAGTCTGTTCAGCTTCAGCACATTATTTTATCCCCTGGTTAGGGCTGAAAAAAATATTCTTCGAAGAGAGTAGGAATGAAAACAAGCCTGCACATACTTAGGGCTGGAAAAAACTACTTCAGAGGGAGTAGGAATAAAAAAAAATGCTGCAAGCCGGGAAGATCGTTAGCACCTTGTTAGGGCTGGAAAAAAAGCTTTGAAAAAGCTACATTCGGAGTATAAGACGAACCCAAATTTTTAGCCTCTTTTAGGGAGGAAAAGGGTGCGTCTTATACTCTGAAAAATACGGTACTTGTCTCGGTGATACCACAGGCTTGGTGCGCGTGCTGGGGTAGTGGTTACAGGGCCAGACTGGCACCAAAGAGACCTGAGCTGAAGTTACCCTCATTTTCTTTTAGGTTTCAATTGGGAAAGCTAAGAACTTCCAGAGGCCTGACCCCTTGCATCTCCAACTCTAGTCCTGTACTAGCTGGGAGCTGAGGGCAGAAAGCTCCAGGGGCCACACCCAATTTCCCACTCTAAGATAGGCAGTCTGATTCCAAGTACGATACCCACCGGGCTCAAGCTCTGACATAGTTAATTAAAATACTGGTCTCTACGTAAAGGTCTCCATCTGTTATCGGGTTTTGCTTCCTTAAGAAATACAGGTCATCCTCGACTTACGACCACAATTGAGTCCAAAATTTATGTTGGCAAGTGAGAAATTTGTTAAGTGAGTTCTGCCCCATTTTCTTGCCGTATTTGTCAAGTGAATTGCTGCCGTTGTTAACTTAGCAACATGACTGTTAAGTGAATCTGGCTTCCTCATGGACTTTGGTTGTCAGAAGGTCACAAAAGGGACTCCTATGACCACTGCAACTGTCGTAAATATGAACCAGTTGTCAAGCATCCAGGTGTAAATCACGTGACCATGGGGATGCTGCAATGGTCATAAGTGTGAAAAATGGCCATAGGTCATCTTTTTCAGTGCCGTTGTTAACTTTGAATGGCCACTAAATGAACTGCTGTAAGTCAAGGACTACCTGTTCTACGAGCATTTCAAAGAAAGTTCTAAAACTGATCTTTTTAATGGATGCTTTTTAATACAATTTAAAATTAATTTGGACTAAAACTAAACCAGACTTCAGAACAAGTAAGAAACACCTAAGAAACACAATGGCAATGAGAAAGATTATTGGACTTGATAAAACGGACTCACAAGCAATATGTCATGCCCCTGTCGGAGTCTGACTCAGAGTCAGTCCAGGCCAGGCTGTTTGGAATTAGCAAGGCCTGCAGGCAGGAAAGAACAGAGCTCAGCCGAGGAGCAGGAACCACCCCCTTCTGATGCAAGAGCTTGGAGAGTGCAGAGGAGGCGGGATCAGCTCAGACGAAGGCGGCCACTCATGAGGAGAGTGCCCCGCCGAGCTTCACCAGGCACACCTGGGGAATGAGACTTAAGGAGACGCTGTGGGGAGGGGCATTTGTCGGGAACAAACGCCGAGTTCCTGGAGTGCTGTGTGCCGACAAACAAGAATCCTTGTATTCCTGTGTGGCATTCTGGACTGATTATCTGTATCTTTTGCTTCCTGAACTCCTTGCTTTGTTCTTGTTTTGATAGATAAATTTGGGATTGATTGCCATGCAGCCTTGGTGCAGACAGCACTGGGCTGGACTAATTGCGACCAGAGGCTGTTTGAGGTTGGTTTGGGGGAGATTTGGAGCCCTAAAAGGGCCCGTTTGAACTGCCAGCTGTTTGCGTTATCTCTGTGCCATGCCCTGAATCATCACACAATATCCAAACTCCAGCTAAGCCATGAGGCTCAGCTAAGCCATGAGCCACGTTTCCCTATTACTCTCCTTCTGCATGCTCACTCCTGCAAGATGAAGTCTGCCATTGCTTCGATCCTCAGCAGAGAGATGTGCCAATACCCCCAAGCCTCCATCTCCACAATGGGAAGAAAAGCTGGCGGAAGGGCGGGCTCATCCCTTGATCTGGGCTTAGCTGGGATTAGTGGAATTAGCTGTAGCCTTGCTACTGTGTATAAGATGCACTCTTCCTTTTTATTTCACTTGACTTTTGTTTATAAATTTGGTCCAAGACTGGCAATTTAAAAGATTTAGCTATAAACAGATAAAAGGGGAAAACAGCACTATAACCAGGATAGAAGTATCATTATTGTAGGGAGCACAATTCTTTTTTGGGCAATTTAAGTGTATGTTGAAAAAAAGCAAATAATCTGATGTCTTCGGTAATAAACTGATCACAAATCCCAAAATCAAAAATGTTGGATGTGCTGCTGCTCCACATCTTATAATTGCTTTTGTCTTCAACCAACGTTATGAGAATCTTTCAAATCTCTCCATGCAGGCAGCAATACAACAGGGCATAGCTTCAAATGATTTGAATTTCATATCATTTCAATTGTTGAGGAGGGACTTTTGATTTCAATTGATGAGAAGGGACATCATCAAGTAGTTCTGTGACAAGGGACCGAGACTGTGGCAAGAAAAAAAAAAGGCGAGTGGTGGTGATAGGAGATTCACTTCTCAAGGGAGAGGAATCAGCAATCTCTAGACCGGACAATCAATCTAGGGAGCTGTGTTAGAAGAGACTTAGAATACCTTTATTGTCACTTTGAATGTACACTAATTGGCATACATTAAAATAAAATTTCGTTGTCCCCCTGGAGCAAAATGTTGTCTCCTTGGAGTTTCTGGCAAGAGTTGGGCTGCACCTCACAATAACAGAAAAAAATATACCAAGCTGGCGGGAGTAGCAAACACCCCAGAGGACAGACTCAAAATCCAGAGGGACGTTGACAGACTCGAACACTGGGCCCAAACCAATAAAATGAAATTTAACACGGAGAAAAGTAAAATTCTACACCTAGGTAAGAAGAATCAAAAATACACATACAAACTGGGTGAAACCACACTCAATAGCAGCGATTGCGAGAGGGATCTTGGAGTCTTGGTAGACAGCCAACTAAATATGAGCCAGCAGTGTGAAGCAGCAGCCAAAAAGGCCAACGCAGTCCTGAGCTGCATAAATAGAGGGATACAATCAAGGGCCAGAGAGAGGTACTAGTACCACTCTATAAAGCTTTGGTCAGACCACACCTAGAGTACTGCATCCAGTTTTGGTCACCACACTACAAAAAAGACATTGAAACCCTAGAGAAAGTGCAGAAGAGAGCAACCAGGGTGATAAAGGGTCTGGAAAATAAAACATACAAAGAGCGGTTGCAGGAACTGAGCTTGGCCAGTCTGGTGAAGAGAAGGACCAGGGGTGACATGATAGCAGTATTCCAATACTTGAGGGGATGCCACAGAGAGGAGGGGGGCAAGCTGTTCTCTATGGCACCAGAAAGCCAAACAAGGAATAACGGATGGAAGCTGACCAAGGAGAGATTCAACCTGGAAGTGAGGAGAAACTTTCTGACGGTGAGAGTGATCAACCAGTGGAACAGCTTGCCAGCGGAGGTTGTGAGACCCCCAACACTTGCGACCTTCAAGGGGAGACTGGACTGTCATCTGTCTCAAATGGTGTAGGAACTCCTGCTTGAGCAGGGGGTTGGACTAGATGACCTACAAGGTCCCTTCCAACTCTAATAATAAATCTAAAATCTAAAATATATTTGGAAAACGACTGGCCCAGCTAATTCAAAGAGCCTTTAACTAAAATCGAAGGGGGGATCTTTAAGGCCTAATCCAAAGCATAAACCCCAAGACAACCAATCAAACAAGAAGGTGGGAAGGAAGGAAAACTCAAGATATAAAGCAGGAGATGTAAGAAGCGTGCCCAGGGTCAGCCATAAAGGACTCAGAACAACATGCACTAATGCCCAAAGTTTGAGGAATAAACAGGGTGAACATGAAGTACAAGTAATCCTCAATTTACAACAGTTCACTTAGTGACTCTTCAAAATTACAACGGCACTGAAAAATGTAATCAACATACAGATGTTTGGCAGACGGTTCATATTTATGACCGTTGCTGTGTCCCAGGGTCACGTGATCCCCTTTTGCGACCTTCAAACAAGCAAAGTCAATAGGGAAGCCAGATTCACTTAACAACTGAGTTAGCAACTTATTAACTGCGGTGGTTCACTTAGCAACTGTGGCAAGAAAGGTCGTAAAATACGGCAAAACTCACACTAATGTTTCACTTAACTACAAAAGATAAGGTCTCTTCCAACTCTGTTATTCTTACCTTGACAGGTATCAATTAGTACATCAACTTGTCTGAATATTCCCAGGCGGAGGAGCTTTTCACGAGCTTCATGTGATTTCCTCATCACCTTCAAAATATAAAAGGCTTAGAGCACACATCTCAAAACATAATCAAATTATTACAAATATTTCCAATACCTATGTGTTAAATCGACACCCATTCATTTGGTGACAACTATCTCAGTGAGCTCTGCATTTACATAAAAGAAACTGGATTTCCTAAGTACTGTACAGGAACTTTTACAAAATTAGATTTTAATTTCTTTGGATTACATATTATGTACTTATCCTTCCATTAACAAATATTAACTAACTCCCCAGAGATACTTTACTGTCTTGAAAAGCAATTCCTTTTCTCAGATATGTGCACAGATACATATTTGAGTAATTTACTGATCCAGATTTCAAGAGCAAATGTAGAATTTCTACTCCCTTTAAAGGGGTACGAAAAGATCAAGGCAACAGGGAAAAGGTACACAAAGAAACTGCCCTTAACTATAGAATGTTCCATATAACTTAATGAAAATATGCAACATTGAAGCTTAAAATGCCTATGGCAGCTCATTTCATACTCAAATTAGAGGACTGAGTTTGAGATAATTCATACTGAAATGCCCTGCATACTATTATGTCACAAGTAACCCCTGAAATTCATAAATCTGTGTCCATCAGGGGGAAAAAATCAGTTATCTTTCCACAATCTCAAATTGATATAGTTCAAAACCTGCTTCCAAAATACTAAAAACTTTTTAGTAAAGTTTTGCAAGATTATTTGGGCACATAAGTTGAGCAATCATATTTCTACATTTCTATGGAATTAAATAAAGATGCTAATATAACACAGTTGTTGAGATTTTTAGATAGCGTGTTCAGTAATTTTAGTACTCACATCAATCAGATTTTTAGCTTTGAAAACTTCACCAATTTCATACATGATAATATCATCTTTAGTTCTTCCAAGTCCCTCAAAGTGTATATGTTGAACAACAACCTAAAAAGCAAAGTAACAAGTATTAAATAATGGGCAGATATTAGAAATTATTGCATTAGTAGATATAATGATTCCATAAGCATGAAGATTTTGTCACAGATTTTGTGAAGAGATACGTTCAATATTAAGCAGAGCCTCTACCATCTAAAAGTTGGGAGTATCTTGACTAAGCAATTTTGGCGAGAAGACCAATATTTTTAATTGCTCCAAGTTCTTCAAAACTGAGGCCCAGGATTTTATTTTAAGTTATATCAAACCAAATGCCTCTCTTATTCAAACCCATTAAACACATCATCTTAGTTTTTCTTGTATGTTTCCCAAAGGAGGTAATTGTATCCTTCTAAGATTTTTTTTTAATTACTTAACTACATTAGCCCAGCTGAATTTATGCAAGGAGTCACATAAAAAGACAAGTTTATTTCTAAATGCTATCAGGCACTGTCGTTTCAAAGATGTATCATCTGTTTAACAGTAATCATTTTTATTGCATACAGTACAGTACTCTATATCGGTGGTCCCTAACCTTTTTGGTACCAGGGACGAATTTGATGGAAGACCATTTTTCCACAAACTGGATGACGGGAGGAGGAGTTTAATTTAATTTAATTTATTGTAATTCTATGCCGCCCAACTCCCGAAAGACTCTGGGTGGCTTACAGCAGGATATAGAAAATACATTTTAAAACATCATAAAAGATTTAAAAAACAGTTAAAAATCACATACATACATATCATTCAACGCCGGACCTCGCAAATTGCGAGATCAACAGCCCCAAGCCTGCCGGAAAAGCCAGGTCTTCAATGCTTTCCGGAAGGCCAATAGAGTGGGGGCAGTCCGGATCTCAGGGGGTAGTTGGTTCCAGAGAGCCGGGGCAGCCACAGAGAAGGCCCTTCCCCACTGGCCCGCCAGCTGAACACTGCTTAGCTGACGGGACCTGGAGAGTTCACAACCTAGATCCCTCACATGCGCTGTTTACAGTAGGGTTCGTACTCCTTTGAGAATCTAATGCCTGATGATTTGAGGTGGAGCTGAAGAAGTGATGATAACGCTGGGGAGCGGCTGCAAATACAGATGAAGCTTCATTCACTTACTCGCTGCTCACCTCCAGCTGTGCGGACCGGTTTCTAATAAGACATGGACCGGTAACGGTCTGTGGCCCCGGGTGTTGGGGACCCCTGCTCTACGTAATCAAGGGAAAGGCAGAAAATCCTTATACTTACATCTTTATTTTCAAGAATTTCTTGTTTAGTTTCTGGTTCAACCTCCACAAGCTCTGCTTCTTCACCTACACCACCAAAATCAGGACCACTCGTGGGAAGAGGCTCCAAACTCTGAAAATGCAGATTCAGTAGTTTACAATCGATCAAACTACTAGATTGCTGATCTGTTTCTTTTTCCAAAAAGAAGTGTATGTATTAACTAGGGACCATCACCAACCCTTTACACTGGAAACACAAGTACATGGGATAATGTTGTATTCATGCAATACAGGTGTACATCACTATTTCACTACAAATGTTAGCAGTCGGGGTGTCTACAGACGAGCCCTGCGTTACACCTTGAAGGACAATAAGTTGGTGCTTGGGCACCAGTTTCTTCCCCTAGCTGTCATCTCCTTAATTATTTCACTGCCACACTCAAATTTAATGTTCAGCATTTATTGAGTCTTAATGTCTTGGCAGTTAAGCCAACTGTGACAATTTTAAGATGTGTGGACTTCAACTTCCACAATGCCTCAGGCAGTATGGATGGGGAATATTTGCCCATCAGGTCAGGGTAAACCTAATGGGCCCACCAGAATCCAGAGTAAGCAACCCATGAACTGTCTGATATGTAGTCCCCGACCTACGACCAAAATTGAGCCCAAAATTTCTGTTGTTAAGTGAGACATTTGTTAAGAGAGTTTTGCCCCATTTTACGACCTTCCTTGCCACAGCTGTTAACCTGGCTTCCCCACTGACTTCGCTTGTCAGGTCGCAAAAGGTGATCACGTGACCTTGGGACACAGCAACGGTCGTAAGAATGAACCAGTTGCCAAGCCTCTGGATTTTGATCCCAGGAACATGGGGATGCTTTAAAAAGGTCGTAACTATGAAAAACAGCCATAAGTGCTGTTGTAATTTTGAACGGTCACTAAATGAACTGTTGTAAGTCGAGGGCTATCTGTATTGGGCCCACCAGAATCCACAAGGAGTAACCCACAAACTGGTTCATACTGCGTGCCAATCTCTTGAAAGCTCCTCTTACTGGGAACAGCCAAGAATAAAACCTGTTATTGAAGGCAGATGGGTTGGAAACCCAGTCCTGCCTCTCAGTCCAGTCCACCACGCAGGGTTGTTGTTGCAGGAGAAATGAGGGAAGAGAGGACGAGGCGCTCTGCTTAGGTTGCACAAAATACAGGTAGTCCTCAACTTAACGACCACACTTGAGCCCATCATTTCTGTTGTTAAGCGAGACATTTGTTAAGTGAACTTAGCCCCGTTTTACGACCTTCCTTGCCACAGCTGTTAAGTGAATCACGGCAGTCGATAAATTAGTAGCCCAGTTGTTAAGTGAATCTGCTTGACTTTGCTTGTCGGAAGGTCGCAAAAGGGGATCCGGTGACCTTGGGACACAGCAACTGTCGTAACTCTGAGTCAGTTGCCAAGCATCTGAGTTTCGATCGCACGACCGTGAGGACGCTGCCACGGGTCCTAACGATGAAAAATGGTCCAAGGTCACATTTTTTTTCCAGTGCCACTGTGAACGGTCACTAAACGAACTGCTGTAAACCGAGGACTGCCTGTAAAGGCGCGGTGGAAAAAGAATGAATGCCATCATGGATCCAAATGCCATATTTGGGGGGGGGGGGGTATTTCCACTTTATTTAAAACAGGAAAGGATCGAGATGGCCCGCTTGGCTGACCTGCAACCCTTTTCTCTCCCACTAACACGGGGGTGGGTAGGGAGGGGGCTCTTCCACGCAACCGACCCCCGCTTCTTCTGCTGGGACACCCGAGGTCAGTCCGTTCCGGGGAGGCGCCAAGGTGGTTAGAAGCCTTCCACCGTCCCCGGTGAGGACACTCTACACACGCCAAGAGGACCACTATCGACCGGCGTCCCCGTCCCCCATTTCCCCTCCCCCAAGGTCAGCCGGGCGAGCTCCTACCCGCGCGTGAACCGTCCCCATGGCCTCAGCCTCGGCCTCGAAAGCGCGCCGCTCCGCCTCCTGCGCATGCGCAGCGGGGGCTCCCCCCCTCTTTCTCAAGACCGCCTCTTCCTCCTCCTCTTCCGGAAGCTCCGAGGCGAAGGTCATTTCTGATTGGTCCGAAGAAGGAAAAGGGCGGAAGGGGATCGCTTCCTTCGGCCCAGCGTGAGACTCTAGAGATAGAAATTATAGCAAGACACACACTCTTCCCGTGCCAACACTTCCCGCAGTTCTTTTCCAGCTGTTTCTCTCCTTAAGGGCGGTAGTGGCTAAACTGCGAGAGGACCGAGCGGCCACTGGAGCAGGGGTCTCCAACCTCGGCAACTTTAAGCCTGACGGACTTCAACTCCCAGAATTCCCCAGCTTTTGCTGGCTGGGGAATTCTGGGAGTTGAAGTCCGTCAGGCTTAAAGTTGCCGAGGTTGGAGACCCCCTACACTGGAGGACAGCAAACGGCACGACGAAAATAAACCCTCTGGCAGAAGACTGTACGGAGTTTTGCCCCATTTTACGACCTTCCTTGCCCCAGCTGTTAAGTGAATCACTGCAGTTGATAAGTCAGTAACCCGGTTGTTAAGTGAATCTTACGACCTTCCTTGCCACAGCTGTTAAGTGAATCACTGCAGTTGATAAGTCACTAACCCGGTTGTTAAGTGAATCTAGCTTCCCCACTGATTTTGCTTGTCCGAAGATCACAAAAGTTACAGATTACAGATTAACAGAGTTGGAAGGGACCTTACAGGTCATCTAGTCCAACTCCCTGCCCAAGCAGGAGACCCTAGATCTGCCTCTACCGATGATTGAACTCACAACCTCCGGATTGTGAGGCAAGAGCTCTACCTCTAGGCCACAGCAAGTTGATCACATCACCTTGAGATACTGACACTGTCATAAATATGAACCAGTTGCCAAGCATCTGAATTTTGATCACAAGACCATGGGGACACTGCAAAGGTCGTAACTGTGAAAAATGGTCACAAGTCACTTTTTTTCAGTGCCGTTATAACTTTGTAAACGAACTGTTGTAAGTCAAGGACTACCTGTAATCCTACAAGTATAGAATCATGGAATCAAAGGCTTGGAGTTCATTTGCTCAATGGAAGATCCACCAGAAATGTATTTTTCAAACTTGGCAATGTTAAGAGATGTAGATTTTAATTCTCAGAATTCCCCAGCCAGCATGCTAAAACAAGAAAACTGTCCACTTCATGTTGCAGCCTTACTAAAGGCTGGCATCTGATAGAATCAGCGTCTTCCTTCCTTGGATATTTTGCTTCTCCCTTTTTGGAGAAGAAGGAATGATTCTGCTCCTTGAAGATCCATGAAGATGGATGACCTACCACCCCTAACCATCTCTTTTAAAGGCTCAACATGCCCAAATCTTTTCACCATTCCTCAGAGGGCTTAGTTTTCTCACCCTTCACTATCTTCTTTGTCTTACTCAAAACTATTTGAATTTATCATTGTTATTTTTGACTCTGGTGCTCCTCACATTTCCCGGTGAGATTTAACCAGAGGCAGAATGGATTAATTAGCTCCCAAAGTCTGGACTTTATGCTCCTGTTAATGCAGCCCAAGATAGCATTGGCATTTATAACAACTGCATCACACTGCTGGTTCATGTTTAACTGGGGGTCAACAAAGTTCCACTTAGATATGCTACTACTAAGCCAAGTCTTCCCCGTCCTATCCTGGTTTCTTATCTTTTTCCTGCCCAGCTGCAAAACTCTCAATTTCTCTCTATTAAATGCCATCTTATTTATTTTGTGTTAAAGGTAAGAATAAATCTCATAGAGGCGATGTGGATCTTTTCTTGGAATTCAGACATTTAGAAATAAAGCCGAGATTAAAAGTCTAATAGAAAATATTTATTTCGGTACAAAAACAATAAATCATGAATAGTTACATCCTTGCTAATAAATCGTGACCGTTCCAGCCAGAATCAAAGGCAGAAGAGAATAATGGAGAATCAGGAATGCACACATGCGCAGAAGATCACATCACATGTCCTGCTTGTACTGGAATGTACCATAATATTAGGATAGGGATGCATCACCCTGCATAGACATACAACTGACAATATTCACTACGTGACATTTTGGCTGTCAGCTCAACCCTTTCTAGACTTTTTTTGAGTCCCTCTCTCTCTCTCACCTGAAAGGCCATCTATCCCAGCTTTGTGTCATCTGTCAACTTTTTATATGACCCCTCAACTCCCTCATCCAACTCATTTTACACGCTGAACAGGAGAGTCCACTGGCCTTCCACTTGATGCTCTGAAGGCCACTCACAGGTGTTTCATTCTCTGAGTGCTCCATTCAGCCAACCACGTGTCCTTCTCACAGCATCATTTAGCCATATTTTACCCATTTGCCACATTTTGAAGGAGAATGTAATGAAGCACTCGGTTTAAAGCTTTGCTTAGATCTACAGATACTATGGCTGCAGCAGGGGTGGGTTCTAACTTACCTCGCCGCTGGTCCGCTTCCTCCTGCGTCGCGTGGCTGCGCGTGCATTGCACGCCGCGCGGCCGCGCGGGCATGCAGTGCCAAAAACTCAGCTTATGCTCATGCACAGAAGCAAAAAATAGTAAAAAACCCACCCCCGGAAACAAGATGGTGGCGCATGCGCAGTGCCGAAAACTGAGCTTCTGTGCATGCGCAAAAGCAAAAACCAGCAAAAACCCCCCCCCAAAAAATCTCTAAATATTGTTATTTATTTTATTGAAGGTAATCTATGTAAAACAAGGCCATTCTTTTGTGTTCCATTTACTACGAACTGCAACTAAACAATTTTGCTCTGAACCATTACCTATTCAGAATATTCTGTCTCCTATAAATTCATTTTTAAGTTTTCTGTGTTCCATTTGCCACAGCCTGCATTTTGTTTTCAACGCTTTAACAAATAAAGAACTTTTGACAAATTTAGAAAGAACTCTGAACCTAGATAATTACTGAAGGAGAGCAATAATCCTTTTGTGTATATACACATGGATTTTGCATTAAGTTTAAAACCTCCACCTTGCCTCCCCACCAAAATGTCTCTGTTTAAGGACTTGATCCACCCCCACTCTCAGAATATGATTCATAAAATGTTAAAACAAAGCCAAATACTCTGCAAGGGTTTTACGTTTTTCCAGTCATTTGAATTTTTATGAAAAGGATCAGATCGTATAAACTGTTGTTTGTAATAAGCTTTGTTAAATCACTGTGAAAAAAAGGGAAGAGGAATTATAGAAAGGAACACTTTACCATTTGCAAACAATGCTCATAGAAACACAATATTTACTGCTTTGGGCGATGAGTGAAATGTCAATTTGCAGCATTATGAACAATTAAAATGGTCTAGAAATGCAGTATATTCATAGATCACCTCATAAAGCGGTTTTATCAAGCAATTAAGCATTTGAGTTGTGATAATGAATAAAACACAGTGATCACCAAACACAGCATCTCTTTATTTTGCTTCTTTAAAAACACTGCGGATTGCAGAAATATTGCAAATAGTTCATTTTGGAAATACAATAAACGTTTAGGAAAATAAGAATGACCAGCTGTCACACAAAACAGTACTTCAGCACTGGCTGAAAATAGCACCAAAAGAATATAAATAAGTCTATGTCCATGTTATTAAATGTTTTAACACTGTGAAAAACTGTTTTAACTACATTTCATTCCCCTCCTCTCCACACAGCAGTTCTTAGATTTTCTTTTAAAATGCCAAAAAGAAAAAAAAATTCTTAAAGGTTAGATATTTTGTCAAAATAAAAGCTGCTAAAAAGTTGACAATGAATTTGAAATAAATAAAAGCAGCTAGTTGAGTTCCTATGCAGATTTTATTCTCCACTTAATTTGTAACAAGTCTCCAACCTAACCATAACCCTTTGATTGGAAAATTTATAATACCTCATAAGAAAATAGTCTAATAAGGGATTGCCATTACTGACATTTTAACCCATTGCAGTGCCAAAGTGCAGAGCTGGTAAGTTACTCATAGCAAGTCTAATTTCCCAAAATACAGTTTTAATATTTGTGCACCATGTGCGAGAATTCCTGTCACTTTATGCAGCAAATACTGACACGCAAAGTATCAAGTACTGTATTCCAAAGAAATTATTGAATCCATTTGAAATGTGGCTGATTTATGATGGCATATTATTGTCGCTTCCTGCTATTATTGAAAATTAAGGCTTAAGTTGCATGCATGTTCATGAAGCCTGGACTGAATAATGTATGGGTTTTATTTATAATTTTAATTTAAAAGGAAGAAAAGCAGAAATCATATGAGTTTCCAGTTCTGAATGTCTTTGCTCATTTCTTGTTCTGAGGTAAATCAAGTTACAATGAAGAGCATGGGAAAAGATCCACAAATTCCAAATCTCATTATAGATGTATATTACTTTCTCCTGTTAAGGAAACTGGACAATATATTTCTTAATGACATCTGCTCTCAAGCTCACTAAGGTAATAAACATAATAAAAAAACACCTCTGCATCTCTCTTCCACCAATGAATTATTTTTTATGGTTCATCTTATTCATCTGGATTAAAGATATCTAGATGTAAAGTCTACATCATTCACAGAAAATAAAATGCTGGTTTAGATACAGCACTCCAGAGCAGTGTTTCTCAACTCTGACAATTTTAAGACATGTGGACTTCAACTTCCAGAATCCCCCAGTCCGCGTATCTTAAAAGTTGCCAAGGTTAAGAAGCACTGCTGTAGGACATTCATAGATGGGTGGACTTCAACTCCCAGAATTCTCAGTAAAGGTCATGCTGCTTGGGAATTCTGGGAAATGAATCTACACTTTTGGAGGGCTTCCAGCTTAGGGTGGCGTCTTCAGTGAACTTCAAGGGGAAAAAATAGCAGATGGAAGCCTCTCTGGCAGTAAAAGTGTATATGTGCGTGTGTGTTGTGTGTTTTTATGAGATTTTGGAGAGCACCCCAAAAATTAGAAAATCTTTTGCTTTCCTTGTGGCAGTCAAGGAGTTTGGAATTTTAAAAAAGTGATTCATTGCACCGCAACTAATGCTCCTGGAGATTAATTTCAGGCAAAGTCCAATAAAAAGAGGAGAAATTGGGACATCTAGAAATTCTCCAACATCCCCTATATATAATATTAACAATATAAACAATACATTTTGAATGAAAAATAGTTTTTCTGTTTAAAAAATAAGGGTATCGAACATCGTTCCTTTCTGCTCCCAGTCTGCCTGCTTATGTTAGGCAGGGTGTTTTCTTCATTTTGAATGAGACCTCTCTGCCAGATATGTCAAGTTAAAAAAAGGAACTCCTTAAAGGTCCTGTATTCTCTATCTCTTTAAGTAGGAGGTGCGTAATTCCTGTGCGGAAAAAAAAACTTTTTAAAAAGTCACACAAGAGCTACAGATCTTTAAAAAAATTGTTTTTAAACCAAAAAAAAGGTTAACGTTGTGCTACAAATGCTTATCCCAGTATAAAACCGTCAGCAGAGGAAATGTAGATTGTCTTCCTGCTGAATTTTTTTTTTCTTTGGGTACAAAATTCCTCTACTGCGCTCCGGCTTCTTCAACCCTTTTGTCCACTATCAAGAAACTAGACAAGAAGCCTAAATGCCTTGAAGCCAGAAAAGATGCCTCAAAGGCAACCGAGTTGTAAACAAAGTCATGTTTCCCAACCTCAGCAACTTTCAGATGGGTGGGCGTCAACTCCCAGAATTTGGATGTAGTAGTGTGTCGAGTTGGAGGCCACTTCCACTTAGCCCCCTTAGCCCCTCAAAGTTGCTCAGATCAAGAAGCAGTATCCTAAAGATTGTTTGGCCAAGTGCTAGAAGAACACATCCCTCAAAGGTGTAAATTTCCCTGCCTAATGTCGTAGCCCCCCAAGCTAATCTTCGGAGACAGAATAAAAACTTTTCTCAGAGGATGAGTCCATATCCGTAGACACTCCAGACGTTTCAGTGTCCATGAAAAAGGAAGCCACGGAACCAGAGAGGTCGGAATTGCTAACTGCACCCTTTTCCTTCATCAAGGCTTCGCAATAGGGGAGACCCCAGAGCCATTCTTCAAGACTGGGGGAAGAGTGAGACGCTTTAGGAGGTGGGTAGGAGAGATGGAGGCAAGGCTTCCCTGGGGCCGTCTGGCATTTTCTAAGCAAGATTTCACTTACTTTGCTGCAAGAACAAGAAATAATCATTAGTAAGTCTTGGAATTATTTTTTATGGGAGAAAAATAGTTTCTTCCCCAAACCCCAAAAACTTTAACCTTAGATTATCTACCATCGACCTCACCCCATTCCTAAGAGGTTGGTAAGGGGTGTGCATAAGCGCACATTCGTGCCTACCGTTCCTGTCCTAATTTTCTAAAAATGCGAGTTCCAGGCATATTTACAGATAAAGAAGCGATAGCCATCACTAAAATTGCTAAGCTTTCGTATTTTAACATGTTTTTTTTAAAAAAAATCGCTTTTATTGATTATATGTTTCTATACCTGTTGTTAGCCGCCCAGAGTCCCCCGGGAGTTGTTGACTTCGTCAGAGTGTAAAATCCCCATGGAAGAGATGCTTGCTTTTATAGAATGCCTATCAATTTAGACTTTGCACGTATAACCGGTCCACACCCTTTTTTCTCTCTATAGACATTCTATAAAAGCAAGCATCTCTTCCATGGGGATTTTACACTCTGAAACAGGGGTTGACGAAAGCTTAGCAATTTTAATAGTAGTTTTAAATAAAATTTTAAACGTTCCAGAGATCGTGATGGCTATCGCTTCTTTATCTATCTATCTATCTATCTATCTATCTATCTATCTATCTATCTATCTATCTATCTATCTATCTATCTATCTATCTATCTATCTATCTATCTATCTATCTATACATACATACATACATACATACATACATACATATATATACAATCATATTTTTACTGTTTATACTTTGCTTTAATCATATATGCTTGACAAATAAACAAATAAACAAACAAATAACAGAATAACAGAGTTGGAAGGGACTTTGGAGGCCTTCTAGTCCAACCCTCTGCTCAAGCAGGAGACCCTATGCCAGTGATGGCGAACCTTTTAGGCACCGAGTGCCCAAACTGTGTGCACATGCATTGTTAAGATATTCATGAACTGGGAGAGCCAATGGTAACAAGGTCAGCCAATGAATAGGCATAGCAACTAAGTCAGCCAATGGGAGCTAACCACTTCTGAGTCTGTGCAGAGAATCGAAACTGGAAGCTTTAGCTTAAGGCTGGGTGTGGCTCCAGTCCTCTCTGTACTCTGCACTCTCCTCTCTGTACTCTCTGCTGAAATGAAACTAACTCTCCTGCTTGTGTTTACCTGTAACTGATTGAAGAAGAATTCTACTTGTGGAATTGTAAATATATATATTATTATGTTTATAAAGAAGTTATTGAATCCAGCTGAATCAGTCATCTGTGTGTGCTTCTGGTTTTGATTTTGCAACAAACTTTAATACGCATGCCCAAACTGAAAGGTGTGTGCGCACGCACAGACATGCCCATGCGTGGAAATGCTTGAACGCATGCATGCGTGAACGCGTGCATGCGTGGACATGCATGAACGTGTGCATGCGTGGACATGCGCAGGCGTATGCATATGGACATGCGCAGCAGAGCTGCCCGGCGGGAGGCAAGAGGTAAGATCTTTTTCTTTCTGAGCTTCTGTTTCGTCGTTTGCAGGGAAACAGAAGCTCATGAAAGAAACGCCACGGAGATCTGACCTGGGATGATGGCGCACGTGCCAGCAGAGAGGGTTCTGTGAGCCACCTCTGGCACGCGTGCCATAGGTTCACCATCACGGCCCTATGCCATTCAAGACAAATGGCTGTCCAGACTCTTCTTGGAAACCTCCAGTGATGGAGCACCCACAATCTTTGAAGGAAACCCATCCCACCGATTAATTGTTCTGTCAGACAGTTCCTCCTTAGTTCTAGGTGGGTTCTCTCTTTCATGGTCTTCCACACATTACTTCTTTTCCTGCCCTCTGGAATGCTGGAGAATAAGCCAACCTCCTCTTCACTGTGTTAGCCTCTCAGACATTGGTCAATAATACACTGCTATCATGTCACCCGTGTCTTTCTTTTCATTAGACTAGACCAGTGATGGCGAACCTTTTTTTTCTCGGGTGCCAAAAGTGCGTGTGCATGCGCGCTATCGCGCATGCGCAAGTGCCCACACCCATAATTCAATCCCTGGGGAGGGCAAAAATGGCCTCCCCCGCCCCCCCAGAGGCCCTCTGGATGCTGGAAACGGCCCATTTCCCAACTTCTGGTGGGACAAGTAGGCCCGTTTTTCGCCCTCCTAGGCTCCAGAGGCTTCCCTGGAGCTTGGGGAGGGTGAAAATGCCCTCCCCTTCCCCCTGGAGGCCCTCCGGAAGCCAAAAACACCCTCCCAGAGCCTCTGTGCAAGCCAAAAATTAGCTGGCCGGAGTGCACATGCATGCTGGAGCTGAGCTAGGGCAATGGCTCGCGTGCCGGCAGATATGGCTCCATAGGTTCGCCATCACTGGACTAGACATACCCAATTCCTTCCTGCATTCTTCATATGTTTTAGCCTCCGATCCCCTAATCATCTTTGTTGTTTTTATCTGCGTTCTTTCTTGCATTCTTTAAACATTACACTTTCTTTAAATAGAGAAATCTGTAGCCATTTAGAACAGGCAAAACGACACGGCAAAGTGGAAGAGAAACTGCAGTACATCACCAAGGAATTACTCAAAATGGAGTAATTCCTACCTCCACCCATCCCCCTTCATTTCAGATGGAGAAAACGATATCATCATACACATTTTCCAGGGATTGTCCAATTCCATTATACTCTCCAAAATATTTTTCCTGTGCTTGGCCAAAGAAGGGGCCAAACATACCTTGGGGTCTTCAGGAGACCTTTCATTGCTCGGCCATAGACTGAACCCATCATTTGGGAAAGCTGCCCCTGCATCCATCGCACATCCTCAGGGATGTCAGGAAACCACTGGACCAATCTGCAATCAAGGGAAAGGAGGCGGTTCTTCAAAACAAACTAGTTCGGGATGGGGGTTTCTTTTTAAAACGTTCACCCAAAACATCTCCTTCTTTTCCTGCCCTCTGGAACTCTGGAGAATAAGCCAAATTCCTCTTCACTGTGTTAGCCTATCAGACATTGGTCAATATTACAGCTGGTATCAGCTAAATTTTTATAAGGAAAGAAGTATTTATTGTTTTTTTTTTAATTCTGTATTAAAAATAAAAGGATTTAAAAGTATTTAATTCTGCTTTAAAAGTAAAAATAACAAAAGGGTAAGATTTTTCATAGGTGTATTCTTGCCAGGTGCAAATAATGGACGTAAATAGATATTAAGGCTGTGACTAAAACATAGGTTTGGGATTTTTTAAAAGTATAATACATAATATGTCTGTTTATGAAGCTGAACACAAAAAACTCATGAAAATGAATATATTTGTGATTCTCCTGTTACCGGTAAATATAAACTGTATACATATAATACATTTTATAGCAATAGCAATAACCTATATATCACTTTGCAGTGCTTTACAGTCCTCTCTAAGCGGTTTACAGAGTCAGCCTATTGTCCCCCAACAATCTGGGTCCCCAGTTTACCGACCTCGGAAGGATGGAAGGCTGAGTCAACCTTGAGCCTGGTGAAATTCGAATTGCCAAATTGCAGGCAGCCGGCAGTCAGCAGAAGTAGCCTGCAGTACTGCTTACTAACCCCTGTGCCACCACATGCTCTTATAAGTATAAACAGGAGTTAAGAGAGAGTAATACAAACCAAACATGCCAATCCAATCTTAGCCATGAACTCCCAAGATGGCAAGTTTTCTTATTGTTAAGACATGTGAGCTCAATGGGCTTACTCCTAAGTAGGTTTACATTACATACAAGCTAGGAGCAACTTTCCTCTAGCTCAGGGGTGTCAAACTCAAGGCTCAGGGGCCGGATCTGGCCCGCGAGGTGCTTAGATCTGGTCCGCGGGGCCACCCTGGAAACAGCAAAGGACCAGCTCGCAGTGCTTTTGCCAGCGAAAATAGAGCTCCATTTTTGCTGGCATGGGGTTTCAGGAGGCCATCACAGCCGAAAATGGAGCTCAGGAGCCTGTTTTCCCTGGCAGAGCGCTCAGGCCACCAGAGGCGCTCCCGACACGAGTGACGTTGAGCTGGCCACGCCCACCCTGGCCACGCCCACCCACCCCTGGCCTCCCCGAGGTGAAACGCAACCCTGATGCAGCCCTCAATGAAATCGAGTTTGACACCCCTGCTCTAAAATATTCAGTTTCTTTCTTTTCCTTAATTGTAAGTGTTAGCTTATCCATTTCTGCACATTCTAATATTTTTCTAATCACATCTTCATCTGTTGGGATCTCTTCACTTTTCCCTTTTTGTGCAAATACTATTCTCGCTGCAGTCAATACATGCAAAATCAGATATGCATTCCCTTTATTGTACTTATCCGGTAACATGCCCAACAAGAATGTCTCTGGTTTCAAATCTATTTGTTGTTTATCATTTTTTCCAGCCATGTATGTATTTTTGTCCAATATTTTTTCGCTTTTTGACATGTTCACCACATATGATAGTATGAATCAGGTATCTGGTGACATTTCCAACATTTTGCAGATTTATCCTTAAACATCTTTGCTAACCTTGAGGGTGGAAAATGCCATCTATAAAACATTTTATAAAGATTTTCTTTGTATGCAGTAGACATCGTTAATTTATAATTTCTATTCCATAATTTCTGCCATTTATCTAACTCAATCGAATAGCCAAAATTTTTAACCCATACTGTCATTGTCTCTTTTACTTGTTCATCTTAATACTACAAATAGCTATATATTTTCTTTATTAATTTTTCATCTGTCCCTGTTAATACCTGATCTAATTCTGTTAATTCTCTATTTAAACCATATATTTTAACATCCTTCTCGTATCTAGATTGTATCTGCACATATGACCACGTTATTTCAATCCCTTGATCACTCAGTTCCTGTTTAGTTTTAAGTTCCCCCTTTTCATTTAAAATACCTTTATATCTGGTAACATTCTCTATATCAATAACATTTAGATAACATTTGGTTAAATCAGTGCCTCCATTGTGGATAATCAGACCGGTATTTTCAAATAATGTTGTTTAATTTTCTCCCATACTAATAATAATGCATTCCTAACATAGGGTCTTTGGAAATAGCTACCGTATTTTTCAGACTGTGAGACACACCGGAGTATAAGACGCACCTAGATTTCGAAGAGGAAAACAAGAAAAAAAATAGTTTTTGGCCTCCGTGCGTCCGGTTTTTGCCCTCCCCGGCCCCCAGGAGCACTCTGCAGGCCTCTCAAACCCTCTGCGCGTCCCATTTTTGGCCTCCCGAATCCTCCCCCCCACACGCCAGAGGTGGGTTCCTGCCGGAGCTGACCGGTGCACAGCTCCGGTAGGGAGCGGCCGATTGCGCAATTTGCACGCAACCGCTCTGGAGCCCTCTCTGCCAGTCTGTCGCGCGTGTCGCCATGTTTTTATGTGAATTTTTGGGCGATTTTGCTTCCGTGCATGTGCAGAAGCAAAATTGCGCCAAAAACTTGTGAGGGGACGCGCGCGTGAAATTTCGGCGAGATTTTGCTTCCGCGCATGGGGGCAAGCACGCGCACCCCTGAAACGTGGAGATGCGCGTGCAGCACACCGGCACCGGTAAGAAAGCAACCCGCCACTGCCCCTTGCATCCTGTTTTTGCCCTCCACAGCCCCCAGGAACACTCTGCAGGCCTCTCAAACCCTTCACGCATCCTGTGAAAATGGGATGCGTGGGGGAGGGGGGTTCGGGAGGCCAAAAGCAGGGCTGTATTCGGTCTATAAGACGCACAGATATTTCCACCCAGTTTTTTTTGGGGGGGTGAGTCTTATAGTCCGAAAAATACAGTATGTATTTTGTTTTTTTCCATACCATAAAAAAGCATACCAGCCTAATTCATGATCATGTCCCTCCAAGGTCAATAGTCTTTTGTTCCTCAAGCCAATCCATTCTTTCACCCAAGTAAGTATCGAAGACTGATAATACAATTCCCAATCTGGTAGCCCAAAACCACCTCTATTTTTAGACTTTTAAAACATTTTCAAACTTATCCTGCCTTTTTTCCCTTGCCAGATATATTTTAATATTGTTTTATTTAATTCTTCAAAATATTTTTTCCAGTTTTATTGGTATTGTTTGAAGTAAATATAGTAGTCTTGGCAAGATATTCATTTTTATAGTGGCTACTCTTCCCATCCATGTCCCCAATACCTTGAACATTTGGAAATTAGATCATATACACTCACCTTACAACCACAAAGAAAGCTGACTCAACCGGTAAAGTGTACGGTAGCATCATGTAGGACATTAGTTGCATGGGAAGAAATTTTGAAAGTTGAGCGTAGAGTCCACTTTTTTCTTTACAAGCTTCTTGTAATGCTGTAAAATTTAAATAATCAGAATTGAACTCATTCATGGACGATCAAGCAAGAACAAATATGGCTAGGACATCATCAACTTTTCCCCATCCAAAATGACCGAGTAGGACCATCTAGTATTCTAATCAGGTTATCATCAAATTACATTTTGCTTTATACAACTTTTCATTCATTTTAGTCCTCTTTTAATCAATAACCACAAATTCCCTGAGTCATGAGATTCAGCATTGTGAATAAAACAAAGACATTGGATTACCTCAGCTTGTCTAATCTCTAACTAAAATGGATTCATAGAAAAATTGTTCTTTGACACTGGAAAAAAAATAAAACTCTGTTTTAATTTGGAAAAGGAAGCCAATTTGGGCTGTCAGAGGCCTGACAAACACTCTGCACAGCTAAATCATCCAATAGTTCCAGCCAAAATTGTTAAAATCAACTTGTCTTCCCATAACATCTAGATGACAAATCTATCACACACAGTATAAAGGGGGATGGTTAATCTAGTTTATTTGATTATATGTTTAAATTTTTGATTATGTACCCCTTTTCTGGAACATTCAGCAACCAAAATTCATCAGTGCAAAATGAATGACATTCACCAGTGTAAATTCTGAAACAAGAATTTTCAAGTAAATTAATTCATGAAACCTTCAAAGTAGCCCCTTTAATGGCCTGCTTATACTTTTGGCCAGCTAAAGGTAATTGATAAATCTCTCCAGTCTTGTTTAGATAGTAAATTAAAATGTTTCAGTACAAATGGAGGGAAGAATCAAGCAAGCAGCACATTCTGTCTGGTGGTCTCTAAGTATTAGCGCTAAATAATTAAACATATATGTTTGCAACAATTAATTAATTAGTTAATTTAGAATTTTACCTTTATGTAGTCTAGGAGGCAGCTTCTCAAAGATAGTCCTATCCAATGGCCAAGATGTTGCCTTTAGCTGATCAATAAATACTTTTTCGTCTTGCATCTCTTTTTTGTCTTTTTTTCCTGCATTTTTTTTATCACTGTAGCCTGAGATTTGAGAACATTCCAGATGTTCCTGCTTGCTTAAGGCTAAGTCGGGAGACACTGATTCTTGCAGAAAACCTTAATAAATAGATTAAGAAAACAAGTGCTTCTGCTATAAGTGACAGTATGCAAAGCAAGCTAGATAAAATGCAGACAGTTAAAAAAAACCACGAAGATTTTCTAATCTTAATTTTCTAATCTTGGACTAAGAATGTACGCCTATTTGCAATTGCGTTGTAACTTCCATCAGCTTCTTCCAACTTTTAAAGCTGAGACGTTCTTGCTAGCAAACGACAATGAACTAGCAAACATTTAGTTTTATAGCATGCCCATAGCATACCTTTTTGGTAAGGCTTGGGTTGCTTAAAGTGCCAATATTCATTGGATGAAAGTATCACAGGAAGAAAATCGCAAAGCTACTTCCAACAGCGTACGTTCAATGGCAAATCTGTCAAATTGAATACAGGTAGCCCTCAGAGGTGGGTTCCTCCCGGTTCGCGCAGGTTCTAGAGATCCGGTAGCAAACCGCTGGTGACGACAAGGAGCAAATTCTGTCGGTGCTGGTCTGTGAACGCCACCATCTTTTTTTTGGATATATATTTTTTGGGGGGGGAAAATGGGGGGGGGGATTTTTTGCTGATTTTTTTCTTCTGCGCATGCGCAGAAGCTGAGTTTCTGGCACTGTGCATGTGCCGCCATCTTGTTTTTGGCTTTAGGGAGGGGGTTGCAAATTTTTGGCACTGCGCATGCGCGTGCAGGAGGAAGTGAACTGGCGGCGAGGTAAGTTAGAACCCACCCGTGGTAGCCCTGCAGTTACGACCCAACTGGGCCCAAAATTTATGTTGCTAAGTGAAACATTTGTGAAGTGAGTTTGTCCCATTTTACGACTTTTCTTGCCACAGCTGTTAAGTGAATCATTGCATTTGTTAAGTTAGTAATGTGGTTGTTAAGTGAATCTGGATTCCACATTGACTTTGCTAGTCTGAAGGTCGCAAAAGCGGATCACGTGACCTCAGGACGCTCCAACCGTCATAAATATGAACCAGTTGCCAACCATTGGAATTTTGAACATGTGACCAAAGGGGTGCTGCAATGGTTGGAAGTGTGAAAAACGGCCATAAGTCACTTTTTTTCAGAGCTGTTGTAACTTTGAACGGTCACTAAATGAACTGTTGAAAGTCGAGGACTACCTGAACAGGTAATCTTCGACTTACAACTACAGTCGGAAGCAGAATTGGCACTGCTAAGCAAAGCAACCGTTAAGTAAATAATTTTACAATCATTTTTGCCACGGTTGTTAAGCGAATCGCTGCCGTTATTAAGTGAATCATGCAGTCATTCAGCGAAGCCAACTTCCCTCCCCCCTCGACTTTGCTTGACGGAAACTAGCTGGGAAGGTTGCAAATGATCCCAGAATAATGCAAACAACATAATTACACACCAGTTGCCAAACAACGGAAATTTGATCACATGGCAGTGGGGAATACTGTACATCAGTGGTGGCCAACCTGAAGCGTCCCATGCGCCAATTGGCCCAGCGTCCCAGGTGGGCGGGCCCGCCTGGATGCCGCCATTTGAGTTTTGCCCTCTGCGCATGCGCAGAACGCTGTGCGCATGCGCAGAGGGCAAAAGAACGCAAATGCCGGCCTCCAGGTGGGAGGTGGGAGGGAGGCTCTGCCGGCCGACTCCTTTCCTCGCCTCCCACTGCTTTTCGGCTCTGCCGCCGTTGCTGCCTCCTCCTTTCGCCTCCTGCCGCGGGAGGCGAGGAAAGGAGGAGGCAGCAGCGGCGGCAGAGCAGAAAAGCGGTGGGAGCCGAAGGGGAGGCTCCGTCGCCACAACAGCCCCAGACCTCCGACCCTGAAGCTCTGCCGGCCACCTCCTTTCCTCGCCTCCCGCCTCCCCTTCGGCTCTGCCGGCAGAGCTTCAGGGCTCCTGAAGGCACCTGAGGCGCTGGGCTTTGGGGAGCGGCGGGCTGGGGCCAAGTTCCGTACGCGGGAGGTGAGGAAAGGAGGAGGCAGTGGCGGCAGCAGAGCCGAAAAGCGGTGGGAGGCAAGGAAAGGAGGCGGCCAGCAGAGCCTCCCCTTCGGCTCTGCCAGCCGCTTCCTTTCCTCGCCTCCCACCGCCCCTTCAGCTATGCGCGCGGCGGGGAGAGCTGCGAGACGCACCTCCTACCTGGGACTTGTTCCATCGCGTTCCTCGGTATTGTGTCCAGGGCAGCCCATTCTAAAAGAGAAAGTCTCGCGAGTTCAAACTTCTCAAACTTGCGAGACAATCTCTTTTAGAACGGGCTGCCCTGGACACAATACCAAGGAACGCGACGGTGGATGCGCCACTTGAAATCATGGAATGCGCCACATTTGGCGCATGCGCCACAGTTTGGCCACCCCTGCTGTACATGCATATTGATTTATTTTATTTATTTATTTATTTATTTTGTCAAGCGTGTATAAGATTAAAAAGTATAAACATTAATAAGAATATATAAGAAGTATAAGCATGATTTTGAGTACATGATATTTTACGAATACTTCACGCTGTTAAAGGTACAGTTACTTAGTCCAGAATGCAGCCTTGCGAGCTATCGTGGGTGCACCGAGATACACCCACACTACACCTATCCTCTGCGAGCTGCACTGGCTTCCTATCGGTCTCCAAGCGCAATTCAAGGTGTTGGTTATCACCTTTAAAGCCCTACATGGCTTAGGACCAGGTTACCTCCGAGACCACCTCCTGCCACACAACTCCCATCGGCCGGTGAGATCCCACAGAGTCGGTCTCTCCAGGTCCTGTCAGCCAAACAATGTCGGCTGGCGGGCCCACGGGGGAGGGCCTTCGGCTTTTTGGCCCCGGCTCTCTGGAATCAGCTTCCCTCGGACCGCCCTCACCCTACCGGTCTTCCGTAAGGCAATCAAGACCTGGCTCTTCCAGTAGACGTATAGCCGTTGATCCCAGGATCACAACTGATGAGATCCGGCTATGTGAGAGGATATGTGTGAGCTTTTTAAAATTGTTTTTATCTGCTTTTTTATCCTTTTGTATTTGCATATTCTGTTAGCCGCCCAGAGTCCCCTTTGGAAGTTGGGCGGCATACAAATACAACTAATAAAATAATAAATAAATAAATAAATACTTAGTTTTACTATTACAAGTAAACACTTTATTTATTTATTTATTTATTTATTTATTTATTTATTTATTTATTTATTTATTTATTTATTTATTTAGTGACTGTTCAAAGTTAGAACGGCAATGAAAAAAAGTGACTTGTGACCATTTTTCAGAGTTACAACCTTTGTAGCATCCCCATGATAATGTGATCAAATTTCAGATGCTGGGCAACTGTTTCGTACTTATGACCATTGCTGTGTCCCAAGGTCATGTGATTCCCTTTTGTGACCATCTGATGAGCAAAGTCAATGGGGAATCCAGATTCCCTGAACGACTGGGTTATAAGTTAGTAACAACTTCAGTAATCCGTTTAACAACTGTGGCAGGAAAGAACGTAAAACAGGGCAAAACTCACTTAACAAATGTCTCACTTCACAACAGGAATTTTGGGCTCAATTGTGGCTGTAAGTCGAACACTACCTGCAGTTGATTAATCATCATGGCTGCTGTTTGTGCCTATTTATTTAGTTCATGGCTTTTATTGCTTTAATGTTTTTAAATTTTAATCTTAGAATTGTAAGCCACCCAGAGTCACCTGGTTTAGTTGGATGGCTATAGAGAGGGAGGGAGGGAGGGAGGGAGGGAGGGGGAGGGGGGGAGGGAGGGAGGGAGGGAGGGAGGGAAGGAAGGAAGGAAGGAAGGAAGGAAGGAAGGAAGGAAGGAAGGAAGGAAGGAAGGAAGAGGGAGCGAGGAAGGGAGGAAGGGAAGAATTAAGAGGGAGGGAGGGAGGGAGGGAGGAAGGAAGGAAGGAATTAAGAGGGAGGGAGGAAGGGAGGGAGGGAGGGAGGAAGGAATTAGGAGGGAGGGAGGGAGGGGAGGGGGGAAGGGAGGGAGGGAGGAATTAAGAGGGAGGGAGGGAGGGAAGATCAGGACAGGTGAGAGACTAGTACAGGACAGCTTGTGGTATTTCTTGCCATTTACTATGACAGTCAAACAGTTCAGAAATTCCAATAAATAATCTCCAATCTCACAGTAGTTTCCTCCTCCATGAATTGCATTCCCACCTATCTCACACACACAGCCAGCTAAGCCAATAGCAGGAGGGGCAGGACTGTCGAAACAAGGGAATCCAAAGATAACACCCAAATTTCAAGAGACAAGACAATGGCCTACCCTAGCAGAAGGGGAAAAAATGTTTTTTGCCCATACCGGAAAGAAAACATCAGAAATATGTGTTTCTGCCTACAACCAATCTGAGCATATAGCATTCTGAACACTCCTTTCTGCTACATGAAGTAAATAAATTTGAAAACAGCAACCTACCGTTTTCTTTCAAAAATCTAAGAGCGTCTGAATATCCTTCTTCACAGAATTCAGCTAGCAACTGAAAAGAAATTTACAGAAAACTAGTTAAGCAAGTTTTAAAACTTGTGGAAGGAACGTTTTGCATACTTCATGCCACTTATATTCACGGAGAACATGGAAAAGTAATTTGCTTCCACTGACAGCCTGGTACTAAATGAATACATCCTTGAAGGAAGATTTTATGAAGATATTCCTAATCTCCCTAAAGCAGGAGTCGACAACCTTAAACACTCAAAGAGCCACTAAGGTCCTAACTGGAAGCCCCCCCATCCGTTCAAGTCTGGATCCAACTGGAAGTCCTGACCCGTTCCCGCCCCCCCCCGCCCCGACCAGACCATAGAGTCTTCTAGCACGGCGTCCTTTTTCCACTATCTGTCCTAACCGAAAGCCCTATCAATTGTGGAGCCAACCGGCGACAGGGAGCCGCAGCAGAGGGATGAAAGAGCCACATGTGGCTCCAGAGCCGCAGGTTGCTGACCCCCGCCCTAAAGTGTCTCCCTGCACAATATTAACTGGCTCTCCTTTTGCCCACACAACAGGGCACTGAACAACCTGGAAAGATAAACAGCAGCATCACAAGCCATGCACAATTAACAATGCAGTCTTCCTAAGAAGCTGCTTTCTCCAAGACCATTCCTCTATCCAGAGGTGGGATTCAGCTGGTTCGGACCGGTTACGGCGAACCGATAGTGGTGACCCGTGGGTGGGCCCCACCCGTTTTTGTGTTGTTTGGAAAATATGTATATCATTTTCTCAAAGTCATACAAATAACTATCAGCATCAATAAAAAGAATGATCACATAATAGACAATGTTGAATATACGATACCTGGGGCTCTGGAGGAAAAAGTGCTAGAGTTAAACGATACATGTTCCCTGAGGTAAACTGAATGCTTGTATTAATTAGATTCATCTGGTGGAAGTTTTCAGATTTCCCCTTGGGACAAATGTCACATTCCCCAGAGAAAGGAGAAACAGTTATGGTGTTCTTCGAATTATAGCGAGGTAAGTTGTCACTTAATCCACCGTCCACGTAGCGCTTTAAGGAAGAGAGGAAGAGAGAAACATGAAAGGCTGTACTTGCTTAATTAAGCAAAAACTCATCATATTTGATTCATGCAAGATAAGCTTAAAAGGTTAGAAAACACTTACTAAACTCTTGAAATTAATTATTGGGATTCATAGGAGTCCAAATTGGAAAAGCTACCAGAATTGGGGTGGAGGAAGGAAGTGTTTAAAACCAAACCTATTTTCTGAACAACAGGAGAAAATTTGATGAGGAAGGAGGATAGATACTGGCAGTGTTTTTCAACCTTGGCAAGTTTAAGAGTTGCAGATTTCAACTTTTGAGAATTCTCTAGCTAGCATGCTGGCTGGGGAATTCTGGGAACTGAAGTCCACATGTCTTAAAGTTGCCAAAATTGATAAACAATTGGTTTCAATATAACCTACCGCATCTCACCATTTACAGGAATTGCTCATATGTTATCAATTTTAAAAAAAATCTTGTTCTATTTAGAATTTAAATAAGACTACCGTTTGTCAAGTTTTAATTTACCATTTATCAGGATCAATCTGTTATTATTCAGCAATTTAATTTTAGCCATTTCTGTCCAGAGTTTATGATCTCAATCCTCTACTGCATCCATCTTCCACACTCCATAGCAGTAAAATGTTGGTCTTTTAATTATATTTATTTATTTACTTATTTATTTATCTATTCAGCTGCCCATTTAGCTAAAAACAAATCATGGTGTTTTTGTAATAAGAATTGGAACCGGAAGCAATACAGGGGTTTTACTCAGTGATAGCAGAGTAAACAAAAGTGTGTTTGGAAAAATGAAGAAGCACGAATTATATTTCTCACCTTGCTAACCTCTTTTACATGATGGTCCAGTCAAGAAAACTAAGAAAATCTATCCAAATGGATACACTTAAAAAACATGGAACTGGTTTTTTCCCCCCAGAAAAATATTTGCATTATAAAATACACTGAGGTATTTTGTAAGAAAAAACACATGAAAATAAAACTGTCATACACAAAATGAACTAGTTCAAGGGTCCCCAACCCCCCGGGCCGTAGCCCACTACTGGGCCATGGCCTATTCAGAATTGGGCCACGTGAGTGGCTGGCAGGAGCATGCGTGCATGTTTACGCAGCTCAACTTGCGTATACAGTGGGCTCGCGGGCACTTGTGCATATGCGCACCAGCACTCTGCGTGTGCAAGTCGAGCTGCGCGTGTGCGCGCCGACCTGCCACTCACGCTAGGGCTGCATGTGTGGCTCAGTTTCCCTCTTCCCCCACCCAGCCGGGCCCCAAAGCCGCAAAGGATGGGGACCACTGAGCTACCTATTAACTGCTCAAGAATACCTGGATCGGTTTACCCCTATTACTAAAGCAGAAAAACAACAACTAAATAAGTAATGATTAATACTGACATAGTTCCTTTATAGCCAAGATGCAGATACTCTTTAACTTCCAAGCCTGTCCCTGAAAAACATTGCACAAGGGTGGACTTTAAGGTAAGAGGATTAATCATTAGCATTAAACTTCAAGAGGATTTTTTTACTGTTATGCAGGTCAGTTCTCAACAATCCCCTTTCCAAACAACTGTATTTGTGCCCTGCAAATCTCTGCACACATCTAGCACTTAACTCTAGAATCTTGCAGTGTTGTTGTTAGTTGCGAAGTCGTGTCCGACCGATCGCAACCTCATGGACAACGTTCCTCCAGGCCTTTCCGTCCTCTACCATCCCCCGGAGTCCATTTAAGTGCTTCAGTGACTCCATCCAGCCATCTCATTCTCTGCTGTCCCCTTCTTCTTTTGCCCTCAATCTTTCCCAGCATTAGGCTCTTCTCCAGTGAGTCCTTCCTTCTCATCAGGTGGCCAAAGTATTTGAGTTTCATCTTCAGGATCTGGCCTTCTAAAGAGCAGTCAGGATTGATCTCCTCTAGGACTGACCGGTTTGATTGCCTTGCAGTCCAAGGGACTTGCAGGAGTCTTCTCCAGCACCATAGTTCAAAGGCCTCAATTCTTTGGCGCTCAGCCTTCCTTATGGTCCAACTTTCACAGCCATACATTGCAACTGGGAAACCATAGCAGTAATCTTGCAGTAGCAAAATCTTGCAGTAGGTACACACTAACCGGAAGCACATTGAACTCACATATCAATGTACTGTACCTGCGTACCGTCTTACCTCCTCTACCCAAGATGCAACAAGATACAAGCCTTAGGTAGTAAGAAGAGTGAAGAATGCAAGGTATAAGAGGGGTTTGGGACCATAAAATCAAATATTTTAGCCTACCCTGAACTGGACTGATGAAGATTGGCAGCATGGTGTCCCATTTTGATATACATTGTTGATCTTTAAAGAACAAACTCCCTCTAAAGATCCTGAGGAAAAGTTAGGCCAGAGGTCCCCAAACTTGGCAACTTTAAGACTTGTGGACTTCAACTCCCAGAATTCTCCAGCCAGCTATGCTGGATGGAGAATTCTGGAAGTTGAAGTTCACAAGTCTTAGTTGCCAAGTTTGAAGACCTCTGAGATAGGCACTTAAAAAAGCACTATTATACCTTTGAGACAGAATACAGGTAGTCCTCGACTTATGACCACAATTGAGCCCAACATTTCTGCTGCTAAGTGAGACATTTTTTAAGTGAATTCTGACCCGTTTTATGACTTTTCTTGCCATGTTAATCACCACAATGTTTAAGTTAGTAACCTGGTTGTTAAGTGAATCTGGCTCTTCCATTGACTTTGCTTGTCAGAAGGTCACAAAAGATGATCACAAGACCCCAGGACACTGCAACCGTCATAAATATGAACCAGTTGTCAAGAATGTAGATCACGTGGCCATGGGGGGGCGGGATGCCACAGTTGTGTAAAAAACGGTCATGAGTCACTTTTTTCAGTGCCATTGTAACTTCGAGCATTCTCGTAAAATAAAATCTCATAGAGGCGATTTGGATCTTTACTTGGAATTCAGACAGTTAGAAATAAAGCCGAGATTAAATGTCTAATAGAAAATATTTATTTCAGTACAAAAACAATAAATCCTGAATAATTACATCTTTGCTAAGAAACGCAACCGTTCAGGTCAAGAGCCAAGTCAGAAGAGAAATTAATGGCGGTTTAGGAATGCACACATGCGTAGAAGATGATATCACGTGTTCTGCTTGCATTGGAATGTACCATAATATTAGATAGGGGTGCATCACCCTGCATATACATACAACTGACAATATTCACACCGTGACACATTCATTAACGAACTGTTGTAAATCGAGGACTACCTGTACTGGTGATCACGTAACAAAATCTAATTTTAAATCAAATGATCATGGCGTTTAATATGCAGATTTTTAAAAAGTCAATTATTTTCACAGAGCTCTCTCATTGGTACACTTTCTTTCACACTTCATCCCACAATTGTAAATAATATCAGTTCTTTCCAACACATGATTTTCCTTCACTCCATTGATGAAGGAAAACTTGATTCACCAATGTTTAGATAAAAGGAAATGAGCCAATCTCTAAGTCTTCCTAAGAAGCTCTGACGAGGAAACTGCTGTTCCATCAAATTACAGCAAATCTCAGCTCAGTTTATGTCACGATGTGAATATTGTCTGTTGTGAGTCTATGCAGGGTGATACACCCCTGTTCTTAATATTATGGTACTTTCCAATACAAGCAGGACACGTGATATGATGTCTGCGCATGTCTACATTCCTAATCCACCATTAATCACTTCTGCTTTGTCTTCCGACCTGAGAGGTCGTGTTAATTAGCAAAGATGTAGTTTATTCAGGATTTATTGTTTTATATTGTTTTGTACTGAAATAAATATTTTCTATTAGACATTTAATCTCGGTTTTATTTCTAACTATTGAATTCCAAGTAAAAGATCCATATATCGCCTCTACGGGAATATTCTTCCCTTAACATGGTAGCACTCGGACGGCTTGAACTTTATCTCATTCTAACAGTTTATCTCAATAAATCCCATGCTGATTTATCAACAATAAACAATACTTACCACCCCTCTAAATGAAGGTGGAATGAGGCCACAATATATAGGTACAAATGAGCTACAAAGCAGGGCCTATGAAAGATTTAAAAAAATAAAATAAAGATTAGCTATAATTATTTCTAATTGCAAAGGAAAAACATCTTATAACAATGCAGGTCACAAATCCAATTCCTTCAGAGAAACCTTTCAAATGATCAGATAGGTGACTCCTAGGGGAAGTGTGGCAGCTGGTCCGGCTTGTCAGTCACTTGTGGCTAGAATTTAACGCCCGGACCTGGAGAGGAAACTCAGGCGGATGTATGACACGGAATACTTTCTCCCTCTCTCTCTCTTTGTCCCTTCCCTTCTTCTGATTGGCTGGCGGCGAACTGTCCCGTGCGCCCAAAAGCCCGGGGTGAACCGTATTTCGGCGAATGGGCCATGACGAAGGGCCTGGGACGGAGCAGCTGGGGCCCATTGGCCGAAGAAAACAGCTAGGGGCGTGTCAGCTGCGGAGAAACGTTAGGAGTGAATGGGCGGAGGCGGAACCCTGGTGACGAAGCAGGCGCGGCCAAGGGAATGAGGCGAACAGTCCCATTCCGGACTCCTAGGGACAAGATCCCCCATGTTTGTAAATATAACATGGTAAAAAGAAAAAAATAGTGACAGCACAGAACATACCTGCACCACCTCTTCTTTAGACTTAAAATCGGATATTAATACGTTTTCCCCATCAGACACTCTTGTTAGGGAAATTGAAATTTTCCCTGATAACAATTTGTAACTGTTTTCGGGGAGATTTTTGCAGAGGCTGTCTCTTATTATTTTTATCAGGTTGAAGGAAGGGTGAAGAGGACCAAGATTTCGTTTCCTGGCTTCTTTGGCTAAATCCAAAACATCTGCACAAGCTTGCGCTGAAAGATATATAAGCATCATGAGACAAGATGTCAGATTTAAGTATTCCTTACAAATGCATGCTTCCTCCATTGATTATTTCATTTTAAAATGTTTTTAAAAAGCAAAACGTGTCTTAAAATATTCCAAAGCTAACATTCCACACCACCTGATTTTATTAATGCCATCCACATGAATATGTTTATCCTTTCATATGCAGGTATCTGGAACCATTTAAAAACCTGAGTGAGAAAATTCTTTTATCTGAATTATTTCAGAAGTAATTCATCTGCTGAGTGAGCTGCAGATTCTCTATCCAACTGAAAACACCAGCAAGGGAAAATTGGTCTTGTTTCAACTGGAGGCAAATATACCGTATATTTGCAACTCGTTTCTGTGTTCTGGTTCCCTAGCCAATTTCCGTTTTGTAATTTTTCTCTCTGTTCTCCTCTCTGTGGTTCCATGATGAATCTACCTAGGATCCTAGTGCCATTTGGAGCTCAGCAAAAGGGTTGGGAGCTTAACTTGTTCGGGAAAAAACTGCCATCTTCCTGACAGGCACTCAGCTGACTTAAGATATTTGTATGTGATGCAAGATAAATTAGGATTTATTAGTAAATATTTCTCTTGCTGGGATGCTGTGGCTCAGTGGCTAAGACGCTGAGCTTGTTGAGCAGAAGGTCGGCAGTTCAGCGGTTCGAATCCCTAGCGCCCGTTACTTGTCTCAGCTTCTGCCAACTTAGCAGTTCAAAAGCACCTAAAAATGCAAGTAGAAAAATAGGGACCACCTTTGGTGGGAATGTAACAGCGTTCCGTGCGCCTTCGGCGTTTAGTCACATGACCATGGAGACGTCTTCGGAGAGTGCTGGCTCTTTGGCTTAGAAACGAAGATGAGCACCGCCCCCTAGAGTTGGGAACGACTAGCACATATGTGCGAGAGCAACCTTTATCTTTATTTCTCATGCCAACTGGCCAAAGATAGCTGAAAGGCAGCACTGTGCATGGCAAAGTTTTGGAGGGAATCTGTAGCATCTACACTGAAACAACCCTACTGGGGGTAGCTCAGCACCTCATGGAAAATTTGGCATCTTCAGATCTGCCTCAGCTAATGGATGGGCCCAAAGTTGAACAGGACACACTTTCTATTCAACTAAAGAAAATCAATCTCATGAGGGAACCTAAAAACTAGATTGGCATGAACTTCTTAGGGCTGATTTATTTTAATTTTTAAAAGAAATACATATTCTCTTTGTAAGCTATGATCAAAGCCGTTGGCTTTCTAATGTTGACTGACCTTGATTGCTTTCCTGGATATAATTTGTCACCAGGCTAGACAATAGGATGGGTGCCAGGGAAAGGAAAATTGGCTGGTTGTTCATCTGCCAGGCTGCTGGAGTCGGATTTTTTTCCCCAGTTTACCAAGAGCTCTCTCTTGCGTCTCTGAATATTGGCTGCAGAAAAAGCTGTTTGTTTCCTTCCTAAGTTTTTTTTATTGTTGCTTTTAAACAATAGGTAAATTGCCTCTATGTGTCAAACAACACACAAGTATTGCTCATATTAATAGGATGGACAATTAACGCTACTTCCGAAAATAGGGATAATTAAATTTATTGACAGGAGCTACAAAATCTGGTCAGTTTTAATACCTAATAAAAAATAATTGTTTTTATTCTCTCCCTCAAATGAGGGGACCCAACTCTTGAATCACCAAGCATATTTGAAACTTGGGGTTAATTTACAACCCCTTCCACAACTATAGTATTTGGTTTTTTTAAAAAATACAATGAATATTTGTAATTTTTACCAGTATTGGGTGAAATATCTACATATACTATCAATTTACTGACAAATTCTTCCTTTCTTTAGTTTCTTTAGGACAAATTCTTCCTTTCTTCAATCCAAGTAATACTTTCAATAAAACTGAAATACTGAAATACTGTACTATGAACATATTAATAACATAGTGAAAAGGCAACAGGGGTTAATTCTCCAAGCAACAGCAGCTTCCAAAAATTTGGTGTGGCAACATGCAGACCTAAGGCCAGATACAAACAAAATCTATATATATAAAAGCGAAAACCACTCACACATTAATCACGAAATCTCAGAACCGTAAAGCCTACAAACTTGAAGTTTGCCACGTATGTTCCTCTTCCCTTCTAGGTGCTCACTAAGAAAGGATTTTTCAAAATCACCATCGGAGCATGAGTATTTCTTATATTATTATTAACAAGCTCTGATGCTAAGGAGTTCTACTCCCCCCTCCCCACCTGAAAAGAAATCTGATCCAAATGCAAAACACAAGCAGAGGAGTTTCAGTTTCATGTTTGCTTTCACAGCAGCAAGCAGCTTTACTACAGAACAGTTAAGCTAAGCGACGCACAGACTCCTTCCTGTCTCCTTCTTGCTCACACAGCAAATACTGTTTGAGTTTCCAAACACCCCTCAACTCTCTCTCACACTTACAGGATGCTAGCCAGATGAATATCAATAGATGCTGGTAGGTAGAGAGATCCCCCCCCCTTATTTTCCTCCTCAGTTCAGACGAATCTGTTCCTTCTACTATAACACCAGTTAAAGGGAAAAGAGGCAAAAAACATAAGAAAAGATTTACAGATGGGATTAGGAAAACACAAGTAAGGGAAGCTGCTTGTTTCTCCCATGGCCAGTTCTATGTGGCATGTTCCAGAGTCAGTTCACCTGACAGCCTGGTCATCCTCCAGCCAGAAAACAAAACCAGGAATGTTGTTTACAGGGAGGTCCTGAGCAATTCACCTGAGGGACGAATTGAAAGTCTATGCTATGCAAATAATGTCTTCATCTGTAACAGAAACTTAGCTTACCATCTCTAATGAAATAATACAGTCCCTTTTTTAACTACTCATTAATTTTCAAGCTTTAAGTGTCAATTTATCAAGCCCCATCACATAGTTTCGTAGTGAAGCACAGGTATTAGCTAATATCTAATAAAAGTAGTATTTTTTTCAGGCAAGGACTCAAAAATAACCTCTCAAGTCATCTCATTTTGTTCTACCAAATGCCACACTTAGGTTTGGAACTTCTTACAGACAGTCCTCTACTTGCAACCAAAATTGAGCCCAACATTTCCGTTGCTAAGCAAGACAGTTGCTAAGTGAGTTTTGCCCCATTTTATGATCTTCCCTGCCACAGTTGTCAAGTGAATCGCTGAGGTTATTAAGTTAGTAACACGGTTGTTAAGTGAATCTGACTTCCCCATTGACCATGCTTGTCAGGAGGTCACAAAAGGGGATCACATGATCCTAGGACAGTGGTAGCGAACCTTTTTCGGATCGCGTGCAAAAAGGGGGGGCGCGCTCGCGCGCGCTCACGTACCCACACCCATTCCCTCCCCCCCACGCATGCGCACAACACCCCCCCATGCTGCCCCCTGCGCATGCGCACACACACACACACCCGCGCAAAGGCTTACCGGAGCCTGGGACGACAAAACCGGCAAACCGGAAGTGCGAAAAAACGCACTTCCGGTTTGCCGGTATGCTGTTTTTTGCACTCCGGAGGGTTCAGGGAAGCTCCCTGAAGCTCCGGAATGCAAAAAACTACAAAACGGACAAACCGGAAGTGCGGAAAAGTGCACTTCCGGTTTGTCCGTTTTGTAGTTTTTTGCATTCCGGAGCTTCAGGGAGCTTCCCTGAACCCTCCGGAGTGCAAAAAACAGCACACCGGCAAACCGGAAGTGCGTTTTTTCGCACTTCCGGTTTGCCGGTGGGAAACCCTCGCGTGCCGGCTTCTATGGCTCCGCGTGCCACCTCCGGCACGCGTGCCATAGGTTCGCCACCACGGTCCTAGGACATTGCAACTGCGATAAGTACATGCCAGTTGCCAAGCGTCCGAATTTTGATCATGCGACTATGGCGATGTTGCAGCAGTCACATGAAAAACGGCCATAAGTCACTTTTTTTGGTTGTTATTTCGGTCACAAAACAAGACTGCCAATATAATAGTATTTTATTTGGATTTATTTCAGTATCTTTATTCTTAATTATTCTTAGAATTCTACTGCATTGTCTTTCTGGTATGCAGATATTATAGAAGGATGTACTATTTATTGTATTAAACATTTTGTTTGCATCTGCCCTTAGGGCTGTTATAAACCTAATGAATAACCATTAATCAGAGGGAGTATTAAAATAAGAGGGAGTCTGCTATGGATCCAGGTCCTTCATTTTCACAGATTTATTTCTTGTGCCAAGGCTGAATTTGAATCAAAGTATAATAGCAGGATTTGGTTGTAAGAGATGAGAGACACCTCTTCCGAATTAGCCATAATGAAAGATTATGAATATAATAACAAATAATGAATATAATAACGGCAGCCAGAATCACTTACGCTCAATATTGGAAAAACGAAAAGGTTCCTCCAAGCTCAGCAATGATTACAAAAATATTCGATTGCACAGAAATGAGTAAATTGACTATTGAATTACAAGATAAGGGAGAAATGGAATTTTATAAGATTTGGGGAAAATGGTACAATTGGTTAGAATACAAAAACCAAATGAAACAATAAGTGAGAAATATAAAAAATGAAATATAAGACGGCAGGTAGATAGATCTTCATGGACAATTAAGATGACGGAACCATAAATAGAATAAAATTAAGGAAATATTTTAAGATAGATAAGTCAAAGAACCAATGGTACCACCGATATAACGGTACGCAACACTACAAAAAATATTAATACCAATGTTTTATGTTTTTATTTTATGTTAGTCTATGTATTATATGTTGATGCTATGTAGAGTTAGATGTGTGTTTGAATTGTATATATGTATATATTTGTGTTTCTTTTAAAAACTATTTAATAAAGATTATTTTTTTAAAAAAGATGTACTTTGGTTCCTTATCGAAGACTTGCTTAACCAATGACCTTCCCAGCTTTTTGCTAGATTAGATGTTGTCATTGGGGCGTCTGTTAACTCTGCAAAATCTGTCAAAGGAATCTGGTAAGTGAATGCCCTGCAGTAACCCATTTGGCGGAGGGAGATAAGGGGATTACCTCAGGTATCAGCTGAGGCTCAGCTTATTTTCCTGACCCAATCAGGAAACAGCATTTGCATTTTTATTACCGATGCCCTATCCCAGTCACAACTTTTGTCCTCTGTTTCACTTCCAGAGAAGTTAAAGTCAAACTTTCCAAAAAGGAGTTTGACCTGAAAAGAGACGGCTGAATCAAAAAAAAAATTTTCTTTTAATGAAAGGGAGCAGCCTGCAAACCAGCTGAAGTCCCCAATTGCATACATACATACACATACACACACACACATATATGCGCACGCACACACACACACATATACACACACATATACATAATTACACACACCCACACACATATACACACATGAATAGAATAGAATAGAATAGAATAGAATAGAATAGAATAGAATAGAATAGAATAGAATAGGCGTTGGTCTTACCTGATACGCCTCTTCTTGTAGGGTGGAGCTAACATCCAAGAATGGGATGACACCGTCCATTCAGCCAATGAGGACTGAGTCTGTCAAATTGTAGATCTCCGCCTCTGGCTCTATTTCCCCCTCTTTGGCGAAGACCGATGGACAGACTCGGCGTGTGTTCTCCCAAGGTTCACTCATAAAATAAAAGATCACAATTTGATGTCCTGGAACGCAGACCAGACAGACTTTGGGAGGGATTGGATGTTAGCTCCACCCTACTGCATATGGGTGTCTGAAGCCATGTCGCGGAAGCAGCTCGAAGCCCAGCAGCTGTATGAGTGAAGGTTGCAGAAGGCGAAGACCTGCCTAGAGCCCGACTTGTCCCCAGCCGAGGATGGGGCTCCACTGGGCCCCACAGATCAGAGTCTGGACAGAACTTCAGGGTGGTCACGTAAGGCCACCTCGGCACGGTTAGGGACCTCTCCATCTTGGTCAGCCGACTGGCGTCAGCATGATGGCCAAATGAGCGTGGAGCATGGCAGCGGCTGGACTTGGCGCAAATTTTCTCAAGGGCCTTGTCTCTGCGGGATTCGTCCCACTGGGTAGCCCTGGAGGCCTTGGCATGGGTGAGACCCCCAGAGGGAGGCAGATTGTGCACCCTGTCCTTTCTGGAGGAGGACCAGGAATGGCCCGGTTCCACATCTGGGACTGAAGGCTTTGGATCCTTTGTCTGTCTTTTGGTAGAGCGGGACCTGGGAGGCTTGGCCGGCCCAATGTCGTCCGACATAAGAGTAGCAATTAAATGCTAGGTGAATGCCAAAAAACCTGTCCACTGCCTCACGGATTGTCCTTGTGTGCAAACAAAATGGCCACCAAAAGTATACCATTCTCATAGTGAAGCATGGTGGTGGTAGCAATATGCTTTGGGGCTGCTTTTCTTCAGCTGGAACTGGGGCAAATTATCCAATACACTTCCAAATATCGCTCAATTTTGGCACAAAACCTACAGGGCCCTTCTAAAATGCTGAAGGTGAAGAGGAGTTTCACCTTTCAACACAACAACCCAAAGCATACCTCCAAATCAGGGGTGGTATTCACTTACCTTCCCTACCAGTTCGCAAATGTGAGCATGCGCATCCACGCATGCGCACAGCCTTCCGCGAATGCGCAGAGCCTCAAAACCATGGATAAATGGGATGTGATTACAGCCAGGCGGGTGAGCAGAGCCACCCACAGTCAGCACTACCGGTTCGTCTGAACCGGATAGAACCGGCTGAGTACCACCACTGCTCCAAATCTATAAAAGAAGGGCTTCACCAGAAGAAGATTAAAGTTTTGGAATGGCCCAGTCAGAGCCCGGAACTGAATACAATAGAAAATCTGTGGGATTATGTGATGAAGAGAGGTGTAACACAGGAGATGCCCCCGCAGTCTAACAGATTTGGAGCGCTTTTGCAAGGAAGGCAAAGTTTCCCAAGGCAAGATGTGCCATGCTGATAGGCTTCTACCCCAAAAGATTAAATGCTGTCATAAAATCAAAAGGTGCTTTTGCAAAGTATTAATTTAAGGGCATGCATCGTTATAAAACCATATTATTGTAAATTTTTTATTGTGTTTCTTCCCCATAAAAGATTTGTTTTTCAATTGAATTGTAAAGCTTATATTTTATATTAAAGGTGGAAAGAATTCTGAAGTTATTTACCGTATTTTTCGGAGTATAAGACGCACCTTTTTGCCCCCAAAAAGAGGGTGGAAATGTCGGTGCGTCTTATACACCGAATACAGCCATTTTTTTTTTGGCCTCCCGAAGCCCCGCCCCTGCATCCCATTTTTGTGGAAAATGGGCCAGTTTTTGCAAAAATGGGGGCGTTTTTGCCTTCCCCCCACCCCCTAGGAGTGCTCTGCAGGCTTCCCAAACCCTCTGCATGCCCTGTTTTTGCAAAAAAATGAGCAAAAAACGAGCCATTTTTTGCAAAAACTGGAGTGTTTTTGCCTTCTAATTACCCCATCTAGCATGACTGGAGGAGGAATTCTGGGAGTTGAAGTCCACTAGTCTTAAAGCTGTCAAGTTTGAAGACACCTGGGTTAGGGGTTAGGGGTGCAAGGGTCTTCAAACTTGGCAAGTTTAAGACCTTTGGACTTCAACTCCCATTCCTGAGCTAGCATGACTGGAGGAGGAATTCTGGGAGTTGAAGTCCACAAGTCTTAAAGCTGTCAAGTTTGAAGTTTGTAAAAAGTATACATGGCTGTAAAAAGTGTACATAGTTGTAAAAAGTATACATAGTTGTAAAAAGTATACATGGTTGTAAAAAGTATTCTGCTACACTGGTATTTTATTAAATAATATATTACTACACCATTTGGTTCAGAATACTTTTTTCCTTGTTTTCCTCCTCTAAAATGTAGGTGCGTCTTATACTCCGGTGCCTCTTATACTCCGAAAAATACAATAACTTGGTCTGATTTATTTTATTTTATTTTTTTGCATCTCCAAAGATGGCATTTTAACAGGGATGTGTAGACTTTCTATATTCACTGTATTTTCACAGCATGGCAACTGAACTATTCCAATGTCTTAAATCATTTAGGACCGTGTTTCTCAACTTTGACAAATTTAAGATGTTTGGAGTTCCAACTCTCAGAATTCCCCCAACCAGGCCCAAGGCTCAGAATCACTGATGTAGAATTGTTGATGTTCCATCATGTCATCCTTTCCAGGACTATGTCTGTGTGTGTGTATTGCACCCTATCTTCTCTTGAAATTGCCCACGCTTCTGGCAGAATTGGTAATTCGTTATTCCGTCTTCTCCCAACTGTTAAAGTCCAATCACAAGTATGTGAATATGAAATGTGAAATGGACTCCGTGGTCTACAGTTTTTTTAAGAATGCTTCATCTCAGCTGGATCAATGACCAGAGTCAGGCATCTCTGTCACTGGAGGCCAGTAGAACTCAGGGGTGGGCTGCTGGGGGTTTGCATGGGTTTGGGAGAACCTCTAGCTAAGATTCTGTGCAGTTCGGAGAACCCCTATATCCCACTCCTGGCTGGCTCCGTCCACTCCGTCCTGCCCCTCCCAGGAGTCCCCACGCGCGCAGGGTGCGCGTGGAGGCTCGGGGAAGGCAAAAAAACCGGGCCTTACAGAAGTTTGGGAAGGCCGGAAACGGGCCTGCTTCCAGCCTCCAGAGGGCCTCCGGAGCCTGGGGAGGCCATTTTCACCCTCCCGGAGGCTCGAAATAAGCCTCCGGAGCCCAGGGAGGGCAAAAATGCCCCCCCGCCATACCCACTATGGCCACACCCACCCATCAACCTGGCAGAGAACCCCTTGGTAGCCCACCCCTGGTAGAACTGCTTTTGTAGACCATTCTGATGGTCAAAGATGACTGAACTCTTAACATACTGGGTCTTGTTTATTTTATGTCTGCAATGCTTAAAACAGCTTCTGCACTTGGCACATATTATACTGAATCACAAACTTGTTGAGCTGGGCAATTTCCAGCAGAGGAGAAAAGCATATTGACAGATCAAGGCTGACAGTTTAAGAGTAGATACTTTTGTGAGGGACACTCTGCCCCAATTAGACCTACTAGCCTCATATTGTATTCATGTACATTTGAAAGACCCATCAGATTTTCTCTATGAGGGATACAGGGGGATAAAACTTCCTTTGTAGCATCCTCTTGGATTTTTAAACATTTAAACTGGATTTAATTTGCAAAGAGTAATACTAATGTATCCAAGTGGAAGCTTGAATGAACCCAAATGCAAGCTTAAAATGTCTATATGAAAGTTACAGTTAATTTATAAAACAAATCAAAGACTCTAGGTGTATTGGAAATAAAAATATGCTTTATTTTTAAAAGACCAGACAGATCATTTATAAAATATGAAATTGCATTCTATACTTCGCACCCAGAATCTATTAAGAGTACAAGGAAGCAGATGGAAAACTCTATTATATGTATTTTCTTATGATATAACCTTCATGTAATGTAATGTTTCGAGTTTCTACTCTTCAGTTCTTGTGTAAATTCATTTTATTTCCTACCTTAGGTTTATGATAGTGTAAAGAAGAAACATCACTAAAGCAGCTGACAAGAGTATAAGTAGGGATTATTATGTATTATGTATTATTAGGAGACATGATAGCAGTGTTCCAATATTTGAGGGGCTGCCACAGAAAGGAGGGGAGGTCAACCTATTTTCCAAAGCACTTGAAGGCTAGACAAGGAATAATGGATGGAAACTGATCAAGGAAAGATTCAACCTAGAAATAAGGAGAAATTTTCTGACAGTGAGAGCAATCAACCCATGGAACACAAGTTGCCTTCAGAAGTTGTGGGAACTTCATCACTGGAAGCTTTCAAGAAGAGACTGGACTGCCATCTGTCAGAAATGGTGTAGGGCAGTGATGGCGAACCTATGGCACGGGTGCCAAAGGTGGCACGCAGAGCCATATCTGCTGGCACGCGAGCCGTTGCCCTAGCTCAGCTCCAGCGTGCATGTGCGTGCCCGCCAGCTGATTTTTGGCTCGCGCGGAGGCTCTGGGTGGGCGATTTCAGCCTCCGGAGGGCCTCCGGGGTGGCGGGGGGAGCGTTTTCGCCCTCCCCAAGCTCTAAGAAAGAATCTAGAGCCTGGGGAAGGCAAAAAACGGGCCTACTGGACCCACTGGAAGTTGGGAAATGGAGGAGTGGGGGAGGGTCGAGCATGCATGCGCAGGGGGGTGGGGCGAGTGGGGAGCTTTGAATTATGGGTGTGGACACGCACATCCATGCGATAGCGCGTGCACGCACTATTTCGGCACCCGAGGAAAAAAAGGTTCGCCATCACTGGTGTAGGGTCTCCTACTTGGGTGGATGGGGGTTGGACGAGATGACCTACAAGGTCCCTTCCAACTCTGTTAATCAGTAATCTGTACTCTGTATTATTAATTCCTCATGAACTTAACTGGCTCTTCTTAACAAAAATATTTCATGAGAAAAACAAACATTTACTCAAAGAGGAAAAGCTACCCATAGAAGTAGTTTATGTAACTTGTGACATTTCCTTCTTGGTAATCTTAACCAATCCATTCTCTCTCTCTCTCTCTCTCTCTCTCTCTCTCTCTCTCTCTCTCTCTCTCTCTCTCTCTCTCTCTCTCTCTCTCTCTCTCTCACTCTCTCTCTCTCTCTCTCTCTCTCTCACTCTATTTTTTTGTTTACTGTATTAATGCAACCATCTAAGTGTGTTGAAATCAAGGCTTGTGTCTTGTGCCACTAGCACAACTCTCCCCACTTGGTTAGCATTCCAAAATACAATCATTCACAGAATAAACACTTCCAGGTCTATCTTAGTAGAGGCTACTCTACTAAAGGAGAGCCCATCCAAATTTCATTACCATTTCTTGGCAAGAAGATAATAAAATCATGGGGGAATAATCCTTCCATCCTTCCGAGGTAGGTAAAATGAGGACCCAGATTGTTGGGGGCAATATAAATATACATTGCTTACTGGTGTAAACCGCTTAGAGAGTGCTTGCACTGTGAGGCGGTATATAAATCTCACTAAATAAATAAATAAATAAATAAATAAATAAACAAATAAACAAACAAATAAACAAATAAACAAATAAACAAATAAACAAATAAATAAATAAATAAATAAATAAATAAATAAATAAATAAATAAATAACCTTAAACATGTTGCTAAGAGAGAGAGAGAGTGACACACACATACTTCTGGTAAATACTCTGTACATCAAAGTGGAGCAGAAAAATTCTCTCACTTTTTGGATGGCGGAAGAGTCCTAAGGTTCTGTAAAGGAACCTAAGAGGAAAGCCACTTTCAATTTGCATACAGAGTTTTGGATACACCTGGAAGTGAAGAGATGCTTCCAGAATGAACAGAATCTGATGCAATGCAAAATGACAGTTCCACTCGCTTTAATGTGTTAAACATCTCTTGGGGAATCAACAAAAACTGCAAGTATTTGGCTCCAAACACCCACCAAGACCTACCAAGACTCCTTGAATGTCATTCAGATTATCTATGTACATTTTTCCCCTTTTAAATTACTGGATGAAGATCCAGAACTAGACTACCCAGGTGTAAGTCTCAAGTTTACCTTGTGATGAATTTCTCTGAGCAACTGCTCAATTTACACTAGTCTGAGACTTAAGGAATGGGAGAAAATAATAACTTTCACTCATACAATTATACGTACACATGTATGAAAGCATTATAACTACATGAAGTTATGCATTGGCATACTGCATCCAGTTTTGGTCACCACACTATAAAAAAAGATGTTGAGACTCTAGAAAAAGTGTAGAGGAGAGCAATCAGGATTATTAGGGGACTAGAGACTAAAACATAATGAAGAACGGTTACAGGAACTGGGCATGGCTAGTCTAGTGAAGAGAAGGACCAGGGGAGACATGATAGCAGTGTTCCAATATCTGAGGGGCTGCCACAAAAAGGGGTCAAGCTATTTTCCAAGGCACCCAAAGGCCAAACAAGGAATAATGGATGGAAATTGATCAAGGAGAGATTCAACCTAGAAATAAGGAGAAATTTTCTGACAGTGAGAACAATCAACCAATGGAACAGCTTGCCTTCAGAAGTTGTGGGAGCTTCATCACTGGAGGCTTTCAGGAAGAGATTGAATGACTGCCATTTGTCAGAAATGGGGGGGGTTGGACTAGATGACCTACAAGGTCCCTTCCAACTCTGTTATTCTAATCTAATTTCCAGGTCCTGGTCCCTACTGTGGAAATGCAACCCCGAGGGTAGGTAATTTTAAGAACCATCTCTGTAGTTGAAGCTTTTTAGCAGTATTTTTTATTATATTGGGAAAATACCCAATTTTATTACAATTTTTTCAGATATTTTAGACAGGTGGAATGTCATTTCTCCCTATCTAACTTCAACATACACGTTAAATGAAATAGCTACTAATTCTTCTCTATTAGTAATTTTCCCTGTGTGTTCAATGGGTTCAGATGGAGGATAAAATTGATCTAATCCAGAGGTGAAATGCTCCCGGTTCGGGCGGGCCGGTCGGTCATCGTAGATCCGATAGCGATCGCAGCGCGAGGCTTCCCCCACCCGCAAAGCGTTCTGTGCATGCACAGAGGGTAAAAGAACCCAAATGGCGGCGTCCAGGCGGGTGGGGGAAGCCTTGCGCTGCGATCGCTATCGGCTCTACGACGGCCGACTGGCCCGCCGGAACCAGGAGCATTTCACCCCTGATCTAATCCTTGATCTCATATTTTAAACTTTATCCTGAGAAAAGAGGTTTTAGTGTTGTCAAATTAAATTGCTGTATTGTACGGATAGTCCCCAGTTTAAAAATGAGCTCTCTTCTCAAGGACTGCCCTGAAGTCAAATTTGTATGCAAACCAGAACAATATTATTAAATAATACCACATAAGTAGTATTTACGTAATGAACTTGATCTCTGTGTATTTAATTCCAGTTTTTTTCAACAGCCTCGATTATTAACTATGGGTTGACCTTAAATGGGGTGAACTTAACTTGGGAAATTGTTGTATTGTGTAAAATGACACTGATTTTAAAGAACAGTTGAGGGTTGGAAGTGAAAGCTGAAATACCTCAGTTAACCAAGAGAAAAAGCCCTACATATAAACAGTGTCACAGATGTTTATATAGCTTCCTTCATAAACAAGGAGTTTTTATATTTCTAGAATATAGGTAGTCCTCAACTTACAACAGTTCATTTAGTGACCGTTCAAAGTTGCAACGGCACTGAAAAAAAGTGACTTATGGCCGTTTTTCATACTTACGACTTTCGTAGCAGCCCCATGATCATATGATCAAAAATTCAGATGCTTGGCAACTGACTCATACTTATGACCGTTGCAGCATCCCGGGGTCATGCGATCCCCTTTTGCGACCTTCTGACAAGCATAGTCAATGGGGAATCCAGATTCACTTAACAACCCGGCTTAGTAACTTATCAGCTGCAGCGAGTCACTTAACAACTGTAGCACAAAAGGTCGTAAAACGGGGTAAAACTCAACAAATGTTTCCATTAACAACGGAAATTTTGGACTCAGTTGTGGTCGTAAGGCGAGGACTGCCTGTATTTTTTTATTCCATAAATATAGCAAGCAAAATGATCAGTAAGGAAATACATCCATTTTGATTTCTTGGCAGTAATGCAGAAGTGGTCATCCCTGTCTTCTTTCAGGATTGTGTTATGCCTGCAACCCAGGTATTTTCCAGAGTTTTCTGCTCAACGTTTTGGAATCAGTCCAACACACATTTCATGAAGCCACAGTGCGAGCTGAATCTACCTATGATCTATCCCAGGGGTGTCAAACGCACAGCCGGCGGGCCGGATCTGGCCCGCAATAGGCCCAGAGTTGTCCCACGGGGCCATAACAGAGATGGCGGGAAGACCGGGCCTGTGCCACCCTGGCCCCGCCCACCCAGTCAGCCGTGATGACCAGGCCACACACCCCCGGCCCCTCAAGGGCAAACAAATTCTCGATACGGCCCACGATGGGATCGAGTTAGACACCCCTGATCCCGATGCTAAACAGAAATCTTTTGGGAAACATCTGATCTGGTCATCCATACCGCTGCTACTTGATTAGTTTAAACCTCTCTTCCTGAAAACGACCACCTCTTATTCACACTCACTACCGTGGTTCCCCAAAAATAAGACATCCCAAAAAAATAAACCCTCCCCTGAAAATAAACCCTCCCCCGAAAATATTTAACCGCATGTGCAACCAGTCCCCGCCATTTCCTTTGGTTAGGGTTAGGGAGACAGAGCTGGAAATCAGGTAAGATGGCAAGAGGAGCCTTGTCTTGCTCCATGCGCCCCAAAATAATAAGACCTCCCAAAAAATAAGGCCAAGCACTTATTTCAGGGTTCAAAAAAATAGAAGACAGGGTCTTATTTTCGGGAAACACGGCAGAAAATCTCACTCTGGGGAAACTCACTTGTCTTTAAGCAGTTAGTGAAAAATAAAGGCCCATCAGTGCTATTGGAGAGCCCTACTCTTCTTGTAAATTATTGATAGTGCTGACTAAATCCATAGTTGTTTTATTTGATTTTTCAATACATACTCAGAATTGAAACTGAATTTGATTTAACTTGATTGCCCCCCCCCCCCTAAACTTAGGGGTGATCCTACCCACAGGCAAAGTTGCCAGGCATACAGATAGTCCTCACCTTAGCAACTATTCAAAGTTACTACGGGCCTTCCAAGAGGTACTTAGGACCCAGGTCCAAAGTTTCATCTGATGCCCCCACCTCACCCCGAGGTCACATGACTGCATTTCAGGCATTCAGCAACCTGCCCACATTTATGGCCATTTACAATGTCTTACAGCCACACGACATTTTACAGCGTTTTTAGAAAATCTGGCATGTACCTATGGTTTTAGCAAAACAGGCCCACGGCAAGTTGGTTTGCTTAACGACCGCTGCAAAAAAGATACTAAAAATCAGGTTGGTCATTGGGGTGACCCACTTTACAATCATCATGTTCATAATAGGCTATTAAGTCCCACGGGATTGGGCGGCCTATAAGAACTTTAAATTAAATTAAATTAAATTATGCTTGTAAATTGAGGATTACTTGTACATACCGTACTTCCCTTTCTTAAGGTATAAGTCAAGAAAACCGGAATATAAAGCATGCTGTCATGGTATTAATAAGTCAGATGGCGGTTGACATATCTGTATATCAATACACGGTAACAGGAGCCTCCTGTTCTGTCCCCAGTTACGAACGTATCAAAAACACACCGTTTGAACGAACTTAGTTTAATTAATGAACCACTGCCAATAACTGGCTTAGCAGTGGCGAAACACACAAATCAAAAGAAGCAATCCTTTCTTGCAGAAAGTCAGCTGCTAATTAGTATTCATTAGCAGCTGGAAACTTGACTGCAGAAAATACGACTTCAGCAACAGAGTGGTCAATGCCTGGAATGCACTACCTGACTTTGTGGTTTCTTCCCCAAACCCCAAAAACGTTAACCTTAAGACTGTCTACAGTCGACCTCGCCCCATTCCTAAGAGGTCTGTAAGGGGCGTGCATAAGCGCACCATCGTGCCTACCGTCCCTGTCCTACTGTCCTATTGTCCAAATTTACCTATACCTACTTTGCTTTTGTTTATGTTTATACCATACCTGTTATCTTGTACACGTTTTGAACAAATAAAATAAAGAAATAAAAAATAAATTAGCCAGATGGATATCAGAAGCTATAATGAAGAGAGCAGAAGAGAGAAGGAAAACAAAAGCCATTGGTGGAATACTAAACGCAAAGTTCCAGAGAGAAGCAAGAAAAGATAAAGGAAAATACCGTTTTTTCGGAGTATAAGACGCACCGGAGTATAAGACGCACCTTAGTTTTGGGGGAGGAAAATAGGGGAAAACAATCTGCCTACCAGGTATTCATCCGGCTAGCGTCCTTAGTCTGGTCAGCTTCAGCACATTATTTTATCCCCTGGTTAGGACTTAAAAAAACCTTCTGAGAGAGTAACAATGAAAGAGCATGCAAGCCAGTAAGAGCTGGGAAGATCATTAGCACCTGGTTAGGGCTAGAAAAAAACTTATTCGGAGCAGCTTCAGCACATTATTTTATCTCTTGGTTAGGACTTAAAAAAACCTTCTTCTGAGAGAGTAACAATGAAAGAGCATGCAAGCCAGTAAGAGCTGGGAAGATCGTTAGCACCTGGTTAGGGCTAGAAAAAAAAAGCTACATTCGAAGTATAAGACGCACCCAAATTTTCAGCCACTTTTAGGGAGGAAAAAGGTGCGTCTTATACTCCGAAAAATACGGTATTGGGCTAAACAATGTAAGAAGCTAGAGGAAGCAGCCATGAGAGGTCATACACGAGAGTGTTTCACTTATGTGAAGATGACCAGAAACTCCTTTATGGCAAGAAAGGCTATATGGTCAGAGGACGTGATGGACAAGAATTGCATGACCAACAAGCAAGAGAAAGATGGTGGAAATATGCAGAACAACTTTACATAAACAAAAAACAAGGCCAAGACATAAGAGGAGAACCTGACCTACCAGAAATGGAACCAGATATCCTGGAGGAGGAGGTAAACACTCAACCAGTTGCCTAATGTATTGGTATTAATGTACTGGAATTAAGCTAAGAATAGATTAAATAATGATCATGGCTGTAAACTTTAATTGTTACTGCACAAAACATTTCTAACCAGATGACACACTGTTCAATGAAAGATTATTTGTATTAAAATAAAATAATTTTTTTTAAAAAAAAAACACCAGTTGCCTAACCACTAAGTCACAGGAGTTGATTAAATTCCTGCAGTTGCTGAGATCACTGCCAACAAAAGCACCGACAGCACTTTGCCAAAGTGTATGAAAGACTGGTCAGTGGGTCAAAACAATGGAAAGAATCAATATTTATCCCCAAACCAAAGAAAGGTGATACGAAAGACTGTTCCAACCACTGAACCATAGCCTTGATACCACACAAGTAAAATTCCCTTGAAGCTAATCCAGCAACATTTCAATCCAACTGTGAATAGCCTAATATACAAGCAGGATTTTGGAAAGGAGGGGGAACACGGGGTCATATTGCCAATCTACGTTGGATGGTGGAAAAAGTAAAGGAATACCCAAGAGACCTCTACATGGGTTTCATTGACTACACAACAGCCTTCAATTGTGTTGACCATGACAGGCTCTGGAACTGCCTCAAAGAACTGGAAAGATCACCACACCATATCCAGCTCATTCGGTCATTGTATTCTGATCAGGCAATCTGGAGACCCAAAATGGTTCAGAATTGGGGGGGAAAGCACATGACAAGGTTGCATCCTATCACCTACTGTTCAACATGTATACAGAAATAGCTACGAGAAATGCACATTTGGAGGAATCTACCATTGGGTTTAAAATAAATGGTTGGATTATTAACAACTTCCAATTGGCAGATGATACAACATTACTCGCAGGAAACAAGGAGGGTCTGCAGTTGTTTGTTTGTTTGTTTGTTTGTTTGTTTATTAAGTAGTTTTTCTATGCCGCCCTACTCCCTGAGGACTCAGGGCGGCGTACAACATTTTATAAAAATTCCAAATCATTAAAAAAACAGCTTAAAAACAGTTAAGAAATATATAAATACACACCATACATACATGGGGGAGACATCAGATATAAAATCATCTCAAACTCACCCCGCCTGCAGGAAGAGCCATGTCTTAATGGCTTTTCGGAAGGCCAGCAAGGTGGGGATAATTCGGATCTCTGGAGGAAGTTGGTTCCAGAGAGCGGGGGCCCCTACAGAGAAGGCCCTTCCCCTAGGCCCCACCAGTCGGCATTGTTTGGCTGAAGGGACCTGGAGGAGACCCACTCTGTGGGACCTGACCGGTCAGAGGGAGGAATGTGGCAGAATGCGGTCCCGGAGATACCCTGGTCCTAAGCCATGTAGGGCTTTAAAGATGATGATCAGCACCTTGAATTGTACCCGGAGACCAATGGGCAGCCAATGCAGCTGGCAGAGTATAGGCAGCCCCATGTAGAGCGCATTGCAGTAGTCCAGTAGGGAGGTGACAAGGGCGTGCGTGACCGTGAGTAGAGCCTCCTTCTCCAAGTATGGTCACAATTGGTGCACCAGGCGAACCTGTGCAAAAGCCCCCCTAGCCACAGCCGTAAGGTGTTGGTCTAATTTTAGCTGTGGATCTAGGAGGACTCCCAAATTGCGAACCCGTTCTGAGGGAGTTAATTTTTCTCCCTCAAGAACCAAGGAGGGACAGTCGATATAGTCCTTCGGAGGCAATATTCAGAGCCACTCAGTCTTGTCGGGACTGAGTCTGAGTCTGTTCCTCCCCATCCAGATCCTAACGTCGTCCAGGCACTGGCACATCACATCACATGGTTAATCCTGAGTGTCAAAATGAAAGTGAAAAATTCGGACTGCACCTTAACATCAAGAAAATAAAGATAATGACAACTGCCGAGAACACACAGGTCGGAGTGCAGATCAACAATGAGACCATTGAAACAGTAAAGGAATTGATCCTTCCTAGCACAAAAATTGACCAAAGTGGTGACTGCAGCCCTGAGTTCAGAAGGTGTATAGCACTTGCAAGAATTGTAATGTCTGGCATGGATAACACCTGGGAGATTAAAGACATCAACCACACAACCAAATGCAGATTAGTTAACGCAATAATTTCTCCAATTGCTACTTATGGCTGTGAAACCTGGACTCTGAAAAAGGCAGATAGGAGACGGGTGGAGCTGGAGACCACCTATTACGCATCCCATGGATTGCAAAAATAACAAAGAAATCCTAGCCCAAACCTGACCAAAAATATCACCTAAAGCGAAGATCGCCAAACAGAGGCTGTCATACTTTGGTCATTTCATGAGAGATGACTCACTCGAAAATTGCATCATGCTGGGAGTGATCAGCGGACAAAGGAGAACAGGTCGCTCTAGCCCCTTCTGAGGAAACATTACAAAAGATGACACGGGGACAAGCCTGGCACATCTGAAGGAAGTGGTGGGAGACAGAGGTGCATGGAGAGTACTGGCCCATAGAGTGGCTGGGGGTCAGACATGATTAAAAGGCTGACAACTTCATTTTGGCTGCTTCAAGCTTGGGATTCTTCCAGAAAGTTCAAAATAGCCATTTATGAACTTAGCTGGACATTCTGAGCTTAACATGATTTAAGGCATGTGGGTCTAACTTTGGGCTTGCCTGGGCCACACTGAGTGAAGAGGAATTATCTTGGGCCACATATAAAATATATACTGATTTATATAAGGCACCTAATAAGATTAAACCTTTACGATATTGGGCCATGGATCGGATGGACATGGCTGATTTAAGTCCTCTAGCATTCCGCATTTTTAATTTCTATGGCAATTTTTCTCTCCCTTCCAGGCGCTCCAACATTTCAAAACCCTTGATTCCACTTTTTAAAGTCCCATTTCTATCTTGCCCATTACAATAGGACTACAAATTTGAAATCAACTGCAGCAAAGTTTGAAATATAATGTGTTATCACTCCAAATTCTAACAAAACCAGGATCCGGAAAATTGTCTGCTGAATCCAAAGTCCATTAAACTGAAATTTGTTAAGTTGAGAGTAAATTGTGTGAAACCTAACAATGTGTATAAATACATTGTAATACACAGAGATATGACCTATGCCTCCATAACGATTTTTTTGAAGTCTGTCAGTTTTTCTCCAGATGGAAATAGCATGTTATTTGTAGTTCGATACAATGGGAGAAAATATAAGTGAAAGGGTGAAAATCGCAAAAACGTTTAGACTTCCTCAGTGAGCTTTCTGGGTTAACGAATAGGTCTCCATCACTGCATTTTCAACTGGGAACAATTTGACATGGTTAATTAAGTGCACCAGCGTGCCTACCGTCCCTGTCCTAATGTTCCCTCTTATCAGTACCCATCCTATGTATATAAACAATGTTATATCTATGTATATTACCAACACGTACTTGACATAAATATAAACAAACAAACAAACAAATAAATAAATAATAAATAAATATAAATAAATAAATAAAAATAAAAATAAATAAATAAATAAATATAAATATAAATAATATAAATATAAATAATATAAATATAAATATAAATATAAATAATATAAATATAAATATAAATATAAATATAAATATAAATATAAATATAAATATAAATATAAATATAAATAATATAAATAAATAAATAAAGTTAGTTAACAAGAGTTTTCCCTGATTAGATTCCCTCCAAGCTCTTTTGGGACTGTGCAGAAATGAATACAAAAAGGCTGAGCTATAAAACACGATTTATCTATTACAATGGCATTCTGACATCCGTGCTGGGCTTCACCACAATGCAGTTAAACTACAACATGTGAACACATACAAGTGTTGAGGGGGACTGGTGGCAAAGGTATTCATACTACATTATTATTATTATAATCTCCATATTGCATTATTTCTCTGACCCTCAACACCGCTTCATCCCCCAAATCGGAGAGAACCCCACATGTCGATCCCTTAAGATTTCTCCAAGGACGAAACGGCAAACCACAAATCAGGACTACCAGGCAGTAGCCCTTTCCAAAAAAATAAACCTCTGATTTCTCCATCCCCACGAATCCACCGAAGTCTGGACTTTGTTCACTTAGCCAAAGCTTTTCCCACACACACATGCACGCAAATTAACCAACTTTACCCAAGACGAGGGCACGCCAGCCTCCACGGGAGCCTTACGACCCGGATCCCCCAGTCGGACGCGTTCCCACGACTCTTCCCGACTAGGCGCAGGTCAGACCCACCCAAAGAGCCGCCTCCGATGAGGACGGCACCAGTCAGCGCCCCCGCCGAGGCCCCATAAATGCACCGGGCGTCGCGGAGGAGGCGAGGGGCGCGCTCCTGCAGGCAGGTGGCAGCGCCGATGTGATAGACGCCCAGGAAGCCGCATCCCGCGAACGACACGCTCCAGCCGTCCTCGCCCTCCAGCAGTTCCACCATCGCGGCTAACAAAAAGACAGCAACAACCACCACCCAAACTGCACCCGGCCGGCCGCCACACCGGCCGCTAATGAAGCCGCTAATGAAGCAGCCTGACACCCGCCTCCGCTTCGCCCCGCCCCTGGATGTGGCGCCGGGACCGCCGACCAATCGGCAGGGCGATGCAAAACAGACGACGCCAGTGTGGTGGTGGGATTGGGGGGGGGCGGGTGTTGAAAAGGTGGCGGGTGGCCCTCACAGTTCCCTCATTTTGGGGCTAGACTAGAGCAATGGAAGGAGCGAGGGAAGGGGAAGTGCGAAGGCCCCAGGGTGGAAACCGAGAGACCCCGTGTTCGAATCCTGCCTTTAGACATGAGGACTTAGACTTAGATTAACTTCATTGTCACTTTGAATGTACGTTAATTGGCATACATTAAAATGAAATTTCGTTTCATACAGCTCTCAAAAGGTCTCCACTTCCAATATACACTACATATACACTGACTGACTGACTGACTGACTGACTAAATCTATCTATCTATCATCTACCTATCTATCATCTACCTACCTACCTACCTACCTATTTATATCATCTATCATCTACCTATCTATCATCTACCTACCTACTTATATCTATCATCTACCTACCTACATACCTACATACCTACATACCTATTTATATCATCTACCTATCTACCTACCTACCTACCTATATCTATCATCTACCTACCTATCTACCTACCTATTTATATCATCTATCATCTACCTATCTACCATCTACCTACCTACCTATATCTATCATCTACCTACCTACATACCTACATACCTACATACCTATTTATATCATCTACCTATCTATCATCTACCTACCTACCTACCTATATCTATCATCTACCTACCTATCTACCTACCTATTTATATCACCTATCATCTACCTATCTACCATCTACCTACCTACCTACCTATATCTATCATCTAGCTACCTACCTACCAATTTATATCATCTATCATCTACCTATCTATCATCTACCTACCTACCTATATCTATCATCTACCTACCTACCTACCTACCTACCTATCTATCATCTACCTATCTATCATCTACCTATCTATCATCTACCTATCTATATCTACCTACCTATCTATATCTATCTATCATCTACCTACCTATCTATATCTATCTTCTATCATCTACCTACCTACCTACCTATTTATATCTATCATCTACCTATCTATCATCTACCTATCTATATCTACCTATCTATATCTATCAATCATCTACCTACCTATCTATATCTATCTTCTATCATCTACCTACCTACCTACCTATTTATATCTATCATCTACCTATCATCTACCTATCTATATCTATCTACCTATCATCTACCTACCTACCTACCTACCGTACCTATCATCTATCATCTACCTATCTATCAGCTACCTACCTACCTACCTACCTACCTACCTACCTACCTACCTATATCTATCTATCTATCTATCTATCTATCTATCTATCTATCTATCTATCTATCATCTACCTACCTACCTACCTACCTACCTATCTATTTATATCTATCTATCTATCTATCTATCATCTACTTATCTATCATCTACCTACCTACCTATCTATATCTATCTATCATCTATCATCTACCTACCTACCTACCTAGTTATATCATCTATCATCTACCTATCTATCATCATCTACCTACCTACCTACCTATTTATATCATCTATCATCTACCTATCTATCATCTACCTACCTACCTACCTATTTATATCATCTATCTACCTATCTATCATCTACCTACCTACCTACCTATTTATATCATCTATCATCTACCTATCTATCATCTACCTACCTACCTACCTATTTATATCATCTATCATCTACCTATCTATCATCATCTACCTATCTATCATCTACCTATCATCCACCTACCTACCTACCTATTTATATCATCTATCATCTACCTATCTACCTACCTATCTATTTATATCTATCATCTATCATCTATCATCTACCTATCATCTACCTATCTATCATCTACCTACCTATCTACCTATCTACCTATTTATATCTATCTATCTATCTATCTATCTATCTATCTATCTATCTATCTATCTATCTATCTATCTATCTATCTATCTATCTATCTATCTACACTGCAGCACCTTGGGCCAGTCCCTCTCACTTAGTCTAAGGAAGGTGGCAATGGCAAACATTTCTGAAAAACCTTGCCAAAAAAAAGCCCTATAGGGACTGGCCCAAGCAGTCTCCAGAAGTGGCTCAAAAACTCCAACTCCTACCATAAAGTGCAGTAAATCAATAGCAAGCACTATTGGAAGTATTAGAAATCGATAATAAGGAAGGGGAACAAGTAATATAGTAGTCACTAGGGTTACTTTTATTCATTCTGCATCTATGCTGCTTGCTCTGCCCAGTCTCAGCAGGAGGCCTGTGAAGATGGAAGCTAGGAAGCTAATTGGGGTCAGAACTGTTTAGTAATTGGAGGGGAGACCACTAGGAAATCCCAAAGTTGGAGGATAGGCTGGGAAGTTGAAGTAACATTCTGCAAAAAAAAAAGGCAGGGCTAAACTTTGATGAAATGGGCAAGAAGGAATGAGCCTGAGAAAGAGCTGCTACGAAGACATAGGTCAGATAAAATCTTGAGTCTACAGCAAACCTGCACGATTGAATCACAATGGCTCTATAATAAAAGTATTCCTAGATTGCATGGCTTTGGTTTCTTTGGTTCACTTAAGAGCTGACACCAATCTAACAAGCCTGAAAGCACCTCTTCCCTGCCTCCCTTTATCTTTGTAAGAATTGGGGAGCATCTTTTCTAAGATACATTCTCAGGTTAATGTTCTGATGATATCAAGCTGGCTGGAGAATTCTGGGAGTTGAAGTCCACAAGTCTTAAAGTTGCCAAGTTTGAAGACCTCTGCTCTACCATCATCCTGGTTCCCAAGAAACCCTTCGTCCAGGAACTGAATGACTATAGATTGGTTGCTCTGACATTTGTAGTTATGAAGACCTTTGAAAGGTTACTGCTGACTCACCTGAAATTCCTCATGGATCCGCTGTTAAGACTTCTTGCAGTTTGCCTATTGCGCAAATAGATCAACAGATAATGCTGTCAACATGCGCTGCACCTTGCAGCATCTTGAATTCCCAGGGTCTTATGCACAGATCCTTTTTGTAGACTTCAGCTTGGCATTCAATGCCATCATTCCAGAAACCTTCACTCTAACCTGACTCAGTTAGCTCTGCCTGTCCATTCTTGTAGATGGGTGATAAGTTTTCTGACAGGTAAGAAGCAACAGGTGAAGCTGGGGAAAATCACATCAATGATGTGTACCCAGACAATTAGCATAGGTGCTCATCAGGGCTGTGTGATGTCTCCATTACTCTTCTCTCTCTATACCACAGGTGTCAAACTCTTGGCGTCATGTTGCCATCACTTGATGTTTCTCGACGGTTTTTCCCTTTGAGGAGCTGGGGTGGGTGTGGCCTGCGCGTGACACATCCAGCCCACGGGCCGCCATGACGGAGTGAGAATAAATCTCACAGAGGCGAAATAGATTGTTCTTCCGGAATTCAGACATTAGAAATAAAGCCGGAGTTTAAAAGTCTAATTAAAATATTTATTTCGGTACAAAAACAATAAAATCTCATTTGTTTACATCTCTGCTATAAAATGCGACTTCCTCAGTCGGAAGCCAGAAGAAGAAAGAAAGAATGGAAATTCAGGAATGCACACATGCGTACAAGAACATATCAATCACGTGCTCAGGAATGAACCATTATATTAGATAGGGATGCAGCTCCCTGCATATACATACAACAGACAATAATCAGACTGTGACACGCCAGTTTGACACCCCTGCTCTGTACCAATGACTACATCCCTAAGGAGCGCTCTGTTAAAAGTTCTGAAGTCTGGAGATGATACAACAGCTATTGGTCTCATTCAAGATGGTGAACAGTCTCCATATAGATGGGAGGTTGAACAATTGGCCCTGTGGTGCAGCCGGAACAATCTAGAGCTGAACATGCTTAAAACTGTAGAGAGATTTTGGATTTTCGGAGTAGTTCTCCTATTCTACCACCTCTTGCAATATTAAACAGCACAGTATCCATTCCATGTTTTTGGGTTATACAATCTCCCAGTAGTTGAAATAGACACTTAACACTAGAACCACCACTAAAAATTGTACGTATTGTATATGGTATGGTATGGTATGGTATGGTATGGTATGGTATGGTATGGTAATTGAATTCACTATATTGAATCCATTTGTATGAATCCCATTCATCACAGTCAGATATAACATTGTTAATTTGTGGAATGCTTACTGTACAATGGCGAATGCAGCCACCAATAGCACTATAGCAATAGCACTTTACTTATATACCGCTTCATAGTGCTTTACAGCCCTCTCTAAGCGGTTTACAGAGTTCAGCATATTGCCCCCAACAATCTGGGTCCTCATTTTACCCACCTCGGAAGGATGGAAGGCTGAGTCAACCTTGAGCCTAGTGAGATTTGAACAACTGAACTGCTGAACTAGCAGTCAGCCTGCAGTCGCAGCATTTAACCACTGCACCACTTCAGCTCTACAAACCATGGTTTGTAAATCAACATTATAGCTTAGAGGGGTATTAGATTTAGCACAACTGTGATTTATTTAATGAACCACAGCGAAGAGGTTGTGACTTAGCACACTGTGTGAGTTTTTTCCAGAAGCAACTTTAAAAAAATCAGTAATGGGTCTTTGCCCACAACAGTCCGTATTCCTACAACCAACTTAAAGAGTCAAAAGAATAGCAATAGCACTTATATACCGCTTCCTTGGAAGGATGGAAGGCTGAGTCAACCTTGAGTGGGTGAGTATTGAACTGCCTAAATGCTGAGTTGGCAGTCAGCAGAATTAGCCTGCAATACTGCATTCTAACCACTGCGCCAACACGAAGTTGTATTTGTGCCATGTGGGAAGCTTGTTTGTTAGCTTTGATTTTAGCTGATTCCCCCCAAAGCTAAGCAGTGTCAGACCTGGTATTGTAATATATTCAGACGACAGACCACCAGGATAAAGGTTCCTATCTCCGTTTTCCAAGCCTTTATGTTGGGTGAATGCAATTCATTTGGTTTGTTTTACAACACAATCAACACAAAGTATTGTGAGAATGGACTGCAAAACGTGGCTGACACGCACCAAAGATAGGTTGGTCAGAGAGCCTTTTTTTGCTGGGGGGGGGGAATTCAGTGGCAGGCGACCCCTGACTTTGCTGCCATGTGAGCACGGTCTTCCCAGTTCGCAGTGGCGTTTAGATTCGGTCAGAGGGAGGTGTCTGATAAGGGTCGTGTGAACCCGGCCGACACGCAACACGGGTTCTCGGCGGGGCTGCTCCTGAGCATCTCCCAAAGGAAGACCGCCTGCGATCGGGAGCCCTTCCCCAGCCCACTTCGCTCCCGGACCCCGAGCGAGCCTGGCAGGGAGTCAAGACGGCGAGAGCCGCCAGGCACGCCGAGGGTTAAGCCGGGCGGGCTTCGGCTCCTCTCTGCCGCGGCGGCGGCCTCATCCCCTCCTCCTCGCCGCCTCTTGAGCGACGTCGCATTACATCATCGCCCCCGGAGCCCATTCGCTGAAGGCCGGTTCCTGCTTGGCCCGCGGAGCGCAAAGCTTGCCGCTGACCGGAGCTGGCACCCAGCTTGGCGGGCTGACCGACGGACGGACGGACGGACGGGCAGGTGGGTGGGCTCCTTCTTCGCGCCGGGAAGGCAGCGTCCCTGCGCCCTTGCAAGCAGCCGGCTCCCGGTCGGGCTCAGCGGCGGAGGATGGCGGAGAGCGAGTGCGAGACCCCCAGCACTCCCGGGGAGTTCGAGAGCAAGTACTTCGAGTACAACGGGGTGCGCCTGCCGCCCTTCTGCCGCGGGAAGATGGAGGAGATCACCAATTTCCCCGTGCGCGACAGCGACGTCTGGATTGTTACCTACCCCAAATCAGGTAGGAGGCGGCGCTGCGCGGCGGGCGGGCGGGCAAGGGAAAGGAGGCCCCCATCCATTCCCGCTCCCTCCATCCCTTCTCCTCCTCTCTCTCCCTCCCCGCCCCGCCTGTTTTCCTCTCCCGGTTTCCTCCGGTTTCCTCCTTCGCCCACCTGACTCCGGTGCGAAGCCCCGACTGCTCTGTTTTCGGCGTCCTGGAGGCCGCCGGAGGGAGGGGGGGGGTGTCCGGGTTCATCTCTCTTCACACACACACACACACACACACACCCGGCCCAGTCAGGTTGCAAGACGGCCAGCCGAAAGGAGCCTTGCGCGACTTTCTTGGCCTGGAGAAGAGAAGAGGCGAGTTGGCTTCTCCTTCCCATTGGAAGCGTCGCAAACCTCCTGCGGGTGCAGCTGGGTTCCTGGGGTGGGGTTTGGGTTGTCTTCTAAGGGTGTGTGGTATGTTACTACTGTGGTCCTCGTTTTTCATAACAGCAATAATAATGAGGAGGAGGTGGTGGTGGTGGTGGTGGAGGAGGAGGAGGTGGTGGAGGTGGTGGTGGTGGTCTGGCCTTACCTGTCTGGCTTACCTTCTCTGAGATTCTAACTGTGTTGGACCAAGGATAAGGCTTAGGGAATTGTAGGGATGGGCTTGTTAGCAGAGATGCCCATTTTGGGGCCTGAAACATGCAAGTGAAATATGTACACTGCAAATGATTATTTTCTTCCATACCTGAAAGCTGTAGCCTGAGATGTGCATTTTTATGCAATAATTAAAATAATAATAATTATTATTATTATCACAATTATATCACAGCGGCCAGTTGTTTCGCCGGATTTGGCATTAATTTCTAGTCAAGCCCCACCTAGGGGCCTAGGACGTGGTAATTTTTAATTTTTATTATTTTTATTTTTATTATTTTTATGATTATGATTATGATTATTAATTTCAGATTAAAAGCATTGTTAGGGAGGCACTTGTACTGAGAGATAACCTTCGTTAATAAAGGAAGGGCTCACTTTCAGATCAACAGAGGTGAATCCCAGAGAGATTTCTCCCCACCCCTTGTGGATTATCAACACAGCTGAGTGCAGGTGGAGCAGTTAGCCAGCCTCACAAGCTATACCAGGTCAGGCCTGATTCCTGCTTGAATGGAGAACTGCTTGTTGGCTAGATAGAGAAGGCCCATCTTGAAGGAAAACAGTGAGCCTTGAGTTACAGGACATCAGAGAGAGAGGGAGGGAGAGAGGGAGGGAGGGAGGGAGGGAGGGAGGGAGAGAGAGAGAGAGAGAGAGAGAGAGAGAGAGAGAGAGAGAGAGAGAGAGAGAGAGAGAGAGAGAGAGAGAGAGAGAGAGAGAGAGAGAGAGAGAGAAAAGGCAAGTGATGTAAAGGTGGACTGGTCCATATGGATGTTGCAGAGGGAGAAAACTGATTCTTTTATGCTTAATGTTGCAGTCCTCAGTCTTCCTATCTTCTCAGTCTTTTGATCCAGCTGACATGTTCCAGATGCTCAGGCTACAAGAAATCAACAGAAGTTGCTAAGATTTAAAAAACCACACACACACAAAACAAGGTTATTCCAAAGCAGACAGGAAACAATTCTTCTAATTGGACATGTGAATCAATCCATATTTATGGTGTTGCCTATCCCAGCGTTCTCCAACCTTTCTGGCTTTGCAGACTGGCGGCGGGTGGGGGAAGGGAATGGTTATACACGAGCAGCGGGCGAACACGCACACGCAGTTCCCTTTGCGCGAGCGACAGGCAGCCTCGCCGGCCACTCACAAAAGCAGCTGCATGTATGCTTGCCTGCTGCTTACAGAAGTGGAGCTGCGTACGCAGGCGCGCACTCACCCACCCACCACTTCTGCGGCCCGGTTCTGAACAGGCCGAGGCCCGGGTGTTGGGGGACCTCTGACCTATCCTGTCTCCAAGCAGAATGATGTTAGCAAAGAGCACAGAAGTCCATTTAGGTTAATTCTTGTGGCCTAATGTTCTTAATGGTCTCTCCTTAATCAGCGCGGGTACTTTCAGAATTGCGAGATTAATTTCAACCTTCCTGGATAGGCCAGACAGGGAAACATGATCAGATTTGCTAATGCTACTTTATTGTAAGGCTACTTTAACAGAATTTTGCAAGTCTGAAAGAACAGATCTGCCATGCTATTCAACCAACGTGCAGACCTGAGCATTCTATGGCCTTGGGCCACTTCCAGGCCTTTGACTCTCCTTGTCTGGCTCACATCAATTGGAAGTTAGAAGTCAAATGCAAATACTAGCAGCATGCTTCAGGGGACAGGAATGTCGCCCTGTACCCCTTTTCCTCAAGGTCCCAGGGATGATTTGGGAAAACAGTTATGAGATCGAGCTGGGAGCAAAGAGGTATGAATTCAAGCCAGCGTCTCGGATCAGATATTGATTGACCTTGGAAAGCCACATTCTTGTAGTCTGTACTCTGCACCACGGTTCCTAAGGCAGGACTCAGTGGTGGGTTCCTACCAGTGCGGTCCACTCTATAGCACCGGTAGCGGCCCGCTGGTGATGTCACAGTACCGGTGCGGTCAGTTGCCGGTGTCTGGGCGCCGCCATTTTTTTTAAAAAAAATTTTTTAACTTTTTTTATAATTTTCTTCTGCGCATGCCCAGAAGCCGAGCTTCCGTCACTGCGCATGCGCTGCCTTCCTACCCCACAGTGAGTCCAAGCAGGGGAGGATGGCTGAGGGAGCGCGTGAGACGCTGAAAGAACGGGCGGCAGGAGCTATCTCCATTTCCCTTCCCTTCAGCAGTCCGAGAAGCCACGAACACACGGTGATGATCCTAGGCATTTTTGCACATTCGAGGCTTCTCGAGCTGCTGAGGGGAGGGGGAATGGGCAGCAGGACCTATCTCAGTTCCTCTCCCTTCAGCAGGCCGAGAAGCCATGCCCACCCAGTCACATGGCTGGCAAGCCACACCCACAAAATAAGCCACGCCCACAGAGTGGTAGTAAAAAAATTAGGAACCCGCCCCTGGCAGGACTTAACAGTAGGACACGTTCTGGAAGTTGTAGGACTGCCATTCTCATTGCTTTGAGATGATGGCTACAGATGACGGCTATTAGATGCCACCTGGAGGGCCATGTATTGCTCAGTTAAATTCACGTTACTATATTTTTAGTTTGCTCTGTTTGCTGACATTAAATTGCAGCTATGCTTAACAGAAAACTGATCGGCATTTGGTAGTTCAAGACTCTAGAAAGAGTGCAGAGAAGAGCAACAAAGATGATTAGGAGGCTGGAGGCTAACACATATTAAGAACGATTGCTGGAATTGGGCATGTCTAGTTTAATGAAAAGAAGGACCAGGGGTGACATGATAGCAGTATTCCAATATTTCAGGGGCTTCCACAAAGAAGAGGGAGTCAACCTATTCTCAAAAGCACCTGAGGGCAGGACAAGAAGAAAAAGGTGGAAATTAGTCAAGGAGAGAAACAACCTAGAACTAAGGAGAAATTTCCTGACAGAACAATTAATCAGTGGAACAGCTTGCCTCCAGAAGTTGTGAATGCTCTAACACTGGAAGTTTTTAAGAAGAGATTGGATAACCATTTGTCTGAAATGGTATAGGTTTTCCTGTCTAAGCAGGGTGTTGGACTAGAAGACCTCCAAGGCCCCTTCCAACTCTGTTATTCTATTTTATTCTATCTGAAAAAGCTGCTTAGTAAACACAACAATACACGAGCACACAACAGATACAAACTCAAAGTGAACCGCTCCAAACTTGACTGTAGAAAATACGACTTTAGCAACAGAGTGGTAAATGCCTGGAACTCACTACCAGACTCTGTGGTTTCGTCACCAAACCCCCAAAACTTTACCCTAAGACTGTCCACGGTTGACCTCACCCGATTCCTAAGAGGTCAGTAAGGGGCATGCATAAGTGCACCAGCGTGCCTACCGTCCCTGTCCTAATGTTCCCTCTTATCAGTACCCATCTTATGTATATAAACAATGTTATATCTATGTATATTACTAACACGTACTTGACAAAAATAAAATTAAATTATTTTATTTTAAATTAAAATAAAATAAAATAAAGCAGGAGAACACATTGTTCCCAAGAGGTTAAACTCAGCTCTGGGTCTGTAAATCCAAGGTAGGAAGACATTTGTGGTTAAGAGCTACAGGAGTCTCTCCCACTGTTCCAGGTTGTCTCTTACTGGATATAATGACCCCCTAATGTAGTGGCTGAAAGTCATGTGACATGAAGTCCTGCCTGTCAGGAGACTATCAGGTTGAAGAAGCTAGTCAAGTATATTAGCCGAGGTGGCGCAGCGGTTAGAGGCAGGTACTGCAGGCCACTTTAGCTGACACTGATCCGCAGGTCAGTGGTTCAAATCTCACCGGCTCAAGGTTGACTCAGCCTTCCATCCTTCCAAGGTGGGTAAAATGAGGAACCAGATTGTTGGGGGCAATATAAATATACATTGCTTACTGGTGTAAACCGCTTAGAGAGTGCTTGCACTGTGAGGCGGTATATTAATCTCACAAACAAACAAACAAATAAACAAACAAACAAACAAACAAACAAACAAACAAATAAATAAAAAAGAGCAGGAGTCTCCAACCTTGGCAGCTTTAAGACTTGTGGACTTCAACTCCCAGAGTTCCTCAGCCAGCAAGCTGAGTGTATTAGAGTGCCATTGATATTTTTTTTTAAAATATTTTGATATTTTAAAATCCATAGGATTTTTAAAACTTGAGCCTTCTCCAATAAGTACAAAACCCTGAAATGGTTATAGCATCAGAAAGTTTAATTTTTCAGAGCACATGAAATCCTAATACGATATGTTCATTGTAGCATTGCAGCTTAATTATAAATCACAGTTAATGACTGAGCATTAGGTGCGAATCCACCCGGCTCCTTCTTAGAGAAGTCAGTTGTACATTGCGAGACTAAACAGGTTTGTCACGTAGGCCATCAGGAAAAAAAGGATGGCTTGAAGGCCCGGATGTTTCACATCTATATGTTTGTTTTGCATCTGCTTATTCTACCATCCCGTATTTTTGCTATGAAGGATTTCCCCCAGATTCTGGGCAAAGATTTAATCGAATGTGGTAGAGAAGCTACAATAGCATGCAAAAACCAGATTAGACCAGCTGGCTGCATCTTTATTGCTTTCTGAAGTTGCACATTTGAAATATTTATGACCTGCTGCCAGTACTAAAAGCTTCTACTTGATTTCCTCCAAACTTCAGAGAAAATTGTTTTATAAACTGCAGACGATACTGTAAATTCAGACTCATTTTGCAATTCTCTTTTGTTCTTGGGTTGCTTACAAAGCTTAAAACTGGTTGAGTTAAAGCTTAGGATACAAATTCTCATGTGCTAAACCCCAACCATACAAACCATAATATGGCTTATTTTAGAGTATAAATTTACCTTATATATAGGGGTGTGTGTGTGTGCATGTTTACCTTTATTTTTTATTTTATTTTATTTTATTTGTACATATTTTTAACAGACATACATATGTTTCATATTTTTATATGTTTTTTTATGTCATTTCACATGTTATCTACCTTTTATAAAGACTTCTACCTCTAGGGCAGTGATGGCGAACCTTTTTTGGTTCGCGTGCCAAAAAGGGGGGGAATGCGGGGGATCACGTGTGTGCGTGCCCACACCCATAATTCCATGCACCCTCACGCATGCGCGCATGACCCCCCCACCCCCAGCATGCAATGGCACGCCCATTTTTTGCTCTCCCCAGGCTTTAGAGCCTTTCTAGGAGCCTGGGGAGGGCGAAAATGGCCTTCCCCACCCCCTCTGGAGGCTGGAAACCGCCTGTTTCCTGACTCCCAGTGGGCCCAGAAGGCCTGAAAATCAGCCGGCCGGTGCACACATGCGCGCCGGACCTGAGCTCGCGTGCCCACCGATATGGCTCCGCGTGCCACTTGTGGCACCCATGCCATAGGTTCGCCATCACGGCTCTAGGGAGTTATAAAAAAAAACTACAAATAAATTTTTGCATGAGGAAAAACAAAACCACAGGGAAAGAGTCTAACAATATTGCTACATGCAAAGTGTGTGCAATATTTGTATTCCTACCTGAGGAGGACTTCGATTACACTTGGTTGAATTACTGGTTGGATTACTTGAGGAAGAAACGAAGACGTTGGAGGCAAACCAAGCCACTAAAACTCCAAACACTCCCACACAAGATACTTGAGTTCATGTGCTGAACAGGATGAACATGATAAGCTCTGATTAAATTATCTATCCAAACTGAGCCTATTAAGAAAGACGAATTGGAAGTCTCTATTCAAACAAGAAAATAAAAAGGGCAAGGGCAGCATGTCAGAACAACAACAACAACAACAACAACAACAACAACAACAATCCCAGGAAGGCAGCTCCTGCCCTCTCTGCAATAGAGTGCAGGTAGCCTTCAACTTACGACCACAACTGAGCTCAACATTTATGTTGCTAAGTGAGAAATTTGTTAAGTGAGTTTTGCCCCATTGTACTTGCCCCAATGGGTAAGTGAATCACTGCAGTGGTTAATTTAGTAACCTGGTTATTAAATGAATCTGGTTTCACCATTGCTTGTCAGAAGGTCGCAAAAAGGGATCGCATGACCCCGGGACATTGCAACCGTCATAAATGTGAGTCAGTTGTCAAGCATCTAAATGTAAATCATGTGACCAAGGGGATGCGGCAACGGTCATAAGTATGAAAAATAGCACTTAGCAATAGCACTTAGACTTATATACCGCTCCACAGTCCTTTACAGCCCTCTCTAAGCGGTTTTACAGAGTCAGCATAAAATGGTCATAAGTCACTTTTTTCAGTGCCGTTGTAACTTTGAACGGTCGCTAAATGAACTGTTATAAGTCGACTGCCTGTTCTCAATTTTATATCCTCCCCCAGGAAGGAAACACTCAAATACCTAACAAATTATAAGAAGTGATAAGAAGTAAAGTAGATTGGACTTCCCCAAAGGAAAAAGTCATGTCTCGGTGATTGGAGATTCACAGTGGTTCTCAACCTTCCTAATGCTGCGACCCGCCCCCACCGCGCCCCCTGCCCCACCGCCATTTGGGTTCTTTTACCCTCTGCGCATTGCTCTTCTAGCAAGAGATGGACGAAGACCGGCAAGAATATGTTCGGCAAACACCTGCTCATCTGAAAGGCTTTAAACTAAAACTGGTAGGGCAGGGTGACCAACTAGTAGAGTTAAACCACAAATCGGATAACAAGAAGAGAAATGGTGAAGAAAGGACTCACAAATACAAATTAAGAGATACAGGAAGCAAAACTAGGAGAATTATAAAGGGCTCAAATAGGCTTGAGCAGAGGGAATGAACTAGAAGACCTCGAGTTCTCTTCCAGCCCTATGATTTGATGATTTAGTTACTTGTTACTTGATCTATTACTTATCTGAAATGGTACAGGTTTCCTGTTTGAGCAGGAAGACCACCAAGGTCCCTTCCAACCTTGTTATTCTTTTATCTACTGGACTTTTCCCTATAATTCCAAGGGATGAAATTAAGGGTTTTATTCATTTCGAGAATTTATATACTTTCAGTGACTCTAGGCAGCTTACAAAAAAGTTTTGAAGTTCATCACATCTAGAGATGACTACCGTATTTTTCGGAGTATAAGATGCACCTTTTTCTCCCCTAAAAGAGGCTGGAAATTTGGGTGCGTCTTATACTCCAAATGTAGCTTTTTTTTTTGAAGATTTTTTTTCCCCAGCCCTAACGAGGTGCTAACAATATTCCCAGCTTGCAGGCTTGTTTTCATTGCTACTTCCTCAGAAGAAGTTTTTTTCCAGCCCTAAGTCTTTGCAGTCTTGTTTTCATTGCTACTTCCTCCGAAGAAGATTTTTTTCAGCCCTAACCAGGGGATAAAATAATGTGCTGAAGCTGACCAGACTAAGGACGCTAGCCAGATGAATACCTGGTAGGTAGATTTTTTTCCCCGTATTTTCCTCCCCCAAAACTAAGGTGCGTCTTATACTCCGTGCGTCTTATACTCTGAAAAATACGGTAGGTTGGGAAAGTATACACTGCAGTAAGATGCAAGAAGATCTGGCTATAGTGTTGATCATCTATTGATAGTAGAAAACGTTCTCTTGGAAAGCTTGTATTTTGTCTTATTAATTTTCTCGATAATTTGCAGGCACAAGTTTATTGCAGGAAGTGGTGTATCTTGTGAGCCAAGGAGCAGATCCTGATGAAATTGGATTAATGAACATAGATGAGCAGCTTCCAGTCTTAGAATATCCTCAACCCGGTCTGGACATTATCAAGGTACAAATGAATCCTCAGATCTGTGTTAAGGTTTTGGAATTACGTTGTTGATGCTTGACTGAGCTTTTGTTTTCAAGCCCTGTTTGATTCCTTGTTGTATTGGAATAGTTCATCATTATGAATGTTATGGTTTTAATGCTTTCAGATGATACATAACTTCGTATATAATTCAATAATTCACTCCTTCATGTGATTCTTGGACCCACTGATTATGTACTGGTCCTCTGCATCTTCTTCTGTATGAAACCCTTCGAGTACTTGAAGACTGCTTCCATATCTCCTCAAGAGCCGAGGTGGCGCAGTGGTTAAATGCAGCTACTGCAGGCTACTCCAACTGACTGCTAGTTCAGCAGTTCAGCTGTTCAAATCTCACCAGGCTCAAGGTTGACTCAGCCTTCCATCCTTCTGAGGTCGGTAAAATGAGGACCCAGATTGTTGGGGGCAATATGCTGAACTCTGTAAACCGCTTAGAGAGGGCTGTAAAGCACTATGAAGCGGTATATAAGTCTAAGTGCTATTGCTATTGCTATATCTCCTCAATTGTCTATTTTGAAAGCAAAGTATACCAAGATCCTTTCACCATTCCTCAGAGGGATTGATTTCCAGATCTTCCACCATCTTTGTAGCCCTTCTTTAAATTACAATTTCTCAATTACATTTTTGGACTTTAAACCTTGAATTCCAAGTGGGATCTGACTCAAGATAGAATTGAGAGGAACAATTGTTTCCAGGATGTTACTTCAATTAATGCACCCCAAAATAGCCCTTGCTTTTTTAATGTTTCCATCACACTGCTGGCTCATGCTTAGCCTTGACAAGGATACCCCAATCCCTTTCATATACTTTTTTCCTGCCCAGTTTCAAACTTTCCACTTGGTGTAATATGCAGATTTAATAAATGTCCCCCCAGCACCTTCATCCAAGATACTTATACAAATGAGTTCCTGCTGAATGACCTGAGACAGTCCCACTTGTTTTGGTATGCAGCTCTTTTACATGGGTTGACACCAGGGGTGAAATGCTACCGGTTCGGACCGGTTCTCCCAAAGTGGTAGTAAAATATGCTACCGGTTCGGATGAATTGGTATTTCCGACGATCAGCTGTGTAACAATCAGCTGTGACGCGCGATTTATGTTACCGTATTTTTCTGAGCATAAGACGCACCAGACTATAAGACACACCTTAGTTTTGGGGGAGGAAAACAAGGGAAAAAATATCTGCCTCTGCCTCCCAGCAAACAGCAAACGGCAAACAGTACAGATGATATACACTGTTTGCTGTGTATTTCTGTGCATGTGTGCCTGACCCATAGAAATAGCAAAGAATTGGAGAAATGTACATTATGGCAGTATATTAATGCCAGAAAGTTTTCTTAAATGTAGTCACACTAACTCCTCCCAATTATTTAAATAGATCTACTCTAAACATAACTAAGTCAGGGTTTAACTCAGCTGCCTTATCTTAATACTAAAACAGGACACTGTTACATTTCAGACTATACTTGTACAGATGCTGTTAAAATCGATGTGGCTTTCTGGAAGTATACATTATTCTCTGCTATTTAAAAGAAGATACAATAGCACTGGGCCTCTTCAGATCAAGCATTTATTTTAAAAAGCGTCTTCATTTTGTTAAGTTGTCTAGAACAATAATAAAGCAGTCTTTAAAAAATAAGTCTAATAATTTGAACATTCTATAGACATTTATAGTTATTGACTTACCTCCTTGCATCCAGTTTCAGCAGTCTGATTACCACAAGAAAATAAAATTCTGCCTCTACCTCTACCTCCCAGTGATTTTCCTCCTTGCAGCTAGTTTCACTTTCAGTTTTAGCAGGTGGCCTGCCTGCAGTGTCAATCAGCTGTTCTGCCAGATCAGAAGGGGGAAATGATATATGTTTGGGTGGCAATTCCAATAGATGGAAACCCAAGAAGTTGCTGATGCCATGGCTGCCCTGAGACATAAGACTTTAGACCAGTGTTTTCCATCCTTTACAATTTTAAGAGTTGTGGACTTCAACCTCTGCTGGCTGGGGAATTCTGGGAGTTGAAGTCCACACCTCTTAAGCTGTCCGGTTTGAGAAACATTGGCTTAGACCAGAGTTGTCAAAACTCGATTTCATTGAGGGCCTCATCGGGGTCGTGTTTGACCTTGGGGGTGGGATGGCCAGGGTGGGCATGGCCATCTCAAAGTCACTCGTGTCGGGGTACCTGTGGTGGCCCGAGCGCTTCCAGTGAAAACGGAGCTCAGGAAGGCTGGTTATGGCCCTCCCGAGCTCCATTTTCGCTGGCAGAGGCACTTTGGGCTGGTCCTTTGCTGTTTCCTGGGTGGCCCCATGGGCTAGATCTAAAAACCCCACGGGCTGGATCCGGCCTGCAGGCCTTGAGTTTGACACTCCTGGCTTAGACCTTTCAACTCCTCAGATACACACAGTTCCTCCACCAAGAAAAAGCATTATCTATTTACTTTTTGTTAATTCCTTTTTACCTCTTATTGTTTTATGATTTTTGGGGGGGGGACATATTTGAATATTTATTATGCTGGCCTTTGTCAGCCCTGAGCCTTCATGTTCTTCCCTGCCACATTACAGGAACTGACATCTCCTCGCCTGATCAAAAGCCACCTGCCGTACCGCTTCTTGCCTTCTGACCTGCATAGTGGCGAATCCAAGGTAGCCTTCATGGGTCATCTGTGTTACCTGCCCTCTGCAGGTTTTCTGACCTAGGGAGTTGGGATGGAGGGAGCATTCTGCCCAATGAATTGCTTTTCATCTTCCTAGATCATATACATGGCTCGTAATCCCAAAGATCTGGTCGTCGCTTATTATCAGTTTCATCGCTCCCTGCGAACTATGAGCTACAGAGGAACATTTCAGGAGTTCTGTCGGAGATTTATGAACGATAAGTGTAAGAATTTCCCGTCTGTTTTGTTAAGCAGTATCTTTCACTCTGTTTTACATCATGCAGGAACCATAGGACATGTGGCTTGGGGTATTAACTTGCCATCTAAGGCAGCCTCTCTCAACCCCAGCAACTTTTAAGATAGGCATACTTCAACTCCTAGAATTCCCCAGTCAGCCATGATCTAAGGCAGAGTTCCCCAACGTTTCCGGCTTTGCAGACCGGCAAGGTGGAGGATGGGATGGTTTGCGCAAGCCGCTGGCAAGCGTGCACGCAGCTCTATTTACGCGAGCGGTGTGCACACGCGCCTGCCGCTCAAGCAAATGGAGCACATGTGCACACACTCATCTGCTGAGTCAGGATGCGTGCACGTGCTCTCCTGCCGTTTCTACAGCAGAGTTGCAAACCCCTCACAGCCCACTAGTGGGCCACAGCCCACAGGTTGGGGGACCCCTGATATAAGGGATGAGAGTAGACGCTCTTTGAGCTTTGAGGACATGAGGAGCTCTGAATTAGCAGGGTGACCTCTTCAGCTTCAAGAGCTAAAGGGAATGTTAGCTGGCAAATTGCAGGTTGGGTATGGACACCTCTAGGCCCCACAGACTCATTGGGAGAGGGTTAGCCATATGGAGAATCCTTGACAGGCAACCATAGTCAGGACCGGAAACGTAGTCATTGTGAGGTTATTAAGTGAGGCATCATATGATCGCACATAATTTTACGACCTTTTTGCTGTGTTGGCTTAGCAAGACACTATGTGATCATGACTTGGGTTCTTCCCTGCTATTGACGTTGACTTTGTTGTGAGAAGCTGGGTGGGAAGTTGCAAATAGCGATCATGTGAATCAGGACACTACAACTGTTCTCATTGCAAGCTAATTGCCAAGCATCCGGATTGTGATCAGATGACCGAAGTGACACTGCAACAATTGTAAGTGTTAGGACTGGTCATAAATCACCAGACCTTTAAACTTTGAATGATTGTTAAACACATGATCATAATTTGATTATCTGTGTCTTGGAGCAGATCAAAATCTGTGAGATGGCAGGCACTGAATTGCTATCAAACCCTGACGGTTTTTTATGATGCACTAATTACAGAAGGGGTGGCTTTGATTGTGGCACTGTGGCCACGTCTGACAGATTTTGATTCCTTCTTCAGATATCTCTGAGAACATAATGCTTGGCTGCAACCATTGATCCTCATTATGTTGCAACCACAGTTTGTTTCCTCATTATGTTGCAACCGCTGTTGCAACATAATGCTGCAACCAGTCATCTCTTGTAGGAAAACCTCCCGCCGCATGAACCTCTGTTGGTCAAGCAATAGATCCTTGGTAGAGGTTGGTCAATAGATACTTGACCAACCTCTGTTGGTCAAGCAATAGATCTGAGCAGGAAAGACTCTGGCAAGGTCCTCTCCTGTTCCAGATAACTTCCTCCACTGCAAATTGTTTAGATTTGAACCTTTAGATACTAACGTTAAATTCGACCGGTATCTGAAAATCCCGTATGACGAAAGAACATGTATATGTGGGGCAAACGTTGTCGAGGATACGGCGCATATAATATTTGAATGTAGGATGTATGAGGAAGTAAGAAAACAATATCTGTCCCCAATTATAAATAAATTTTCCCACTGGAATGTAAGGCATAAATTAACATTTCTATTGAAGGCAGACTCTCCTCCCCTGGTAAGGGCTATCACTCGCTATCTTAATAGGATGACAGCAATACGAGCCAGCTACATCGAAAAGAATTTCATTGATTGTAAGAAAGATGAGCTGAGTTAGAGACGAGATATTTTATTTGGGTTATCTAGTTTTGGAAATTTAGTTATTGAATTTTGATATCGTTGAATTTTGATGTCATGTACCATATATATTTTTGTACGGTTGTTTCTGTACCTGTTTGTTCTGTTTTTCTTTTCTTTTTTGAAAAGGCCTTCGGGCTATTCAATAAATGTACTGTACTGTACTGTATCCTAAGGGATTCAACTGAACTGAATGCAAGATTAAAAGATGGAACCTAGAACCACTGCAAATTAGCAGCTTGTTTTGCCCGATGGCAGGTAGACTCCCTTGAGACACAAAAAGTCTGCTTCGCCCAAACTTGACTTGGACAGAAGACCTCGCCCTGTGGAGGAAAGTCTGGATGGTCCACTTTTCTTCTGAAGGTCTTCTAGAATGGTAGGAAAAATGTAGACTTCTTGAGAACACGAAAAGTCTGCTTCGCCCAATCTTGACCTGGACTGAAGACCCCACCCCGGAGAAGAACATCTGAATGGTCTACTTGTCTTCTAAAAGTGGACCGTTCAGACTTTCTTCCCCAGGGTGAGGTCTTCAGTCCAGGTCAAGTTTGAGGGAAGCCGACTTTTCGTGTCTCAGGGAGTCTACTTTTCCCCCGCCATTGAGAAATTTTAGAAAGGGGGAAAAGCCATGCTATACCCTTGCCAGTTGGCTCCAGTGATGCCCATGACACCATACCCTCCTAGGAAATCCAGGAATGATACAAGATAATCTTACCATGTTGTCATTGTGGGAGTAAGGCCAGTTGGAGTTATTTTCTTCGGTTGGGTTTTGTTAGGAATACACCAGTCATATTTTGAGAACAAAACAAAAAATATAAATGCAATATAATGAGTTTTGTATTCCAGTGAAAGTTTGTCCAATAATAACAATATTTTTTTTTTAATCTTGATTATTAGCTATTGTGTTTTCTGTCTCTATAGTAGGTTATGGTTCATGGTTTGAACATGTCCAGGAATTTTGGCAGCATCATATGGATTCCAATGTGCTCTTTCTGAAATATGAAGATATGCACAAGGTAATTATCCAAGCATATCAAAGCATTTCCCCCAACCTGTAAGCAGGAAGTGTTTTCTTTTCCCCTTGGTTCCTTTGAAGCAAGATCACAAACTTGGCAAGAGACAGAGATGGGGGTTAAGGGTGAGGTGTTTCCCCCTCTTGGCATTTTAGCTTAGTTAGTTAATATCATTTACAATCCAATGTTTTATTATTTTCAGGAGTTTGGTAAGCTGTTTGTTCCTGGGCTATCAGACAAATAAGTTAACAAGTTTAACAAAACCAAATGAAATATATGATTTGATCATCCTCCCCCTTTGCTTTAAACTTTAAGGGTACAATTTCCTTCATTTTAATTTTGATTTTAGCTTTTAGGATTTGTTCAATTGCTCTAATGCAGTGATGGCGAACCTATGGCACGCGTGCCACAGGTGGCACGCGGAGCCATATCTGCCAGCACTCGAGCCGTTGCCCCAGCTCAGCTCCAGCGCACATGTGCGCCCCAGCCAGCTGATTTTCCGCTTGCACGGAGGCTCTGGGGGGCATTTTAGGCTTCCAGAGGGCTTCTGGGGGGACAGGGGAGGGCGTTTTTGCCCTCCCTAGGCTCCAGGGAAGCCTCTGGAGCCTGGGGAGGGTGAAAAACGGGCCTACCGGGCCCACCAGAAGTTGGGAAACAGGCCGTTTTTGCCCTCCCCAGGCATTGAATTATGGGTGTGGGCACTCGCGCATGCGTGATAGCGCGTGCGCACACGCTTTTGGCACCCGAGGAAAAAAAGGTTCGCCATCACTGCTCTAATGGGTTATGCTTCTCTTCTATTTTAATCTGCTCTTTATGAATGGCTATCTTGATTCGTTATCGTTGTGAATACTTGCAGTTTATGAAAATGCCTTTGGTTGGTTTACAAAAACTGAAGTACAGCAAATGGAAGAAAATAGCTTTGAAATTCTATCTACGCAGAATCACAGAAGGAGCAGGAAGAACATGTTTTTTTTTAAGAAATATTGTTCAGGTCCTACTTCCACAATGAAATGGCAGTTGTATGCATGCTATTTTTAAGTTCCCAGAGTTTAAAAACCAGAGGCTTGTATTTCTTTGGATAGAGGCTCTATAAGGTCAGCTGTTTGCTCCTCTTCTGGTTTGCAAATAGTTGACTTGCACATAAGTTAATGACATCATAATTTGAGGAACATTGACAAAGTAATGGGGCTTCATGTCTACATTTCGATTTTCATATTGATTTCCATGATGATGTACTAGCAGTCAAAAAAAAAGATGGTGGCATCCACGGACCAGCATCGACAGAACCGGCTCCGTGATGTCACCACTGGTTTACTTCCGGTTCTATAGAACCGGGAGGAATCCACCTCTGTCATAGACCTCCATGGTTTCGTGTGCTGCCTGCATCCCATGGATGGGGCTTCGCTTGTTTGCACGACCTAATTTCTGGCATGCCGCAGACCACTGCGGGTCCACAGATCAAGTGTTGGGGGTCCCTGCATTAAATCATCCCTTGTTTTAGGTCAGGGGTCAGCAGCCTGCGGCTTTTTTCATTGCTGCTTCCTCTGACTATCAGCTGAGCCTTTTTTCAGCCCTAAGGAGGTGCTAACAATGAAGCGATCTTCTGTGCTTTGCTAGCAATCAATCTTCCTATCTTCCGCCTTTTTTCAGCCCTAACGAAGTGCTAACGAGTGATCTTCTGTGCTTTGCTAGCAAAGCGATCTTCCCTTTGCCTGCTTTTCTCATTGTTTCTCTCTCTGAAGAGAGAGAGAAGTGGAGTGTTTTAGAAACTGATTTTTATCCCCAACCAGGGGATAAAAAGCAAGCACGTGCGCTCAAAACCAGCAAACTAATGTGCTGAAGCTGATCAGACTAAGGACTAGCTAGATGAATACCTGGTAGGCAGATTATTTTTTCCCTATTTCCCTCCCCCAAAACTAAGGTGCGTCTTATACTCCGGTGCGTCTTATACTCTGAAAAATACGGTAATTTCTCCTCTGCAAGTCAATATCCTCTTCTTTCACAGGATCTTGCAACCCTGGTCGAACAGCTAGCGAGGTTCTTGGGCATCGCCTACGACAAAGCCCAGTTGGAATCGATGGTTGAACATTGTCACCAACTCATTGATCAGTGCTGCAATGCTGATGCCCTTTCAGTGGCCAGGGGTAGGTGTCAGACCCTTTGCAAACGTCCCCACAGGTGGAATGGGTTTAATGGTAATCCACTTTTATGGCATTTCCAGAGTGGAACACGTAGCGGTTGTCCTTTTTCAACGCTAATTGGTTAGAGTATTTTGAAGACAAAGAATTGGGCTATAAACCCGAACCATGGTTCAGTCAATCAGTGTGAAGCTAAAAAAATAAAAATTAGAGGGTAGACGGGGGGAAAGTGCATTTCCTGACCATGGAAAGCTATCGTTCGAGAGCTTCCTTTAAGTCCTGTGGGCTTAGAATTGTTTTTGTTTAATTTTGAGGGGTTTAAAAGGTGCAATTGTTATCACCAGAAGAATTATAATTTAGAGCTCTGAATGTATGGATTTGTTTTCTTCCCAGCCCTAGCAACTTCATGACTTCAAGTCCCAGAACAGTGGTGGGTTCCTACCAGTGCGGTTGACTCTACCGCACCGATAGCGGCCAGCAGATGGCGCTATTTGCGCACGACAGCTCCGGTGCTGTCTTCCCCGGTCTGTTGTGCAGCGCCATCTTTTTGGGGGGAATTTTTGGGCTGATTTTGCTTCCTGCGCATGCGCGGAAGCAAAATCTCATGAGGGGACATGCGTGCGCGTGAGATTTCGGTGATTTTTTGCTTCCGCGCATGCATGGAAGAAAAATGCTGAAATTGCATGCGCACGCGCAACCCCTCATGAGCTTTTGCTTCCGCGCATGCGCAGGAAGCAAAATCACATGAGGTGGTGCGCACGTGTAGCGAGCGCGCACGCCGAAACATGGCGATGCACACGCAGCGCACCGGTAGCGTGAAGAACAGGCAACCCGCCCCATCCCAGAACTCAATAAATCTTAAAGCTGCTGCGGTTGGGAAACACTGGCTTAGAGTAAAGATATAGGGACAGAGGAAAATTAATCCAGGGTTTCTCAACTTAGATAACTTTTAAGATGTGTGGACTGGCTAGGGAATTCTGGGAGTTGAAGTCTTAAGTTGCCAAGACTGAGAAGCAATGATGTAATTTCTTTGGCTGGAGATGACCAGCTGAATGTTTTATGTGAGAGGACCATAGCGAACTCAAGGATGTTTGGATGCTGCATGGCAAATTTGCACTACTCTTCTGCTTATAAACTTTAAAACTGTTCCTTCTCTTCTCATGTGATCAGAGGGCTTCGGTTTTTTTTTAAATTCAGTGAACTGCTACTGTGTCTGTGTTTGAGGTAGGCTAGATAATAAGAGCCGAGGTGGCGCAGCGGTTAGAGGCAGGTACTACAGGCCACTTTAGCTGACACTGATCCACAGGTCAGCGGTTCAAATCTCACCGGCTCAAGGTTGACTCAGCCTTCCATCCTTCCGAGGTAGGTAAAATGAGGACCCAGATTGTTGGAGGCAATATAAATATACATTGCTTACTGGTGTAAACCGCTTAGAGAGTGCTTGCACTGTGAGGCAGTATATAAATCTCACAAAATAAATAAATAAATAAATAGATCAGGAAAAAGATGCCATAATGAAAAAGGTAGCTCTCAACTTACAATCAGTTGCTTAAACAGCTGTTTGAAATTACGAGGGTGAGTCAAAAGGTAATGCCATTTTCTTTAGGACAGGTATAATTACCAACATAGGAACATGTAGCATACATCAAAATGAAGCTGGTCCTCTGTGGATCACATCCCTACTTCTCAACATAGTCACCGTTTCTCTCAATAGCAATGTTCCACCTTCGAATGAGAGCATGTGTCCCTGCCTCGTAAAGTTTTGTTGACTGTTCTTAGAGCCACTTCTTCACTGCAGTTTTCACTTCCTCGTCACTGGAATAATGTTTGCCTCTCAAACCCTCTCTCAAACCCTCTATAATCTAAAGTATTGTCCTCAAACACATTTTGTAATAGTCTGTGAATGTTCACAGGGGTTTCCCCCTCAGCAACAAGGAATTCAATCACTGCTCTTTGTTTTTGACGCAACTCTAAGGGGCAGCCATTTTGAATTTTCCTTGTGAGTCTACAAACCTGAAAAGTAAGAAACAAAATATTTCAGAACGTAAATGATATAATCATTTATAACTGGGGAAAATTTCAGGTATTTTTATCAAAAACTTCACCTGAAATAAAGAAAATGGATTTATTTTTTGACTCACCCTCGTATGATAAGTCCTGAACGGGTGCTTTGTGACCCATAAAGCACTTTATGGTTGTTCTAAAATGTGCCAATCCCCGTTACATGAACTGCATTTCAGGCCCTCGGCAACCAGCTCACCTTTATGACTGGTTATAACTTCCCGTGGTCATTGTGACCACAATTTTTTTATGTTATTTGCTTCTAGCAAACAAATGTCCATTTGGAAGAATGGCATTGCATAAAGAACCCTGGCATTCACTTAATAGCAATAGTACTTAGACTTATATACCACTTCACAGTGCTTTACAGCCCTCTCTAAGCGGTTTACAGAGTCAGAATATTTGCCCCCCAAACAATCTGGATGCTCATTTTACCAACCTCAGAAGAATGGAAGGCTGAGTCAGCCTTGAGCCTGTGGGAATCGAACTGCTAGGAATGGGCAGAATTAGCCTGCAATACTGCATTCTAACCACTGTGGCATCATGGCTCTCAGTGGTGGCGCAGTGGCATTCTTAACCACAGTGGGTTCGCTTAACCACCACTGCAAAAAATGTAAAATTGGGTCCAGTTACAATGGTGCCTTGGCTTTCAAAGTAAAGAATTATGACCGGAAATGTGTTCCCAATTGTGGCTGTATGTGGAAAACTGCTTGCACACTTCCTTATTGATATAGAGTGTAGAAACAGAATCTTGAAAGTCTGACAGCATTCTTCTCCTTCCTTGTTATATCAAAGTGAGTTTATCTTGATTTCTTTCTCACCCTTTCCTGTTTTTTTCTGGACTAAATTTATGGTTTCCTAATGACTGACACATATCTTCTTCCCCACACTGCCACAACTAGTTTGTGCCAGAAACCTCACTATCGTGGTTACTTATTTATCGGTGCTCAGGAGCACCGTCATTCAAATGGTTAGGATGCTGGGTCGGAGGTTAGCCAGCCCGTGTTTGAGACCTGCCTCGGGGCAGGGTTGAGCTCCCGTCCTTCACTCCAGCTCCTTGATGGGGACATAAAAGAAGCCCCCAACTGGGCGTCCCCGGGCAATGTTGATGTCACCAGCTAATCCTTTCAACCCAGCAAAGCGTCTTGATGCTTCATGAAAGGTTGCAAATTTGAAATGCTTCAACCTTGAATTGTTTAAATTCGCATGGAGCTGTTTTCCCAGAATGTGAGAACTGTTTCGCATCCGTAATACTCTTGTTTTGTTTTCCCCACTAACATCTGTAACACCAGGTAATCAGAAGTAATCCCTATGATGGTGTGCATCAGGAGTAACCATGGTTCCAGGAGTGTCCATCTGGGAGCAATGGACACATAAAAGGAGGCAGAGCTTTGATCCCACATGCATGATCATTCCCTTGACGTTTTTGAACGCTTCCCCTGCCGTAGCTCTGCTTCTTTCCCTCAAAACCAAAGTTAACCAAAATACAGAATCATTTTAGTTCTCCTTCATTTGGTCCTGAGCACATTATACTAACCTCAAAATGAATGCCATATAAACAGTGTTTTCCAACCGTGGCAACTTGAAGATGTCTGGACTTCAACTCCCAGAATTCCCCAGCCAGCGAATGCTGGCTGGGGAATTCTGGGAGTTGAAGTCCAGACATCTTCAAGTTGCCAAGGTTGGGAAACACTGCCATATAAGAAAGATTTCCACCCCCCACCCCCCAGTATTCAAATCTATTGCATTTGCACATTGCCTGCTTTTTCTGCACTTTTCCTTCCTGTTTAATTTTGTTCATCTCTCTCACATTTGTAACGGGTTTTATTTTTCATTTTTTTCCAAATGCATCCTGAACACCAAGGTGTTTTTTTTCTTGCTGTTTCTTTAAATGTGTTTCCATGCTTTTTTTAAAAAAAACCTGTGGAGCGTTTAACTTTTTTTTAATTTAGCTTAATTTAATTTGGTTTTATCACAATGTACATTTTCCTATTTATTTCGCTTTGTTTTTGTTCATTTTTATTTTGTTTTCCTTTTAGCTTATTGATCTTTGCCCAGAAGGTCACTCTCAGTTGCTGGGAAAACGGGCTCTTGGTTAGCTCACCTTCCTTCCCACTCAACCTCTCCCAAACCAGTTTCATGAATCAAATCATGAATGAACCCAGGTGGGTGACTCTTTGACCAGCTGTCCAAAATGGCTACCAGAAAGTAAACTCATACACTGTATTTGCAGCCTGTTGTGCAATGGGATCTAAATGTTTTGGGGATTTAAGTGGGAGATCAGATCCAAACTCTGCTGTGATATCTGCACATCGAGTGTGGTTTACAGAGGTGGGTTCCTGCCTGTTTTTGCCGGTGCGGTTAATAGCTGTTGTTCGGCGCAGAGCCGAAGACGCTGCTGCCGTTCGCGGCGTGGGAGCTTTCCCCGGGCGCTTTCCCCACCCGCATGGACGCCGCCAATTGCGTTCTTTTGCCCTCTGCGCATGCAGAACGCTTTGCGCATGCGCAGAGGGCAAAAGAACGCAAACGGCGGCATCCATGCGGGCGGCGACAGCGCCCGGGGAAATCCCCCGCGCCGCGAATGGCAGCAGCGTCTTCGGCTCTGCGCCGAACAACAGCTATTAACTGCACCGGCAGGAACCCACCTCTGGTGGTTTAGTATGTTTTATATTTAAGAGCAGATATCAAAAGAAGATGCAAGCAGGGAAGCAGGTGTCTTGGTACTTACCTCCAGGCCCACGGATTTTCCAGTTCTTGGTTGTTTTTCACCCTTTGCAGACAAGAACTACTGGAACTCTGCTTCATTGTTCAAGGATCTTGATATTGTTCAACTGGATCTTGAAAACCTGATAAGAGTTTTTCCCTTATTCGTCTTATACTAAAGTGACCAGATTTTTTTAGTTTTAAGCGGGACGGGGGGGGGGCGCCTGGGCGCCGCCATTTGTTTTGCCCTCTGCGCATGCGCAGAACGCTGCGCATGCGCAGAGGGCAAAACAGCAAATGTCGGCGTCCAGGTGAGGTAGGGGGGAGAGGGGGGGAGGCGGGAGGGCGCTTGGATGCCTGCAGCTCGCGACAGGTAAGCTGCCGGCTGCGTCCTTTCCCCGTCTCCCGCCTCCCGTTCGTTGCTTGCCAGCCCGGCCGAAGGGAAGGCGGGAGGCGAGGAAAGGCCTCCCGAAAGGAAGGCGGGCTCCCGAAGGCCTTTCCTCGCCTCCCGCCTTCCCTTCGGCCGGGCTGGCAAGCAACGAACGGGAGGCGGGAGGCGGGGAAAGGACGCAGCCGGCAGCTTACCTGCTCCAAGCATCCAAGCGCCGCGGTCTCCCGGTCGCCCGCCCGGCCCCAGGGCAACGGCGGCAGCGAGGCGACGGGGGGATGAAAGGGGAGGGGGACGAGGAAGGGCTGTTTGCGCCGCTCGTGATGTAAATTCAAAGCGCCGATGGCTCCTCGTCCCTCACCCCTCCCAACAGCAGCGGCGCCTCCGAGGGCGGGGCTAGGGATGGGGCGGGGGAAGGAGAGGAGGAGCAGCCTCCCTTCCCCCTCCCCCCAGCTTCCAGCCGCTGCCGGAGGAGTCAACAACGCGGGACGCCCGCCCGCCGCCAACGCCGGCCACGGCCGGCCCAAGCTGAGAGGCCTGCTGCCTTTCAGGCTGATTTTTTGAAAGAATGCCCTAGTCGGGCATTCTTTCAAGAAATCGGGACTTTTTAGAGGACGGGCGGGACGCGGGACAAATGCTGAAAAAGCGGGTCTGTCCCGCCTAAATCGGGACGTCTGGTCACCTTATCTCATACCCAAGAAAATCAAAGCATCTTTGGTTTCTTGGCCTCCTTTCCCAGGGCTAGGCCGATGTTTACATAATGGCATCAAGGCCCTCTCTCTACTGTTCTATAAGTGGTTTGGTGCATTTCAAACGTCCCTGGAGTTGGCAGCTGTAATAACAACTGTTGTTTTAACTGTACCCAGACCCAGTACTTCGTATTAACCAGAAGACTAAAGATGTAGCCTTGTAGCTTCCAGCAGTATGGTTTCTGGAGGGGCAGGGTGAAAAAAGTGGTGGGGAAAGAGGGCAGGGCAATCCCATGGATGGATACCACCTTGCCTGGCTTTGCCCTCTCCTTCCGTGGTTTTCAGAGATGTCAACAAGCAAGGGTGATAGAAGCTGGACCACAGTAGATGAGGAATACGCTGAGAGAGGATTGATGGAGAGATGGTGAAGGCAATGCCGTGCAGAAGAATAGAATAGAATAGAATAGAATAGAATAGAATAGAATAGAATAGAATAGAATAGAATAGAATAGAATAGAATTCTTTATTGGCCAAGTGTGATTGGACACACAAAGAATTTGTCTTTGGTGCATATGCTCTCAGTGTACATAAAAGAAAAGATACATTTGTCAAGAATGGTTGTCATAGGGTTCAAGTAAGCAATCAGGAAACAATCAATATGAAAATAAATCGTAAGGATACAAGCAACAAGTTACAGTCATGCAGTCATTAGTGAGAGGAGATGGGTGATAGGAACGATGAGAAGACTAATAGTAATGATAATGCAGCCTAGTGAATAGTTTGACAGTGGTGAGGGAATTATTTGTTTAGCAGAGTGATGGCGCTCGGGAAAAAACTGTTCTTGTATCTAGTTGTCTTGGTGTGCAGTGCTCTATAGCGACGTTTTGAGGGTAGGAGTTGAAGCAATTTATGTACAGGATGCGAGGGGGTCAGTAAATATTTTCACGGCCCTCTTTTTGACTCGTGCAGTATACAGGTCCTCAATGGAAGGCAGATTGGCAGTAATTGTTTTTTCTGTAGTTCTGATTATTCTTTGAAGTCTGTGTCTGTCTTGTTGGGTTGCAGAACCAAACCAGACAGTTATAGAGGTGCAGATGACAGACCTTCACATTTTAGATAGAAGGGGATTGAATGAAGTTTTAAGTCCAACTCTTTGATTGATAAAGGAATAATTCCCACATACCTGGACGGCAAACATTTCCTTTAGACTTCGCAGGACTGGGGATTTCACTTTCCAGATTTAAAGTGGCCCAAAGAGTCTGCAATTCGCAGGGTGATTTATGGCAGGTTTTTGTTCTTCTGAAAGGTCTTCTACATCTTATAATAAATCGGCATGTTTCCCCCTCCCTCTATTCCCTTCCTTTTTTTCTATCTTTCAGGACGAATTGGGCTGTGGAAAGACCTCTTCACTGTCTCGATGAATGAGAAATTCGATTTAGTGTACAAGCAGAAGATGGGAAAATGTGATCTCACGTTTGATTTTTATTTATAAAGCAGCCAAATGAAAATGCATGTGTATAATACAAAGAATCTAGCTAGCAGTGCTTTCTGCATTTATTTATTCCTGGCTGGACATAGTACCATATTTGTTATGTGTATCATATTAAAATAAATAAATAAAGGGCACACTGCATTGGGATGTTAACCTCAGAGAATGCTGGGTCAGGCCAAAGTTCTACTTAGAGCAGCATTATTATTATTTTTTGCAATTTTGATCAGTCGAAAGCTACTGGATAGCTTTCAAAGTTTTAAAAGCAGCAGGTATATGAGTCTAGTGCACTCTGTAATGTTTTCCCCTCCCATATAATCTGCGCAGAAAGCATCTGTTACAGGGCAGCTGAAAAATACAGTGGATTCATAAATAAAGAATTCTATAATTTTATCATGCAGAAAGATTTTCCCCCTTTTCTCTTTACTTCATAAGTTGCCATTGGGCAGCAACATCCATGATGTATGTGGTGTGTGTGTGTGTGTGTGCGTGTGTGTGTGTATGTGTGTGTGTATGTGTGTGTGTATGTGTGTGTAAAAGTCCAAGATGTTGCACTATGGGGCGTCAAATCACAACCCATTTGCTCCATCTTGTCTTATGGATGCAGCTCCTATTGAGTGGCCAGAAAAAATCCAAATGCTGCATATAAAAGCAGTCAAAGCTTCAACTCTACAGGTAGTCCTCAACTTGCGACCACAACTGAGCCCAAAATGTCTGTTGTTAAGTGAGTTTTGCCCCATTCTACAACCTTCCTTGCCACAGTTGTTAAGCGAATCACTGCAGTTGATAAGTTAGTAACGCGGTTGTTAGGTGACTCTGGCTTCCCCGTTGATTTTGCTTGTCAGAAGGTTGCAAAAGGGGATCACATGACCTTGGGACACAGCAACGGTCGTAAGTATGAACCAGTTGCCAAGTATCTGAATTTCGATCACATGATCATGGGGATATTTCAAAGGTCGTAACTGTGAAAAATGGTCATGTCACTTTTTCACTGCTGTTGTGACTTTGAATGGTCACTAAATGAACTGTTGTAAGACAAGGACTATCTGTATTTCTTGAAAATTTGCTATTTGATTTTTATAGCCATCTCAACAAGTGAGTCTGGGTGGCATACACCATCTTCTTGACCTTTTTGACACACTCTGCGGACATCCCGGCTTGACTTTTTTATGAGATAGTTGTGGTCTTTGTGCCACTCATGTTATTTATTCATGATACATTCTTGATCGTGACTATATATCCTTCTACCTTTCTGCTGGCACGCCTGTTTTGCTTCATGCACTCAAATTTGTGCCGGGGCTTGTTATTTATTCTGTGTGACAAATGATTGAGGTCCTGAACGTTTCATGTTTTGGATGCTATATTTTGTGGTTCTGACTTTTTTTATTGGCCTGGTCCAGGGGTCAGCAACCTGCGGCTCTGGAGCTGCATGTGGCTCTTTCATCCCTCTGCTGCGGCTCCCTGTCACCGGTCGGCACCACAATTTTGAGAGGAGCTTCCAGGGTGTGCCAGGAGAAGACTCTATGGCAAGGGGTGGGTTTTCCAGTCAGCTCCACAATTGAAGGGCTTTCGGTTAGGACTGGTAGAGGAAAAACGACGCCACGCTAGGAGGAGACTCTATGGTGGGGGAACCGGACTTCTCCAGAATTGAACAGGGGGCTTCCGGTTAGGACCTTTGTGCCTCTTTCAGTGTTTAAGGTTGCCGACCCCTGGCTTGGTCCAACAAGACGATTGGCTTAAGCAGCACACTACTTGCGAACAGAATTACAAGATGCCCAAAGAGTTAAGGAGGGGCAGATCTTCTTAAAAATACTCTGATCTGTGATATTTTCTTTCACTATGTCACTAAGCCTTTTATTCTCTTATCACAAGAGTTCTGGAAATCCCTCCTGGTGTTGGGATCCTATTTTGCCCCAAAATTCTTACCCTGTGAGTTCAATTCAATTCAGTGGCTTTCATTTGAATATAGTAACACTGTACTATGCTGCAATATTGATTTTTGCAGACTAGAAATCCTGGGTTTATAGACCATGAGAATAGTAAGCTTTACTTGGAACAGCTTACATCAGTGGTGGGTTGCTCCCGGTTCGGGCCAGTTCTTTGGCTCTGGCCACCCGCCCGGGACACTTCTGCGCATGCACAGAAGTGTTGCGTGCCTGCGAGCGCGAACTGGTAGTAAAGTGTTTTAGAACCCATTACTGGCTTACATCCTTGTTTGTTTGTTTGTTTGTTTATTTGTCAAGCATATATGTTTATAAGCAAAGTATAAACAGTAAAACATGATTGAATATATATGTAATAGTACAAGCATGAATAAGAGTAAAAGAGGTAAGAATATATGTGTACATTAGGACAGGAACGGTAGGCACGATTGTGCGCTTATGCACGCCCCTTACTGACCTCTTAGGAATGGGGTGAGGTCAATGGTAGATAATAAGAGGTTGAAGTTTTTGGGGTTTGGGGAAGAAACTACTGAGTCAGGTAAAGTGTTCCAGGTGTTGACAACTCTGTTGTTGAAGTCGAATTTTTTGCAATCAAGTCTGGAGCGGTTTACATTAAGTTTGTATCTATTGTGAGCTCGTGTATTATTGCGGTTGAAGCTGATGCCTCTTAACACCATCAAATATCAACATCTGCATATCCCAGTCCTTCGGAAGGACTTGATAGGTGGATAAAAAATGTCAAATCTGGCTGACTGTGTGAGAAGAGTGTAATTTTAGTCAAGGTAAGTATTAACGAATGTCCAGCAGGGGGGGATATGACACCGAAAAAAGCAACATGAGCTCAACCCACAATTGCAGTCACATCTCTACCTGTGAAGCAGAAGAAAACAATGCATAATATTTATTATTCTTTTATTATTTGAAGATCTATCTTTCTTAAACACGATCTCCCCATTTCTCCCCCCCAGTGTGGAGCAAAGAGTTAACATTCTTGGACGACGACTCAAAAGATAATTTCCTAATTCATATCTTCGATCACTTGCCTCTGAACATGAAAATTGTGTTTGCTATTGCAAACTAAGAAGGTATATATTCAGCAAACCCACAGTAGCAGGGTTCAGAAATATGTATTGCAGGGATGGCGGGGTAGGTTTTTTTCTTTTTTTAAAGTCAAGATGGCAACTGTGATCATGTGATTGTCCTTTCTCAGGACAGACCCAAATATAATACAATATACACTCTTAGGCGCTTGCAACCCTACACTGGGCAGAGAGGTTTGGGGGGGTGGTGCCTGCACTTACTCATAAGCCCAAACAAAGAAGGCAAAATATGAAGATGGATGGTGCTTTCATTATATATTTAGATTTCAAACCCAACTTTTCAGCTGGCTGAGCAAGAGCTGAAGACTTTACTTTCACATATTATTATTCTCCATCAGGTTTCAGGGCTGTAGGTTCCCTTGCAGGAAAATCCAAAATCAAGCACAGATGATCTGACTGCAGTACCTCTAGTGGAGTTTATGACAGGTCAGCAACCCACAGCTCTGGAGCCACATGTGGCTCTTTCATTCCTCTGTGCGGCTCCCTGTCGCCGGTCGGCTCCACAATTGATAGGGCTTTCGGTTAGGACAGGTAGAGGAAAAAGGATGCCGCGCAGGAGGAGACTCTATGGTGGGGGAACCAGATTTCCGGTCGGCAGAGAAAGGACACCGCGCTAGGAGACTCTATGGTTGGGGGAACCAGACTTCCGGTCAGTTCCAGAATTGAACGGGGGGGGGGGGCGGCTTCTGATTAGGACTTTGTGGCTCTTTTAGTGTTTAAGGTTGCCAACCCCTGATCTATGACAATTCGCCATGGCCAACTCACCATGGCTAACTTGCCACAGCCAACTTGCCGCAGGACAGCTCACTGGGAGATGAGAGTTACACTAATATCAAAGATACAATGGAATAGAGTCATTAAAGAAAGGGTGGAAAAGGGGAGAGAGAATGAAATGTGAATGGCAAAAATTAAAATAATTTTTATTTGTTTTAAATTGAATTGTTAAAATTGTCCTGCGGTGAGTTTTCCCATGGCGAGTTGGCTGTGATGAGTTGGCTGTTGCAAGTTTGCCATGGCGACGTGGCCGCGGTGAGCTGGCCGCAGCAAGCTGCCCCATTCCCCTCTAGTGTGGCCCTTTGCTTGCAGATCAGTCTCTGAAACCCAGATACATCATCAGTGCATTAGCCAGGTCTGTATCTGTGATGGATTGTGACATCACCAGAACTAGGGCTACACCATCATCATCTGTGTGTTCAAGGCTCTCATATGCCTGCAAAGGCCATCAAAGCACAACTATGGTTATATTAAGTGCCTCTTTGGGAGGCCTTATAAGGCTTTGCTTCTGGAATTCAACTCAGTTTGTCAACCCACAGGAATTTAAGTAAGAGTTGAACTGAATCATCTGGGGATCGTCTTGACCAACTTTCAGATTCCTATTCCAGTGAATTGCTAGACAGAGAAACACAAGGTGTGTATATTTAAGAATGAAAAGCAGAAGTGTTATGGTGAAGGAGTGGGGAGGAAGGTTTGGTATTGATTTTAAAATAATTGAACTATGTTTACTGAAATATAGCACAATGAATAGGGCTATACCTTGGTCTTCTAAAAAAGCTAAGCAAGGTGCAACTTAGGTAGTGGTGTGGATCAAACAGCACTAGTAAAACCAGACCTATAAACCATGTCCTTTGGATACCCCCACGTAACGAAATCAAACAAAGGGTATCTTTATCTTTACTGATTTATTTAGTGACATATTTTGATCAGTGGTGGGTTCCTACCGGTGCGGTCTTGCCTGTTCGTCGCCACAGAACCGAAGAAGCTGTTGGCGTTCGCGGCGCGGGGCTTCCTCCGCCCACTTTCCCCGGCCGCCGGGATGCCGCTGTTTGCGTTCTTTTGCCCTCTGTGCATGCGCAAAGCGTTCTGCTTGTGCAGAGGGCAAAAGAACGCAAATGGCGTCCCGGTGGCTGGGGAAAGCGGGCGGGGGAAGCCCCGTGCCGCAAACGCCAACAGCTTCTTCGGCTCTGCGGCGACGAACAGGCAAGACCGCACCGGTAGGAACCCACCACTGATTTTGATGTATTTTTATATTGCTTTTTATGGAGTTAGTCCATGCTGTACAAAGAAAGTAAAAACCTTTCAAACGTGTTTTAAAATTACACAAAACATGTTAGAAGTGTGGGAGGAAACCGAGAAAGGACAAAACACATTTATCCGTAACATTTCAACATGAGCTGGTTGCATTATAGGTAAGAAATAACTACACTTCCACAGAAAACCACAATTACTTGTTGTTTATATGTACACTGTGAGTTTATGCACCGGAGACAAATTCCTTGTGTGTCCGATCACACTTGGCCAATAAAGAATTCTCTTCTCTTCCCTTCTCTTCTCTTCTCTTCTCTTCTCTTCTCTTCTCTTCTCTTCTCTTCTCTTCTCTTCTCTTCTCTTCTCTTCTCTTCTCTTCTCTTCTCTTCTCTTCTCCTCTCCTCTCCTCTCCTCTCCTCTCCTCTCCTCTCCTCTCTTCTCCTCTCTTCTCTTCTCTTCTCCTCTCCTCTCTTCTCCTCTCTTCTCTTCTCTTCTCTTCTCTTCTCTTCTCTTCTCTTCTCTTCTCTTCTCCTCTCCTCTCCTCTCCTCTCCTCTCCTCTCCTCTCCTATCTCCTCTCCTCTCCTCTCCTCTCCTCTCCCCCTCCCCCTCCCCTTTTCTCTCTTCTCTTCTCTCCTCTCCTCTTCTGAAATCTTTCTTGAAAGTATTTGGGAAAATATTAGAGGAAAAAGAAATGACTTTGCTATACAGTAGGTGTGAATCCTAGTTCCTCTGGTTGGTTGGCCACCCAACCAACCAGAGGAAATAGATGAACTGTTTGCTAATTAGTTAGCTGAAATGTGCAGAAAACATGCCACTGTAGTAATGGAAGACTTTAATTACCCTGACACAAACTGGGAAACAAATTCTGCAGGGGGAGGGAGACCAAACGGAGCCCAGAATGAACTAAGACTGGTAACGAATGCCAAAAATAACAAGAAAAAGCTGCTTTCAATATGTAAGGAAAAAGAAGAAAGTCAAAGAAACAATAAGTTCACTAATGGAAGCAGATGGCCAGCCGGTGACAGGCAACAGGGAGAAAGCAGACCTACTCCATTCCTCTTTGTACCTGTTTTTATGCAAAGGGAAGAAATAATCCAATCTATCAAAAGCAGCACCGAGAAAGGTAGAACAGGTACACATGAAAACATAGGCAAGAAAATAGTCAGAGAACAGCTATCTACTGGCAGTAGGCGATTGGCATGCATTTATAATAGCTGCAGTGGTTCTGGGATCATCATTAGAAGACCTCCAAGCTCCCTTCCAACTTTGGTTATTCTAAATTCTAAAAATGGTTGGCATGGCTTTTTCCGGCTTTTTCGACTTTCCAATCTAGGCAGAAGATTAGGGCCTCCCACCCACTTATTCAGGAACCTCCCTGCTAACTTGGTATGTTTTTACCTGCTTTTAACAGTTCAACTAGTATCATGTTTTCCCCGAAAGTAAGACCCGGTCTTAATATTAATTTTTGCTCTGAAAGATGCATTAGGGCTTATTTTATTTATTTTTATTTATTTATTTTCTGAGATTTATATACCGCCTCACAGTGCAAGCACTCTCTAAGCGGTTTACACCAGTAAGCAATGTATATTTATATTGCCCCCAACAATCTGGGTCCTCATTTTACCTACCTTGGAAGGATGGAAGGCTGAGTCAACCTTGAGCCGGTGAGATTTGAACCGCTGACCTGCGGATCAGTGTCAGCTAAAGTGGCTTGCAGTACCTGCCTCTAACCGCTGCACCACCTAGGCTCTTCTGGTTAGGTCTTATTTTGGGAGAAATACAGTACTAAATGCGTCTGTTTGGCTGACAATCTTAATTGGGGCTTAATTTTGGGGGTAGGGCTTATATTACGAGCATCCTGAAAAATCATGCAAGGGCTTATTTTCCAGTTGGGTCTTATTTTTTGGGGGGGGGAAAGGGTAGTACCTTCTGTTTTGCCCATTATTGCAGGTGAATACTGTATTACAGGTGGTCCTTGACATACGGCCATTATGTCATGATGGTCATAAAATGCTTCAGCCATGGGGCCAACCTGATTTTACACTGTTTTTTGAGATGGTCATTAAGCAAACCAGTATTCACCCTGGGTCCCGTTTTGCTGAAAATTAAAAGTGCCGGTTTTCAGCAAAACAGTCATGAGGTCATATGGCCATGAGATGCTGTGAACAGCCATAAGCAGCCATCCTACTAAGTGCTGAAAGTTCGGTCATGTGACTGAGAAGGGGGCTTGACCGTCAGGATTTCGGATCCGGGTCCTAAGTCCCTCCTTTTTGGGGTTTGTTGTAACTCTGAATGTTGCTAAGCAATGGGTCGTAAGTCAAAGACTGCCAGCATTTGCCCATATTTCAGATTTTCTTACAGCAGAAAGATTTGCTGGACAGATATTTTAATGCACCTGTAACTTCATTACAGGCTTCAACTAAGCAACTGCATTTTTAAATACTCTTCCATGGAAACCAGCATCAAATTGGTTGCAATTATTTAAAAAAAGAGCATGTCATTTGAAAGCCCTCTTTTTCTCTTCTTCTCTCTGTTGTGCAGTCTTGTGCTCAAAGGAGGAATAGCCTCACCACTTGATTCTGATAATTATAATACGGTAGTTGACTCTGGGTCCACATGTCCTACTATGTCATTTTCATGCGTTTGCACATTCTGGATATAAAATATAACAATTGGATGCTTACATATAGGTCGGGTCAGCAACCTGCGGCTTTGGAGCCGCATGTGGCTCTTTCATCCCTCTGCTGCGGCTCCCTGTTGCTCAAAATATGTGTCACAACTACCAATGTGCAACACCCGCCGGCACGCAATTTATTGAGCTTTTCAACCCCCGGCAGGCCAACCATGGACAAATCCAAGAAAAGAAAAGTTTCAGAACAAAACAGAATCTTTAATTCAACTATATATGCTAGTTTTGTGGCCCCTCAGGAAATAGTCAGGCACGGGAAGAGTTTTGTGGCTCCCGGTGTTTTCTTTTCTGTGGGAAACGGGTCCAAATGGTTCTCTTGTTTAAGGTTGCCGACCCCTGATATAGGTCACGCCCTAAAAGCACCAGAAAACAAGATTAAACTCCACCATCTCTTGCATTTAATTCTAGATAATTCTTAGAAGAGATTTACAGAGAGCAACCTAAATTCAATGTTCAAAACAAAACTTTTAATTTACATCCCCAAGTTCACTTTTAAACATTAGCAACACTTTTAACAGTTTTTCTGTTTTATAAAAGTTTTGGGGGGGAGATACCAGTAGAATAAATGAAGAGAACTTTGCCAAGATTAATGAGATCTGAATTTCTTCCCGGCCATTTTGGATCAGCAGTGCTAAATAAGGTAAATCAAACGAAAAGTAAAGATGCCAAATTCTCAATTTAATTTTTTAAATAAGAAACGCCAGCAAGAAGTAAATTTCCACGCATTTCCATTCAGGGTTATTACTGATCACCAGTGATAAACTATGTCTAATCAACCTGGGAAATTTCCCTGGTTAAACAGGAAGGTGAGTTTAATGGCTGTTCTTAGCTCTGCTTAATAATTAAATGGAGATGATGTGGAATGTCTAGTGTTTGGCAAGATGTGTGGACTTCAACTCCCATAATCCCTAGATGAGCATGCTGGCTGGGGAATTCTGGAAGTCAACACACCTGCAAGCTACCAAGGTTAAAAAGCACTGCTCTAGATCTAGACTGCTCTAGAGCTACAGACTAGACTGGAAACTGAAAAAAGCAACCCAGCCAAAAAGAAACAAAAACCTAGCATCATACCACAGAAAATATAAGAGTATGTTTATGTGGGAAGAGAAGCTCAACTTGGAGAAGCTTTTATTTCTATTATAGTACTTTAGAATATTCCAAAATATCAGTGCTGTTGAGTTTGGTGCAGGGGCGGGTTCCTAATTTTTTTACTACCACTCTGTGGGCGTGGCTTATTTTGTGGGTGTGGCTTGTCAGCCATGTGACCAGGTGGGCATGGGCCTCGGGAGCTTGGCAGCGGCCGGAGAAGCAGGGGGGCATTGCCCACCAGCAACGCAGCCCCCCGCAGTGGGAGCAGCAAGACCGCAGCAGCGGTTCTTCTAGGAGGCTCCGGCCGGCCTGAATGCTGCTCCCCATTCGATGATCCTAGGCTCCTGCCACCCGTTCCCCCTCCCCTCAGCAGCTCAAGAAGCCTCAAACGTGCGAAAATGCCTAGGATCATCATCGCGCGTTCGTGGCTTCTCGGACTGCTGAAGGGAGGGGAATGGAGATAGCTCCTGCCGCCCGTTCTTTCAGCATCTCATGCGCTCCCTCAGCCATCCTCCCCTGCTTGGACTCACTGTGGGGTAGGAAGGCAGCGCATGCGCAGTGCCAGAAGCTTGGCTTCTGGGCATGCGCAGAAGAAATTTTTTTAAAAAAATTAAAAAAATTTTTTTTAATGGCGGCGCCCAGGCACCGGCAACCGACCGCACCGGTACTGTGACATCACCAGTGGGCCGCTACCGGTGCTATAGAGTGGACCGCACCAGTAGGAACCCACCACTGGTTTGGTGGATCCTGGATATGTAATGGAGGAGTTATGCTGGGAACTGGGAGTTTCTCAGGATAGAGATTTAACTGTTTCAAGAGCCGCCTAATTTCATAGCCAAAAAGGGAAAGGCTAAATACCCATTAAAACATGGGAGATGAATTTACTAGAATTAACTGCCGTAGAAGAAGAGGTCCCAGTTCTTGTGGACAGATGGCAATTAAGTGGCTCCATGCAAACAAGCTAGAAAAATTGCTTTGTGTTGAGGGCTCCACCTGTTTTTCATATATGCTACCATTGTGGTTGCCATCTTGACTTTTTTTGGGCCATCTGCTGTGCCCCCCCGCCCCCGATGCTTGGGAACCTCTGCTGAGTTTGAGCCAAGGAGCCTGACAGATAAATTATGGTCAGACCTGGTTAGATTTGATTGGGAGCCCCTAGAAAATTGCATGGCTTTTGATTAGACTGGGAAGCAGAGGGGAGAAGGGGAGATTCTTAGAAAAAGCCCATTACCAGAACTTCATTCTGGGCATGATAATAATTCTCATGAAGTTAACAGATTTTAACAGATTAGCAGATTAGTTGGAAGGGACCTCGCAGGTCATCTAGTCCAACCCCCTGCCCAAGCAGGAGACCTTACATCTGCCTCTACCTAGGATCGAACTCACAACCTGCTGATTGTGAGGCAAGAGCTCCACCTCTAGGCCACCGCAGAGTTAGGAGAAGATGCAAGGAATAAGGTTAGTTGCTTTTACAGCTAGTCGTTGACTTAGAGCAGTTCATTTCGAGATCGTTCGAAGTTACAACATCACTGGAAAAATTACTTATAATCATTTTTCACACTTATGACCATTTTTCACACTTATGACCATTGCAGCATCCTCATGGTCATGTGACCAAGATTTGGGTGTTTGGCCACTGGTTCATATTTACGACGGTTGCAGGGTCCTCCGGATCGCGCGAACACCTCTGGCGATCTTCTGACAAGCAAAGTCAATGGGGAAGCCAGATTCACTTAACAACCGGGTAATTAACAACTGCAATGATTCACTTAACAACTGTGGCAAGAAAAGTCGTAAAATGGGGCCAAAGCTCACTTAACAAATGTTTCACTTAGCACCATAAATGTGGGCTCAAGTATGGTCATAAGTCGAGGACTACCTGTATTGCAAATGTGGGGGGGGGAGGTCTAAGAGAGAGGTCTTCAAACTTGGTAACTTTAAGACTTGTGGACTTCAACTCCAAGAACTGGCTGGAGAATTCTGGGAGTTGAAGTCCACAAGTCTTAAAGTTACCAAGTTTGAAGACCTCTGCTATTGATCATCACGTCATATCCCCATATGCAGCATCCATTTAAAAGGGTGGGACGTAAACATCTGACTTTTATGACCCTCTCCACACATTCATTCTGATGTGATAGAGCTCTTATTTTTGGCATCTCTCCATGGGTTGTACAGCTTGATTCCTATCGGTCACTAAAAGAAGTGGACAGATTTGATAGCAGTTGTTTTTCTTTGAGCATATATGACAATGAAACTCTCATGCCAAATTTATTTATTTATTTTATTTATTTTTGTCAAGTATGTGTTGGTAATATACATAGATATAACATTGTTTATATACATAAGATGAGTACTGATAAGAGGGAACATTAGAACAGGGACGGTAGGCACGCTGGTGCACTTATGCACGCCCCTTACTGACCTCTTAGGAATCGGGTGAGGTCAACAGTGGACAGTCTAAGGGTAAAGTTTCGGGGGTTTGGTGACGAAACCACAATATCAGAGCCGAGGTGGCGCAGTGATTAAAATGCAGCACTGCAGTTCAGCAGTTCAAATCTCACCGGCTCAAGGTTGACTCAGCCTTCCATCCTTCTGAGGTCGGTAAAATGAGGACCCAGATTGTTGGGGGCAATATGCTGAACTCTGTAAACCGCTTAGAGAGGGCTGTAAAGCACTATGAAGCGGTATATAAGTCTAAGTGCTATTGCTATCAGGTAGTCAGTTCCAGGCATTTACCACTCTGTTGCTAAAGTCGTATTTTCTACAGTCAAGTTTGGAGCGGTTCACTTTGAGTTTGTATCTGTTGTGTGCTCGTGTATTGTTGTGGTTGAAGCTGAAGTGCTGGAAACAGTCCAGTAAAGCTGACATTTGGAAGAGAGGAATCTGGCAGAATCAGATGACCAAACTGGATGGGGTTTTCACCTCCCTAAGTAAAACAAACCCTTGCTGGGCCCTATCCAAAACCAAGATGTTTCTGAAACAGACAAGATAACTCCCCTTTGGCCCAGTGCTCTGCCCAAAAGCCAAGACTGCTTCATCTTCCTTAGGGGTTAATCCTGGGAAAGCCTCTGCCATTGTCCCTGAAGGCACGAGACCCATCTTTCTCCTCCTTTGCTGACAACAAAGCCTTAGGTTGCCGAAGTCAGGAATCACAAAGAGTTTCGAAGGTTTCGAGAACGCCCGTAGAGGGCCATGCCAACTTTACCATCTGCTTCCTCAGACAGTCTCTTCGCACTGTCTGATGATCGAGTTGGCTGAATGGGATGTGAACACCCACCCACTACGGTTACTGCCATAGTACATACATACTGTAAAGCAGGTTCCTGGTGAGCGGATAAATTGCATCCCTGCAAGCTGCCTCCCTCAAAAAAATGTCAGGCTGAACTGATGGACAAGTTGAGAAGCATATGCCTGCAGTCTACTAAACTAGGATTGAGTCAGGCCCTCTTGAAAAGGTGGTGTCGGCCCCCTGGGTAGTTATGGTGGCACATGCGAACCATCACCTTAGTGAGGCATCTCTGCCAGCAGTCTGGTCATTATCATATGCCAACAGAAGGAGAAGCTCAGCTACGACATGCCTGCCAGCATCTGCCAGCATGTGTCTATGAAGCTAAAAATGCTAACTAATTAAGGTGCGGGTTTACGCATCCCTTCTGATGAGGGAGAGAGAGGGGAGGGAGAGAGAGGCGGGGACAGAGAGAGAGGAGGGGGACAAGGAGGGGGACAGGGAGGGAGAGGGGAGGGAGAGAGGCGGGGAGAGGGAGGGAGTGGGGAGGACAGGGAGGGAGAAGGGAGGGAGAGAGGGTGAAGGAGAGGAAGAGAAAGGGGAGGGGGAGAGGGGGAACAGGGAGGGGGAAGGAGGGAGAGGGGGAGAGGAAAAGGGAGGGTGGTGAGAGAGAAGAGAGGGAGAGAGAGGGGGAGGTGAGTGGGAGAGAGGGAGGGAGAGAGGGGAGGGAGAGGGAGGGAGAGGGAGGGAGGGGAGAGAGAGGGAGAGAGGGGGTGGGGAAAAGGGAGGGAGGGGGAGAGAGGAGAGGGAGAGGTGAGTGGGAGAGAGAGAGGGAGGGAGAGAGGGGAGATGCCTCTCTGTGGAGGGCCACGTGCTCTGGAACCAACTTCCCCCAGAGATCCGAATCATCCCCACCCTGCTGGCCTTCCGGAAAGCCGTCAAGACATGGCTCTTCCTGCAGGCAGGGGTTTGAGACTAGTTTTTATCCCCCATTTGATCTCCCCCAGTATGTATGTTGTTGAACGTCTTTTAACTTTTTAACTTATTTTAATGTTTTAAAATTGTTTTTAAATGAATGTTTATTGTTTATTGTTCTTTTAAAATGTTGTACGCCGCCCTGAGTCCTTAGGGAGTAGGGCGGCATAGAAGAACCTAATAATAAATAATAATAATAAATAATAAATAAACAGGGAGGGAGAGGGAGGGAGGGGGAGAGGGAAAGGGAGGGAGTAGAGGGAGAGAGAGAGGGAGGAAGGGAGGGAGGGAGAGGAGCGCTGTTCCCCTCCTTATCTAAATCCCATTTTTCATGGACAACCACCCAGGCCACCCTAGGAATATCTTAGGGAAATATACAGGAAGGAACATGCCATAAATACGTTGCTCTGTTGAAAGAGCAGAGGGAGGCGTGATTTTGACTGAAGTCAAAACTCTTTTTAAAGAGGGGGACTCTTCAACTCCTAGAATTCCCCATCCAGCAAGGGAAAAGGAAGGTTCAGCCACGCTGGTGTAGGGCGCAAAAGCCAACCGGCGTCCTCCTTGAGCTGCTGTGCGAGGAGCATTAAACGCGCGCAGGACGTTTGGGAGGATGCTAAACGTTTCTCAAACTCCCAACTCGAAAAATTCCCGCGCTGACCAAAAGGGGGATAACTTTTTTATTTATTTATTTATTTTATTTATTTATCAAACATGTATAGTAGTAATTTGTATAAACATAAGTAAAAAGTAACGATAAAAGAGGACAATAGGACAGGGACAGTAGGCACAGTGGTGCGCTTATGCACGCCCCTTACAGACCTCTTAGAAACGAGGAGAGGTCGACTGTAGACAATCTAAGGTTAAAGTTTTTGGGGTTTGGGGAAGAAACCAGAGTCAGGTAGTGCATTCCAGGCATTGATCACTCTGTTGCTGAAGTCGTATTTTCTGCAGTCGAGTTTGGAGCGGTTTACATTTAGTTTGAATCTATTACGTGCTCGTGTACTGCTGCGGTTGAAGCTGTAGTCATTAACAGGAAGGACATTTTGGTATATGATTTTATGAACTACATTTAGATCAGATCGGAGGCCAGGTAGTTGTAAATTGTCTAATCCCAGTATTTCAAGTCTGGTGGAATAAGGTATTTTGTTGTGAGCGGAGGAGTGGAGGACTCTTCTTGTGAAATATTTCTGGACTCTCTCGATTGTATTTATGTCTGATATGCAGTGCGGGTTCCAGACAGGTGAGCTGTATTCCAGAATTGGTCTAACAAATGTTTTGTATGCTCTCGTTAGTAATGTGATGTTGCCAGAGAAGAAGCTACGCAAGATTAGATTAAGAACTCTTAGTGTACTTTTGTACCCAGAGGGCGAGCCGCGCTCACACGCGAGTTCCCGCGAAAGCCGCTTCCCACGTGCCCCGGTCCGAGAGGGGTCCCCTCCTGATTTTTTTGCACCCAGCAGCCCTGCTTCTCTCACCCGATTTACACGAAGGAATCCTTTCGCGTGACTTTGGCGACGACGGGCACGGACGGGCACCGGCGCCAAGGCTTTTTTTCCCCAAGATACACGTGAGCGCAATTGTGGCGAGTTACGGTTGCTAACGCGCGGCATCTCGGCGAATCGGGAGCCAGCTCCGCGTTGCTGGGGCTACAGCGTCTTGGCAACGCCGCATGCAGGCAAAGAAGCCGCGAAGTGCAACTTTGCAAGCCGGAACGCGGGCATTCCGAACATCGTTCTCCCGCTCGCGGTAGGAACCTCCTTACCCTGCTCCAGCCCGGGCACCGCTGCCTACTTTTCGGCCG